>VZTX01021566.1:434341-475154 GCA_013400915.1 Pardalotus punctatus | reverse complement strand
GGGCGCGGGCGCGCAGCGCTGCCGCCCGCTGACGGAGCGGCTCGGCGCGGGGACGGCGCTGGCGTTTTGGAGGGAGTTTGCATGTGGTCAGTGCTGTGCTGCTGAGCCAGCCCCCAGCTCACATTACACACTACTGTATTTATAACCTCTCGAAGCTGTTTCCCCCTTCAAGCAGTTCTCCGGGACCACCTTCTATTGGCTTCAACCTCTCCCACTTCTTGACATCTGAGCGGCTCTCAGAACGGCTCATCTAGGTCCGAGTGTTTATGCAGCGGAGACTGGCCACTAGGGCTAAAGACCTGGATTATCTGAGCTCAGCTGCCTGCTGCAGAGTCTGTCGGTGCCGTTTTGGAAAAAAAAATTCCCAGCCCCATCTGTTTACAGTGAAAGTTGACAAAGGGTGGTGAAGTTGGATCTTTCCTAAACTCTCCTGCCTGGAACCTGAGACTTGCATGCCATGGATCACACACTCTTTGGCTGCCTGCGCAGCCCCCATGCCGCTGCGCAGAGCTTGCACCCTTTCTCCCAGTCTTCTCTTGCCCTGCATGGAAGATCTGACCACATGTCCTACCCTGATCTGTCTTCTTCTTCTTCCTCTTGCATAATAGCGGGATACCCCAATGAGGAGGGCATGTTTGCCAGCCAGCATCATAGGGGGCACCATCACCATCACCACCACCACCACCACCACCACCAGCAACAGCAGCACCAGGCTTTGCAGACGAACTGGCACATTCCTCAGATGTCGTCTCCTCCCGCCGCGGCCAGGCACAGCCTCTGCCTTCAGCCTGACTCAGGAGGACCCCCGGAGCTGGGCAGCAGCCCCCCCGTCCTGTGTTCGAACTCTTCCAGCCTGGGCACCAACACCCCCACGGGGGCAGCGTGTGCGCCAGGGGACTATGGCAGGCAGGCTCTGTCCCCGGTGGAAACAGAGAAGAGGTCCGGCAAAAGGAAAAGCGACAGCTCAGGTAAAGGCTCGCGCGTTCCCCAGCGGGGCGGGATCCCCGGGCGGCGGGTGCTGGGGGAAGCGGCGCTCGGGCCCCGCGGACCTGCCGCCGCTCGGCTGGGCTTCTTTAGCTCGGCTCGCTCGGCCCTGCTCGGATCGGCTCGGCTCGGCTCGGCTCGGCTCGGCTGGCCCGGCCACGGCCGCCGCCGCGCTCTCGCCGCCGGCTGATACCGGACTGCCCGGTTGTTCATTCCCTCTAAGGAATCGCTCACGGGACCTCCATCACTAACGCAAGCTTTATTAAGGTTACGGTGAGGTGGGTAAATAAAAAGCAAAAATCCAGCACGTGATAGAGTATGAAATCAAGGTGGTGGTGCGGGAGAGCTTCCTACAGCCAAGGAGAGAAACGTTTGTAGTTTTGATGCGGTTTTCAGCATCTGGTCCAGCCGCCCCCGCCCCGCTGCCCGATACGACACCTCTGCTTCAAAATTCAGAATCCAGCGCACTTCTTCCCCTCCGCCCCTTCGCCTTAGAGCTGACTGCGGCTCCGAGGCGATTGCACAACGCTTGGAAGCACTGCCTTGGAAGCGGGGATTCGGGGGAGGAACTGATACCTTGCTACCCTGTAGGATCTGAGTGAGCCTGCATCAAATCCTCAGCGTGAAAGGGGCAAAATTTGGAGTCTGTAAAGCAGATGGGTGAATGGGAGTTTCAGAAAGCTGCTTCACTTCAGTTTGTTGGTGGCGGGGATAGAGGGAAGGAAGGAGCTGTTTGACTTTTAAAATCACTGTAATTCTTAAAGGCGAGTGTGAAAACGTGTTGCTCCCCAGTCATTCCAGAGCAATGATTTGGCATCAGTGAATGTGCAAAAAAACTCGACATTATCTCTGCTTTTTAAAATAGCAAAGCCTGTCAAAGTCCCGCTCTGACAAAAGCCACTCGGCGAAGGCAACACAAGTGATGGGACTTCCGTTAGGGCACACGTGAATCGCGGGGTCACCAAAAATATAGTGAGATGGGCAGGAGGCACTTGAAAGAGAGGCCTCAACAAATTGAAAAGTCAAGAGTTGGCGTAGCAAATTGTTTGTTATCATGGAAGAGAAAGTGAAAGGCTTTTCAAGAGAGGTATGAAGTTCACAACTGAAAGCATCACCTCTTTCACTCAAAACGTTCTAAGTTCAGTAGAGTGGTAAGCAACGGAAATGATTTTAAAAAAATAACCCTCAAGAATACCATAGTTTCCTTCATTGTCCATTACATTAGAAAACATTTACAGTAATTCAGAATGTGTTTAGCCAGATTCCGCCTTATGTAGCTGGTATACTTGCTAAAACCTCTTGAGTCTAAAAGCTGTGTTTAGTTCAAACACTGCTGGTAAAATCTTTTGTTTTGTCTTCTTTACCTTTGATGAGATAAAATGAATTATCTGATTTCGTGAAGTGTATGAGCGGTCCCTGTTGCAACAGAGAAAATAACTGGATGCCTGCTGGTATAAGGATTTATTGTATTTGTCAGTCTATTTAAAGCTAAAGGAAAAAAGGAAATCGGTCCCTTTCACTGTCAGGGAAGTATCTGAATCACTTTCTGTTTATTTCATTCTGCAATGCAAACAAAACAAAAAAAAAAACAAACCACCACTGGGGAATGTCCTAAAGCTTACCCTGAAGTGACTGGAGTCTTCCACTGGATTAGTGGACAAGAGTTTGAGCCTTTAGCCATGGTTATGTTTATATTGCAATGTACTTCGATCCTCACTTTCTAAGACTTTCTGAAGATTAAGGCAGGTAATTATTTCCTCTTCCCTTCCGCTAAGAAAAAAATATGACCGTTCACACAATTGTGAATCTCTCAAACTGAAAATGGATGTCTTTTGACAACAACTGTGTAGCTGCTGTATGTTTGGTTTTTTATTCAGGAAAAGCCTGTGTTTTGGACTGAATATTTAATCCCACCCCTTTATTAATCCTGAACTCTGGTGCTAAATATTTTGTGCCCTTCTAATGTATGGCGGCAAGAACTATTTTTAAGTTACTGTGTTTCTATATTTGTCATCCATAATTGCCCCTCATTTGATTAAACATCATCTCCTTTATTTCTCATTAATTTTTTTTTTTTTTTTTAGCAAATTACTGTGCTTGAAAGAGTTTCATCCATGCCTTCATCATGCTTGGAACTATTTCAATAGACATTTGTAAAAAATCCTA
Organism: Pardalotus punctatus; assembly: GCA_013400915.1. Lineage (NCBI taxonomy): Eukaryota > Metazoa > Chordata > Aves > Passeriformes > Pardalotidae > Pardalotus > Pardalotus punctatus. The sequence goes on along the minus strand of VZTX01021566.1, from coordinate 472,004 downwards.
ATAGTAAATAACTAAGAGGTGAAGAGAGAGAGACTGTTTTAAGTTTCAGTGCCAGCATTCTGAGACAATTATTAATGCTCTTGTATTCTTTACACATATATTTCCTCTCCTTAAGCATATCACTTAAGGACATACAATGCTCAGTGTTTTCTTGAGCACTAAATCTGTTCTGCATTTTAGAGCTGAATTAACCTTAGGCTACCCCTTTCTTGCACTACTTTGATACTGTTTCTGTATATTTAAGATCATAAAGCTGAGTTTGTAGATAGTTTAAAGAATGTAAAACATGATCATTCCTTGTATCATTTATCTTCCAAACAAGTAACTGTTCTTTAGCCATCTAGTTACTCTGAAAACTTAACAGCAGGGACCCCCCATTTTACTTATTTGTTTTGACAGAGGGAGTGCAACTTTTTAAAATAATAAGCAAAAATCCAGAGGGCCAGAAGAATTTCATACAACGGACTGTGTGTTTTTCCCTGGAATTCACATATTGCAAGGGAATGAGAGGATATAGAAATATTTTCCTCTAAGCTGTTGCAGTTTCATTTGGGATTGAGAAAGCAAGGTGAAATGTGCTCTCGTGATAATTTTATAAACTGACTTACAGTTTTCTTTAGCCCTAAACCAGATTTTAAGCAGTTTGGGAAGTTCCCTTTGAAGATATTGAATAGACTGCTACAGAACAGGGTGAAATTTTCAACTGTTCTCATTGTAAAGTGCAGGGCAATACTGCTTACGTAGTCACCGACCCCTGCTTGCTACAGCTGTCAGTGTCTCCAGTTTTTGTAATTGCTCTCTCATTATCTGCAGAACATTCCTTTCAACCTGCATAGGCTCAGATGTGGCTCAGTAAAGTTGCCTGTGCATTGAAGAGTGATGCATACAAATCTTTATACGTTAAAACATTTCACAGTGAATAATGGCATCTGTGTCCTCACCTTTGTAACTCAGCTCTGCCTATGTCAAGGGTGTAGGAGTAGAGAGATGATACTAAATTTGAGGATAGGTTATAAATAAAATTGCTTATTTTACAGTGCACTAATGGTCAGAATTATCTGTGTGCTAATGAGGTGCGGATGAAAACCATGCTGAGTGTATAGAAAACATATTCTTGGAGTGCTTTGTTGCTTTGTGGTATGAGTTGTTCTATATGGAATATTTGGGATTTTTTAAATGTCTCCCCTTTTCATTACTTGCCTGTGAGTTTCAGGGCTGTTTTATTTCTGTTTATTATAGAGTAGGTTTTGATTCCCAGATGATGCAGAACACATCAGATGCAAAGTTACTACTGCGATTTCCTAAGTTACGCTACTTAGGTCCAAATTTTCTTAAAACTTTTATCAGGAAAAAAGCACATTAATGCCTATATAGGAAGTGCTATCTAGATTTACTGAGAAATATGAAGAAAGGGTGAATCTGGTAGCCTTGAGGAAGTCTAAAATGCTGCGGTGAAAAAAAAAATCTGTACTATGCTAAAGAGACCAGGGGGAGGCTGAGTACTGTTGAAGGAGTTCTTCTAAGCACTACAGCTATTCAAACATTTAATTGCAATAGATAAATATATAAGTAAATTGCATTCCTGTTAGTCTAATGTAATTAAATACTTGCCCCCAGGCATGAAATGCCTTTAAAAAAAACCACCAGATTTTACCATGGGAAAATGTTTTTTGCATGGGATAGGTTTCCAAGGAAAGACTAGCAGGTAATAACAACTATTAATATTTTTGACTGTATTTACATAATATAATTTAGAAATGCTTCTGAAAAAGTATTTCAGGAATCCACTGCCTCAATAGTTCCGTCCAGTGTTTCAATAGCTGTTCTGCTGGCTTTTGTTCATTGACAAATCATGTGAAAAAAAACAGTATTCCTTTTTTCCCCTGAGTTTTATTATATTATGTTATAATCTACCTATTCTCAACAAGCAAGCAGTAAAAAGTTATATATCCAGGGAATTTATTTTAGACACATCTAAATATCATAAATCATATGTACGTGTTTGAAATAGACTCTAAAAAGCAGGTCATTTTGATAAATGATTATAAATACTGTGAAATCATGAGTTTTGAGGACTTCTGATTGGTTTCTGAAACATGTCAGTAAGAAAAATGAGCTGCACACTTGTAGTCAAAAAGCACTGTGTAACTGATTCATCAATATGTCTGTGCTTTTCAGTGTGGTTGCAAAAGAAAGCAAGAAAAAATGCATAATAAAGCATAGTTTTTCTGGAAAGAGTTAATTTGTTTGGTATCTGCTATAAAAGCATCACTTATCCATAAGAAAAACAACAACAACAACAACAACAAAACCTCTATAGATTTCATAAATGAAACAATTTCAAAATCTGATAAATAATAAACATACTTCCAGGAGAAAACTTTCAAGACTAATTGTGATTCAATTGTTGGGCTTCTTAGTGAGGTACTTGCTGAATTGTTTTGATAGGTGAAAACTTGCAAGAAATTCACTTTTGTTCTCAGGAAATATAATTGTATAATCAGGAACTTTTCTAAGACTAAAATTTTGAAAGACTATTTTGCTGATACATTCTCAAAATTCTTTGCTCCTAGACAAAAGAAAATTTTGTGTCAACCAAAAAAAAAATAAAAAGGCTTTTAGTTATGCATTTCTGTTTGTTTGTATAAATGATTCAGTAGGATTTACACTTCTTCTCCCCCTCCTCATCAGCCTACCCTTTTAGAAACATTGGAGAGGCCTGATCCAGACCTTCACTGGAGCACAAATGTCCTTGTGAGAAGGTCCATTGACTTTAGTGGAACCACTGAAGTACTCAAGGCTTTTTTAAGCCATCGGAGTTTACTTCTGTTGCATGGGGTTTAAAGACTCAAACATTCTGGCAATATCTGGATAAAATTTCACTAAAAAATTTCAAAAAAACATAGTTGTAGTTACCTTTTAGGATTTTTAAATTCTGTTACTTGGTAGTGAAAGAAAAATGCTTTATAATCCTTGCAGATATTTATTGATGAAATGTTAGGATTGCCTGATTTTTTGAAAGCTGCCAACTGAGCATTTTATATTCACATTGAATTTTAATTGCATTGGTTTTAACATCCTAGGATAAAATTTGTCCTAACATATCTAGTATGACTTCTCTAGTCTTTTGTAAAGCAAGTAACCAGATAATGATTCTCTTTTTTTGGTATTTTTGTCATTTTTAGACATGCCAATTGTTAAAAATGTTTTTTTTTAATTGAGCCTGTTAGTCTGCATATAGTTTGCCATTTTGAAATACCCATTCTTTAGTGATGTGATGACTTGATATTCTGTATCTCAATTTTTCAAGAGTAGGATTGAGCTCACTGTCTTGAAATGCAAGGGAAGGTAACATTATTTTTGCTTCTGTCTGCTGATACCCTAATATTGCTTACTGGATTATTGCTTTCAAAAACTCAGTTACTTGGCAGTATGAATGGTTGCTGTAGCATGTTTCTCTCAGTAGCAAAACGTATTCTACAGAGCAGTTTTGTAACTCTCCGGAAAGCAAAATAAATCTGGTTTCATCTGCTAGACTGGACAAAGCTTAAACCCATCAGTAAAACGTAGTTACGGTGGGGTTGGGTTCAATCCTTATTTTTGCTATGCTACCCTGCGTCCTTGTTCTAATATACTTAAGAATGCAACTTGAAAGGATGCGAAAGGAAAGTCATATTTTTTAAATATAAATACTTGCATATGTCGCTAATAAGGTTTCTAACTGAAATAGTGTGGTGTTAGAGAATTTTGATAAACAGTGCTTGAGGCTACTTCATTACATCAGTGCACAGCTGGGCACTGAACCCAGTCCTATGATCTGTCTCGAGCCTGTGCCCTGTCCTTTTATGACTGTTTCCCCAACTTATACAGTGGCCATACCAGTGCTTTCCTTCCATTTGTAAAGCACTGTAAACTTTTATGAAATGAAAAGCTTTGTGTGCGTGTGTGTGCGTACATGCTTTTTATTTTTAGTAGGCTTTAAAGACTTACAGATCTGCATCAGAATTTCTCAAGTTCTGCTAGTTGCAGGGTAAGAACAAGATGGTGCGCAGCCACCCTGCAGAAAAAGCCTTCCTCCTGCTACTCAGCAGGGCAATTGCATCACCTTTACCAGCATGAGCTGTGTGACTGCATACGCGTGCACAGCCAGAGGTCGTTTGACTTCTGGGGTGAGTGTCTGGAGTCTTCCATGAGCACGTAGCTACTTTTCTATTGTGCTTAATGAAAGTCTGAATTCAAAAATAGCCTGATGTAATTGTGCTGGATATGTGCAGTCTGGTCTTGTATTTTAAGTATTTGAATCAGTAAAAAGAAAGTCATTGGAATAAATGGTTTATAAACAGGCATGCTAAGAGAAATTTCACCAGGAAGATACTGGTGACAAAACTCTTACTGATTTTTCTTAGGATCAGATTTTAAATTGTGCATTTCTACTATAAATGTAGCTTAGCTTGGGAGAAGGACCAAGCTAAGCTAGACCATTTAGCCATGGTAGTGCTTACGTTTTTTTGTTATACGCCGTCTTGAATTCTTCCAGTGGCAAATACGGCAAAGGAATGCTTGCTTAAAAAATCACTGCTGCCATTGGTCTTGGCTTTCTAGCATGTCTTGTCCTTGTTATTTATTAATATATATTACAAAATCAATGTCCTTTGATAAGTTTACCTAAACCATATCCATTTAGAATAATATTTTATTAGACAATAATATGAATCACAATGTTATACATTTTACTGTGCTAATTTTATACATATATCTGTAATATCACTAGTGCAGTTGCATCACTGCATCCTAGCATTCAATGAACGATGCAAAGTGAAGAAAAACCCCACATTAATATAATGGGATATAGTAGCAGACAGCGCACTGTAATACATGAAAATTTTCTTCTGAAGTTTTCTAGTAAACACTAAAAATAGACTACTTAGGTTGTCAAAATTCTACTTGTTACCATCAGTGATATTAAAGATGTAATGTTCACTGTGGATTAGGGGGAATATCCTTTATTTTGAGATCTTGGACCTAGAGAAGATACTAAGACACCTACTCAGAATGTGAGTTGATTTTCTATGTGGAATTGTGAATTTTTACAAAGAGTTTTGGGGATAGGTCACTTGACTGGAATTTGTACATATTAATAAATAGATATATGATTATATGTCAAAAGAGAAATCTGGAATCATATTTGGAAATTTGCTACTGAATATTTTATTGTTTAATGATGAATGTAATCACTGAATGCAGTCTGAAATCCCTGGAGCTTCTTACTCAATGCAACGGAAAAAAGCAATCTGAACTTTGTATTGAAAATTACCTGTGCTGAATAAACTTCACAAGAAAGCATCCATGAGAAGTTAATGGTCATGTGAAAGAAAGTCTTATTGTACTTGATCCTATGTTTTCTTTTGTTTTTCTTTAATAAATTAAACAAAATAGTTGATGAATCAAAAGAAGCAAGTCTCAAAGCAATGAGTCAAATCTTTAATTTATGATAGAATAGTTTTACTAAACTGATAAAACCCAGCAGATTATTAAACTCTAACTAGAAGCCAAGTGATTCTTTTTCTCTTTCTTTCTTTCTTTCTTTCTTTCTTTCTTTCTTTCTTTCTTTCTTTCTTTCTTTCTTTCTTTCTTTCTTTCTTTCTTTCTTTCTTTCTTTCTTTCTTTCTTTCTTTCTTTCTTTCTTTCTTTCTTTCTTTCTTTCTCTCTCTCTCTCTCTTTCTTTCTCTCTTTCTTTCTCTCTCTTTCTCTCTTTCTCTTTCTCTCTTCCTCTCTTCCTCTCTCTTTCTTTCTCTGTCTCTTTCTCTCTCTTCGTCTCTCATTCTTTCTCTCTTTCTCTCTTTCTCTCCTCTTTCTTTCTGTCTCTCTTTCTCTCTTTCTTTCTCTCTTTCTCTCCTCTTTCTTTCTGTCTCTCTTTCTCTCTTTCTTTCTCTCTTTCTCTCCTCTCCTCACCCCACTTCACCTCAACTAAACTCTCCTCTTTCTCTCCTCCTCTATTCCTCTCTTCTGCTGCCTCTTGGACTAAAGAAAAATTGGTTGACCGAACATTATTTTATAGCAAATAGGATATGAAAAACCAAAACTGAAACAGATTACTGCAAGCTTTTAAAAGCCCTTCTTCCTTCTGCATTCTCTCAGATGTCTAATAGCTATTTCGTATTTTTAGCAAGTAAGTCTGAACAAATGCTGCCTTACATAAACTGTGTTAGATGCACTTCAGTATCCTCTGTCACTATTGTGAGTTTTAATTCTTAGACTGTGACCCTACGATGGTTGAAGTATGAATTTTATTTTGTATGTTGGGAGATGAATGAAATCATGGGAAGCTGAAGTCAAAACTAACTATTGAATGGAGCCAGCACTTCACAGCTGAAGTAGTCACAGTACTTTGATACGAAAACCACTGAAGCTAAGTGTATGTTTACACATTTTGGTGAATTGAGGGCATTAGTCACTTAAATTTACCAAGCGGAAAAAACTGTTTCCCACTTTGGTCCTTCTAAAAATAGATACTAAAAAATCTGTTGGACATATGTGGACTGAAAATATAGCTCTGAATAGAGTTGAATGAACTGTGGGGTTTTCTACCTGCCAAAAGAAAAATGGCATAATCTAGATGCAGGCAATACATCCTGAGTGTGCATGGGGGCTTCTTTGGAAGGGGGTGTTTTGACACTGTGAGTGATGCTCCTCAGGCACATTGGTCTCAATAGCTTTTCAAGCCTTTCATTTTCTTTCATCTAGTGGAGAACACTGGAACGCTGTAGGCTTCATAGAATATGTGGACAAATAAAAACTACTTATTCAAATGTGCTTATTCCTGTAAAAAGAATGTTAGGAACAGTGACTGGAGGTCTCCTAAATTTGTGAAAATATTGGTTTGGTTTAGTGAAGAAAAAGGAATTTAAGTCAGATGTGTTCGTAAACTATATGGCAACATATTTTGTGAGGATTCGGTACCCTGAATTTCTAAAAATGGAGTGAATGGAAGGCTGGGCAGCTACAGCAATGGTGACCACTCAAAGATTTCTTGTAAAAGTGTGCTTAGAATGCCAAATTGTATTTTCTGCCAGAAGAAAGCAGCAGTCTAATAGGGGCTTAAGCACATTCATGCCTTTCAAATTTATATTTTCAGAACTAGACATTAAAACCTAGTTAAAGTCTGCAATTCATACCCGCCTTACGTAGAGCTTAGGAAGAGCTGAAAACATTACAAGTTCTTTGCAGTTTGGCTTGATTGACTCAGAATTGACATAGTAATATTAAGCTATTTTTTTTTTTTTAATGTTTCTATATTCTTGTTTTGGGAGTACCACAATGACCTCAAGCTGCAGCTGTGTATTAAGTCTTTGCATTCCTGAGGACATTAGAACAATACACACTAATAGTCCTACTCCTGGCTCCCTCTCTCCCTCCCTCCCTATTTCTTTTTTTGCACAAATCTGTTTCTGAAGGAGTGGATGCGTATATATACTTTCAATTTCCATTTCTCCATGCAAAATGAACACTCCTTTAATTTCAAAACAAAAAATACGACCCTTTACGTTAATCAGATTTCCATTAAATGTAACCCACAATAGCTTAAGAACTGCAGTGATCCCCTAAATAATGTAAGGTAATGTTAATCTATTAGGCAATGCAAGATGAAACAGTTGTGAGTCAGATCAAAATAGAAGGCTTTATTAGCTGTTGTTCATGAGATGTCTTGAATATGCAGAATTATCTTTTTTAAAAAAATATTATTACCACTGTAATATACATGATTTTTTAACAGATTATTTGGTCAACAAAGAGAGTGACAGTTCTGTCTGTATGATTTGCCTTGATGAAATAATATACTGTTACTAAAAGTCATAAACACAACATCTTAAACTCTAAAGTTAAAAAAAATGATGTGAACATGCACATGACAAAAAGCTGGAGAGTGCAAATAATATTGATTGTTTTATACTATGAAGAAATATTCTGCCAAACTTTCCTGTAGTTTGGCTTAGCTTTGCATTTTAATTTTTTTACTCCACTCATTCTGTCTTCTTTGCTTTTACACTTCAATACATATCTACAACTTTATGAGGCAAACATCTTTATTACTTTAATATGAGAGCATGTACAGAAATCTAACAGCATTGAAACCCTGTAAAGCTATCTTTATTTCACCGGTTCCAAACTGAAATGTAGACAAAGACAGAAGGTGCCAATTGAGTGTGGAGCCTGCTGGCATAAGAAATACCAGAGATTTCATATTTTTGTATTTGCAAACATACAGGGAATGCTTTGCCAGACATGACACTCAAACAAACACTTTCTTTGCATAGAAGTTGTGTGTTTCAAGTACAGTGGCTTAACATGTCCATCCATTTTTAATTATGTTTGTTGAAATGTAACTTAGAGAATGACCGAGTCCTTCAAAGATCTTGGGAAAGCCATTTCCTTTCCTCTTTCAATAGTCACTCAGCTTTGCTAGTCTATGTACTAATGCTCTAATTTTGTCAAAGCTTAGGTTACTCTATAATTCTTCTGGAATTAACAGTTTAACATTGACAAAGTTAAGCACAAGCATGTCAGTTACTACTCTGTTGTTGATTCCTTCAGCTTGATGCTGTGCAGCTAAGAAATGTTAGTAGTTCCATGACACATGGATAGATACCATGAAAATATTACTTATGGAGGTTCTGGCTTACCTTGTGTATTTCAAGCGTAATTGTATTTCCACAAGTAACTGATAGTCTTAATTCGCACACAAACTGAAAGCTGCATCCATGTTTACAGGGAAACATTTGGTTGGCTTTCTTATGTAGATAACTGGAAAGCTTGGTGCTACCCATATAGTGGAGTCTGGCTACACCTTATTGCTGGCCTGTTAATTAAAAGGACTTTATTAACCTAACAGCAGAGTCTTATTACAAAAGGCAGACCTGAAATTTACCGTGAGCTGGTAATGCAAGTACTGCTCCTATCTGAGGTGTTAAGACAAACCTACATGGGCCTTTCTAGTTCAGAAGATATTTGGAGGGGAGGACATGTTCCCTAAATACCTCTGGAAGAGTATTTCTGTGAGTTTTGGAACTGAAACAAGTCCAAAAAAGCACAAAAAAGAAGGTCTGACTAGTCAGCCTTTGCATCTTCCCAGCCATATCATTTAATGGCTCATACCACTCTGCTCTCCATAAAGCTGAACTTTAAGTGGTAAAGGTCGGTTTCTTTAAAAAAGCAGACAGCATTTCCTTTCTTTCCAGGGCAAGAATGCACAGATGTAGGAAAAAAATGCTCACAAAAGAGACCTAGGGTGAGCACAAAGAATCTTTTACAAACATAAAACAAATTTGTCTGTAGATTCCCCAGTGCAAGGCCATGGGCTACTGCTTGTTCTGAAGAAGACAAGTTGAGAGCTATGGTTCAGAAGATCTTATTTTGCTGTGAGACTTTGCAAGTTACTTTTTGTCTTCTCTCCTTCTCCAGAATGTTTTCAGACTGTTTTACAAATGACTTTTACACCACTTAGCAGAAATTGAATGCTGTTTTTCTGCTCTGGCTCTCTCTTGGCTCCTGTTTTAATCCTGCCAAAACCAAAGCTGATGAAAGGATCATACTTTTCAATCACATCCTCCTAGTGTTTCCTTCCTAGAATCATTTTTCTGGTTCTACCTTATATTCTCAGAGTTAAACTAACTTCATTGCAAGGCATTGACCAAGGCCTCAGTCAGTGTTTTGTATCTTGTTTCTTATCTACTTCAACATTTTTTCTGTGTTGTCTTGTGTGTACTTCCTTCTTCCATTTGCACTTTTCTCTGTCTTCAGTATGGCTCACATACATGCAAGAAATATCCAAAAATAATATTCTGTCATCCATTGTCATTCAAGCTATCATATCTTTTACTCAACTTTTTGGTAACTGTAGGTCAGTCATGGTTCTTCTGTGGACTTACAGTCTGTAAGAAAAATGTGCAAGACTGGAAGTGAACAGAGAAAAATAAAAAAAGGTAAAAAAAAAGGTCCTTCATATGCCCTCTCTTCTCTCGAGGTTTTGACTCCATGAGGGTGTGCACCACACAGCAGATTCTGTAAACTGCTTTAGCAAAAATCAAGCATGACCCAGACATGGCAATACTGATATTTAGTATCTAATAACAGTGATGCACCCAGTGTTGAGCAGAGCTGTGTGCCAAAAGGAAGTACTTGAAACTAAGCCAAACGTGTGAAAAAAAAATTAATCGAGCTTTCTTAAAATGCCCTCTTTTAACTCCAAAAATTTAGGTAATTACTTGTGGCAGAAGGAATGTGGTTCAAAGACAGTAAAGTCTCATTTTGAAGAGACCTGTAAACTCTTTAAAAAGCATTGGCCAATTTTTTCTTTTACTCCAGTTTTCTGTAAGAAGAATCTTGAAAACAGTAAAATATTTTTATATTAGTCTGTTTCATTGATATAATAGAGATGAACATGTATTTGGGGTATGTGTGTATATGTATGTATATATCAAATCTAAAATAACAGTAGTTAGGGGCTTGTATAGTCCATGTGATTTGACTGGACCAATACTTGGTTTTACTGTGTTATTTTATTCCTTAACATGTTTTAAAACCAGTTTTGGAAAGATGAGGAAGCTTCAGGAAGGGGGAGAAAAGCAAAGTTCTGATGAGACCTTTTGAATGCTTGGGCTTGGCAATTTTGCACTTATTTTCAATGACTAGAGTTTTTCAGCATAATATCAGCAAATAGAATGCATGGTAAAATTACAGAATATATCAAGTTTGAACTTTGGACATGTAAATTCACATGAGGATCAGATCACAAGATTGGCTGCTTTACAGCTAGTCTCCAGTGGGCATTTTTCCATATCTAAAAAATCACCATACTGTTTGGCACAACCTTCAGGTTCAGTGAAGAGGGTTTTATTCCAGGACCAAAATAGACAAAAGCAGTAGATGCCAGAATTGAGGTGCATTTGCAGAGTAGGATGGAGACAGTTTTACAGCTTTTGTCTCAACTCTTCTCTCCCATTTCTAGGAGTAAATCTCTTTGGGTTTTTGGTAAGAGGTCTATCAATTTTACAGAGGAGGAAGGGAGGAGATGCTAACAAAAATCTGTATGTTGTGTCAGTAACTCACATTTCTGTAGCACACATTATAATCTAAATATTTGAGAAGTTCTTTTTAAGAAGGTATACAGATATTTGATCAAAATTTAGGAAAAAAAATAGGAATGTTATAGACTTCTGAGAGTGATGGAGTCCTTCTCCCTTCCCCCACCTCTCATCAGCAAGCTGATGTTTCCAGCAACTTCAAAAACAGAAGACTTCTCTGTAATCCTAAATGTGCATAAGGAACAGATTAAAGTCCTGATTTGTGAAAAAAATTGAGCATATGCCTAAGAGTCATTGACTTCAATGGGAGTTAAATGCATCCTCACACACGCTCCTTGAACTAGAGACTAATAAGGATATAAAAAAGGATCAAGAGGCTGCCCCTCTTCAGGAAATGCTGCAAAACTGTCATAGCTGAAAAGCATTTTGGTCATAATCATACTGATTCTCATCACTAGCCTCCTCACCTCACTTCCAGTCTTCATAGAGGAGAAAAAGACGCTTCTCTCCATCACTTCCCCTCTCTTTTCCTCTCTTCACCATGCTGTTCCACGCCAGGCTAAACTTACTCTGGTTCCAAAGAAGAATTACAGACTCTGCAGTGTCCATTAGGGATGACATTATTTCCAGTGTAATGAATGTGGATGATGGTCAGATAATACAGTGGATAGTGGTTATACAACCCCCCTGAGATAATTAATTATAAGATAATTAATTACATCACTGTAGAGCTGATTTATCTAGAGGAATCCTATGTACAGGGGAAAAGGTACGCCCTGCCAAACAGCAATCCATATTAATATTCTTTTATTAGACGAGTGACAGATGGAGTGAAATAGTGATGACTAAAAAGCTTGAGTGTGGGTTGATTCCTTTCAATTCAGTATGACAAAATGGGTTATATATATGGTTTTTGAGTGTGGTACTCATTTATTAAATGCTCATTTGGATTTTAAATAATAGCTTGCCTTCATTAGCCATCTTGGGAATCAGACTCCATGGTGTAATAAATCTCAGCTGCAGGAATTTTGGCCTGCTACTCATCTTAAAATACTCTGAATTTTCTTTTTCTGAGCCTTGTCTTATACACTACTACAGTCCTAAGTAACTTATCCCTTGTCTTTGTTATCCACATTTAAAAGGCAATTCTCATACATCCTTACAGACAGAAGTAGCTAGTGTGTGTGGGGGGGGGGGCTAGTATTTGTTCTCTTCTTCAAGTCACTCATTGTAAATTTTTTTGTTTGTTTTCTTAATAAAAACTCTTTCCATGACTGAAGCTCAGAGTTAATTTTGGCATAATGGCGGTTTAGGATAGTATCACTTAGAGAATATAATTTTTGTAAGAATTATAAAGCAGTAGAAATTTACACCTACATATAGTTTGGAAAAGAAAAATTGATGAGAAGGGCTCTTATTCGGTATAGGAAAAGCTAAAAATGGACTGTATGTTTCTTTCCATCTCTCATATTTTATTAAATTAGCTCATGTAAATTAGCAAAGACATTTCCTGCTAACTGTTTACGTGCTTCTTGAAGCAGTTTTCTTTCATTCAAGTCAGAAAAAAACCCAAGATTTCCGTTCATACTTTAGTGTATTCACTAGTTGCTCTGTCCTTTGCTGCTGTGTGTGCTGTAAAAATAAAGTGAGATTTTCAGGTGTTATTTCCTTTTATCCAGTCATGAACTTGCTTGAAAGTGTTGAATGTTTCAGTATTCTCTCTAATAAGCCTGCAAAATTACTGTTTGTTAATCAGAGATTTTCTTAAAGTGTTTGAATTCACACTCTTCTGCAGACCAGGTTTCCCACAGTGGGAAGAAGACTGGAAAAGGACCATTATTGCCCCAGGGTTAGTATCAGGTAATGCTGCACATTTCCTATGTGATCTGTTTTAGTTGCAGAGGTGTGGTACTACGTAATTCCTGTCTGTCTCAGTAGTTGCCCCCTAACATTTAAGTACATGGCCTTATGAGTACTTATTACAGATTTTAAACATCCTAGGATGTATCAGGGTCCAGGCACAATGATGTATCCTGAACTCTTGCAGAGCATTGCAGGTCCTGTATTCTGTATCATTGCAGCCACTGTAGGTTGGACACAGTTGTCCTGAGCAGCAGGAATTCTGTACATTTAAAACTTCCCTTAGCGGGGTATGCCAAAGCACACATGGACTTATGTTCTACTTCCACATCATGATGTGATCTCCCTTTTGTGTTCTTGTATAATTTCCTTGGTAATTTTCTGACTGTTTCTGCTACTGTGTTTTGTTTTATGCTGATTTTCAGTCTTTTGCATCTTCAAATCTGTGAGTTAATATTTGACCATTTTTGGATACCAAGTAAGATGTATTCATATTTTTTTAAGTGTATTAGACCAAAAAATTTTGTTTCAAAAGATATTGTTTTAAAAAATACATTTTTACAATGACAATACAAAATTTATGTCTACTACTAATAAAAAAATAAAATATGGCAAATAGTCCCTAACTGGGTATTTTGCAAAGTCAGTGTTTTATTCATCTTACTATACTAAGGAATTTAAAAGCTAGAAAAGCTGGCATTAAACTTAAAGGGCAGTAGAAAGTTGGTAGCCTAAACATTTGTTTTGATTCATATGGAGGGAAAGAATTTGGACCAGATGCTTGAAAGAGCTCAGAATCCAGAAGCCCCCATTGTTCTTCATTTAGGTGCCTAAATGGTAACAGTTGGGTGTGCAGCTTTCTTGAAAGCTGATCCTTTTGTGTTGAGGCAGCTTTTAGGTTTTAGCCTATGTCTTCCTGGGTCTGAAACGTAACTGTAAACATTTTATTCCAGAATTGTCCCTCCTCTCTGTCCTTCAAGTATTTGCTTACAGTGAAGAGATCTAATGTTAATATTGCAAGGATGCAACACCTTCAGCATGTCCTGAGTTTTAAAAATATGTGTCATGTTGCTTTCGTCCTGGGGACATTAATTCTCTGCATCTAATGCTGTGGTAACACATTTGCAAGGAGTTCAAGCAGAGTGTGGACTCTTAAAATGCTATATATTAATATGCTTTTGTTTGCTTTAGGCAATCCTGTAAAATACAAAATATTTTAGAGAAAGCAGGGCTGTGCACTTTCTTCTGTGAAGTAAACTTCCAGTCCTAGAAAATGCCTCAACTGAGCTTAGTGTATAGGATGGTTGCATATCAGTGTGATTGTATTTTAGGGTTGATAATACACAGATCACTATAATATAAGTAATTGCAGGATTGAGTTAAATCAAGATCAACCAAAGTATCTACTGTGCCTTCTTATAGTTAAGAAAGGATAGTAAAGATTAGCTCTTATTTTCACCTACGTTCTGTATTGCACACACAGACAAAAATAAGCACAATAAAAGTACCGTTTGAATTTTTCTGGGGGCTGTGGAATGTTTAAGATGTTGTATATGATTTAAAAAGCACCTTTGGACTTCATTCTTGGGTTATAAATTTTTAAAAGTTAGATATAATTACTAAAAGGGTGAGGCTGTTAGTAGGCTTAAAAGATTAAGCCTAAATTTTAATAAAGAAGACCTCATGATACCCTGCAACCCAAAAGTGGAGATGGGTTGCTTTGAACTCAGAGACCATCAAGAAATCATGCAGAAAAAATTCAGTTTCCAAAAAGTTAGTATTATGATTTTGCCAGGCAAACTGCCCGTTCTGAGAAGCAAGTACGTTACTTTGGGCAAATCTCCATGACTGTGCTCTCTATAGGAATCCCTGTCCAGATATTCTAGTTTCATTTCCTTCAATAATCTTGACATGGTGCTGTAGTTACTCCATACTTCAGATTTTCAGTCTGTATAGAGGACAAAACTAGCTTACAGTTCCTTATGTATAAACAGATAAAACATTCAGGATGCCAAACTAGACTGCGGAATAGGAGGACTCAAAATGCAATGACAAATCCAGTTACTAACTGCTGGGTAAATTACATATCAAGGTATTTTTGAGCAGATATGTGTCTCCAAAGAATAAATAGCACTCTTTATTTTGCCATTTAAATAGAGGCATTTTTTAACATTTTGATGATTTTTTGAGCCAATTATTGGCAGATGTGCTTTAGCCAACCATATGTCTCAAGGTGATGTACAGATATATTTCTCTGCCTCAACAAATATTCCAGCTTCTTTCCAAATGGTATATTTGTTTGGCTGATGCACGACCTCACCCAGCTATTTTTCTGAAATTGAATCCAGATCAAATGGAATGCCCTGCTGGTTGTACCTCAGTGCTTGCCTTGACCAGTGTTCTTCACTCTCACAGTAAGCAAGCGGTTGTCTGGTTATCTGGGATTTTCAAAACAGGTTCCTGTACGTTATTCATAAATCTATTTTGCCATCTTTGCTGGATGCAGTTATCACAACCAGTTACCATTGGAAGACTACAGTAACATAAGTCTGGTAGTATCTTTCTTTACAACATTTTCATTTATTTATTTTTCACATTGAAATGATGTAATTCTCAGAATAATCTTTCAAGCATTGCAAACCTACCAACTGCTGAAACCCCTTTTCATCTTCTTGTACTGAGTTTGATCAACTATGTTGTACAATTTATATTGAGTCTCAGTAAGTTTCACATCAATTTTCATATTTATTTGTGTCAGTGTATATTTCTCACCCACTAGTAGCTGTTGTGAGTTGCTGTATTGTGAATTGTCTCTCTGGAACTAAGAAATTCTCATCTATTCTGAGATTTAATTGGAAGAGATTGGGCACCCATTTTTTTCTTGCCTGTCCCTGTCTGACTCATTGCCAGGAGATATTCAACATATTTTCAAGTCTAAACACAGGCCATCAATACACCTGGATACGTTTCAGTACAGTGGTTATTACATTTCTGTACAGAGCTCTTGGAAACTGTGTGAAAGGTGTTATATAAATGTACAGATTAGAGTGGGGTGGATTAAATAGGACTGGACTTCTGGAATGCACATCACCCCTTACTATGAGTTCTCATAGTGTGGTTAGAGCCAGCCTGTGCTTCATGAAATTTTTTTTGTGATGTCCATTTAACCAATAAATCTGTCATCACTGACTGGTCTCCATTTCCTCTGAAATAAACAAATCACTATTAGGTTCTTTGAAGCAGCAGACTGCCAGGAAACACAAAAGTCACTTTTGCTTCATCCACGGAGATAAAGTAGTTAGAAAGTGGAAATGAGCTGCAACTGAAGGAGCCTTAGTGTTCTCACACCTGCTAGAAAGTACAGTAGATTTTCACAGAGCAGGAATTCAAACAAACCTCAGATCACTGTGTTCAGTGAAAGTGAACTTGCCTAGCCAAGAAATGAATTGCAGGCCCTTGGAAACTACTTAAAGCAAGCCAGTTTCACAGGGACAGAGGAAATTTGAAAGAGTCCAGGAAACTCTTCTAGGTCTGTGATATCCATTGCATTAGCTGTTGTTTTCCTGGTACCTGTTTCTGACCTCCACACTCCTCAGGCTCCATTTTTCAACTAGATGGTCCTTTGCTTGCTGCACTTCGTGTTTCATTCTATAGCCACCCCTCTGGGCTTTGACTGACTTTAGTGCCAAGTGTTCTTGTGTGTAAGTTTGCATCTGCTTTTTCTTTATTATTGAGCTGGGATTTATTTCACTGCAGTCTGTGTTCGCAGCAACCTCTGGCTTAAGTGTTATCTTTTACCTCTTTTCAATGTGAAAAATCAGTCTCAGAAAGCTAGTAAACTCTTTAATTTGTTCTGGTTGTTCTTGGTCTATTTCTGCTGCTCAAAAAGGTTGTGGAGGTTAAGCATCTCACAGGTGAGCATGGTCATTGTGGAAGGAAAAAATTATTGGTTTTTGCTTCTGTAACTCATTTTTAGGTTAACTAGCACAGCTTACTTCTTTATACAATTGAAGGAAAATGCTCCTGTTAAAAGTCAGCAGTTACTTTCAGCAAAGTAGCTTTAAGCTTCTTCCCAATAAAAAATCCGACTTTTACTTGTACAAATGTCTGTGAATATAAAAACTACAAGAAGCTTCTAATTGAAGGTGAAATCATGGAAGGAAAAATCAATAATAGAAAAAAGCCAACATTTTTTAGGAAAATCTAATGACTATTTGTTAGGAGTGGACCCTTGGTGTAGCAGAAGCTGAGAATTTTTAAATGCGATGGTTTTACAACGTAGTTTATAAATAGTGTTGGAAAACCTTTCACATTTCTTTATCCATTGCATTTTCTATGCTTGTTTCTAAATAATTTGATTATTTTTAAGAGTTTTGACATCAGTATTTCCAATGAATTTTTTACTTTGTTGGAATACTGTTATTAGAAAACAGTGTTATATGCTCAATGAAAGTTCTATCTTGGATTTGGATTCACAGCCACTAATTTTTAAATTTTTTTTTTCTGTTAGTCCCATAAATAAAAATATTTAATTTGTTCTTACCCATATAATTTTAAATTACTTATTTTCAGATTTGTGTTCACATTCCACTCTATTTTTTATTGCTGGCCAACTCAATACTTCACATTTTGGACTCACGGTACAGTAGAAACTATTCTCGTAATTACTGCAACTGTAACCACAGACTTCAGTTGCATCCTGTCCAAACACTTATTCTAACCACTGTATTCATATTGCCTTCTGATGCTCTGAGTATATAGTGATTTTTGTAAGTTAAAATGGACTTCTAAAAAAAGTTATGAAAAAGTGACTTAAGGGGACATTCCTGTATCTGTCCTTTTCCTGCCATGGACCAAGTGTTTCAATGGTACCAGCACAGTGCTGAAGTGTCTCTATCTTCCTTAGTGGCAATATACTGAAGGATTGAAAGGATTTGAAGAGAAAGTGCTGTGTGGAACCAGTGAGAGGCATGTCACCGCACCCTGTCCTGAGCCAGGACCTTACCCCATCACAAAAACTCATGTCATAGTGGGATGGGGCTTCCCTTCCTCTTTTCTCTCTTATTCTCTGTAATAATAATGGATTGCATTAATGATGGGGAGATGTAATCCAGACCCATAGTAAAATGTGAACCTACACCAAAAGGAGTATGGCGCTTGCTATAGTGGCAGATGCTAAATCTGATTTTGGAAAAAACTTGGGGCTCTAGTTGACCATATATATTTTCTGGCTCATGTTTATTCCTATGTGGTCTTTTTGGTCAATAACAGAACAAAAACAAGGAGAAGAAAGACATATATATGTCTGCCGTTTTTATGACAGTTCAATTCCTCCAAAACGCACTACTTGTTTAAAAAAATGGGTTTAGTTTCCAAATTGCAATTGCTAAAATATCCTGAAACAAATCCATGTGCAAACTGAAAATGTGCTTAGAGATGATTTTTCCAAAGTTATTTTGGTAGCTATAAGTTCTGGAAAGGCACATTTGTTGAAGATACAAAACTGTTCAAGTCTTGATGTGTCACAGACAAAATGTGTGGTAAACATGAACAAATAATGAAATGGTGGGAAAAAAAACAAAACAGGAGAGATTATAGAAGTTGAATTCATTAAAAATACTATATTTTAAATCTTGTTTGTTTGTTTCTCAGAGGTTTCATTAACAATAAAGGCTGATGGTTGTTCACATGAGGAAACATCTGCACAACTGTATCTTTATATAAAGTCAGGTAGCATGTAGGTTTCTGTGTGACTAGAAATCCTGTTTTTTATCCTGTAAGCTGAACTATTTAAGAGGGGAAAACTCCCGTAAGATTAAATAAGCTCAGATATAACTAAAGGAGATGTGAATAAAAATTGCATAAGGATTCTTTGATAATGTTCTTAGATGATTTATTTTTACTGCTAAAGCACCTTGTTACAGGAAGAAAGAAAATTTGAGGGCCACTAAACCCTTAGCTCTACATTACACGCACTTCAAGGAATTCTAGTTATATGACAACTGTAAAGAATGTTTCTGCATTTTACTGAGCAAATAGGAGATCACTTTTTCTATTGATTCATTTAATGTCTCTGAAGTTGTAAAGAATGCAGTGAAGAAGCAGATTTTTTTCCAGATCAAAAATAGTTGGATGAAGTAGTGCTAAAATGGTATCTTCAATACATTTAAAGTGTTACTGAGCTCAAAACTTTGAAACTTCTGGTTTTAGTTTGATAGCTAGTTTTGTAACAGTTAAATACTTGAGAATTTCCTGTTTACTTTGTCTTCCCAAAAAAATTGACCTGAAAAAAACCTATGATGCAGACAGCGTAAGTCCAGTCAGAAAGACACATTCATTTAAGAGCTGGACTCGATGATCCTTGTGGGTCCTTTCCAAATCAGATTATTCTCTGATTCTCTGATTCTTTTCTAAGTATTACCCCAGTCACGTAAAATAAGTTTGGAACAATGGGGCAAACTACATGTAAACATAAAAAATTTTCAGGTGTTCAGAACAAAAACTACAGTTGTTTTTTCAAGGCTGGTTCACTGCTTATAATTATGCTGGTTGAATACTTTAAGAATGAGATGAACTGAAATAATAAATAGTTTTTAAGGAGCTTTATGAGAGCTGAAAGGTGTCATGTTCACTAATTCTGTATATTAATATGGCAGAAATGAATGAACTTCTTCCTTTATGTACTACACAGACTTGTGTTGTGTATAGGTGCCTAACTTATTAAATCAGGGTTAAGAGAACTTTTTGTCTGCTCCTGTAAACCATGAATTCTGAAGCCTCACTTTCATGGAAATGGAGATCCAGTGCTAGTGGGAAAAAAGACCTGGCTTTGCACTTATGAGCCTCTCACTCTCCTAAGTTTTACAATTGTTTCATTAGAGCACAGTTGTCTTGGAAAAGTCTTATCTTGGAGAGAAAAAGCTGCTAGGTTGCTTAATCTGTTTCTGTCGGTGTCTTAAAACAGCTGGAGAGAGACCTTGAGGCCGACTCCTTACTTCAAAGGGGAGCTGGTGTGCAGAGCAGGAAAAGAAAGTGGTCGTGAATCTTCACGCTAAGCAGACTACTTGAGTGTTTATGTAGCAACTCAAACTTTTTTTTTGAGGATGCGTGACTTAATACCTGCATATGCATTACATCAGTTAGCAAATTCTGCTCATTGGTGCCTGGTTTGTTTCGGGTAGGACAGGGCATAATCTTCATCATCTGGAGAGAGAGTTAAGCACGGTGAGCATCAATCCAAGCAAATGCACAGGGGCTAGACAGTGACAAGGGCATCTGCCTGCACATCTTAACATCAGGAGGAGGGGGAGTGAGGCAGAAGGCATTCACAGAGGATGCATTTCAGACAAGTACTTTGGTCCTGTCTAGAGTCAGCTATGCTGTGTCCGAGTGATGACTTGTACCAGATAGAACGTTGCCATTTCCCACATTTTTCTTAATATCGATTTAGAGCAAACAAGGAGATGAACATAATTTTTGACATTTCAACATTATTGCCTTGCTGCTACTTAACTGCTGTTTTAGAAATATTGAATGCTTTGAGAAAGGAATTGTACAGATAGTCCAGGACATTGTACTCATCATGATTCAGAAGGTTCTGCATCTGCGAGCAAACCTGTAATGACCAGTAAAAATGGGATAGGCACATCTGCTGATAAATAGTAGCAGAAGATGTAGAGAAATTACTAAAATGGAACAATATTTTGTTTGATCAAAAGTAATTTTCCTTAGAAAAATGAATACAAAAGTCAATGTACTTTTCCGAGCACTTTCTACTACTTTCTTACACACTGGGAGTTGTGGAACAACTTATTGTTCATATCCTATATGAGTGCTCTGTGGGATTGTGATTTGCAAACAGGTTTTCAGAACTGGATTTGAGCTAATATATTTCATACACTATGCGTGTTCTTTTACCAAGTTCTAAAAATTATTTTAATTCCCTTAAATATCTGCTGTGTGCAAAGGGAGTTTCAATATATCTTCTCAATATACTTAGGAAGATGAAAGTCTAAAAACTGATCAGTGATTTTACTCCATGGCAACTGGACATACGAATTGCCTAAAAATAAATGTCTTATTTACTTGGTTATCTTACTGACAAATGGCTATCTTACATTTGCAATGACACTTATACAATTTCAGAAATTGCTGCCACCTTGGAACCGTTTTTGGGTAATTGTATTTCTGCTTCCTAAATATATTTCTAGTATTTTAAGTCAGATTTCGATCTATTAGGATCTCTTCATCTGTTTAAATTCTTAATTTATAAAAGGAATAGATCATACCCACATTGCATATTGCTAATTTGTCATGTAGAAGATACTCTGATTTATACCTACAAAACTGGTGCTTTCAGCTATAAATTACTATGTAGCTCAGCAGATCTGGGTATCCGTTGACATAGCTCACAAAAGGTTTGCACACCTTCTCAGACACGTCTACAAAGGTTTGCTAAGAGCTATATTCATGTTGCTTTTGTCATTTCATTCTTGGTTTCGACCCTAGTATATTTCCTTTCTTGCACTTTGGCTGAACATAAGTCTAAGGATATAGCATATTTTGACCTTTTCCTATGATTCATTAATTTCCCTCAGCCTTTGAGAAAAAATACATGGTTTTTTTGGTCTTAAGCATACTGTAAGATATTTCAGAATTGGACCACTTAAGAAGACCATTTTGACTTGGAGAAACAGACTGTATTACTGTTGCTTCTGCAGTTGTACCTTGGTGGGATGCGACATGAACGTCATCCTACTCCCTGTCTGTACATCTTTGTCTACATCATGCACAATCTGAATCCTCTTTGCCCTTCTTCTCCCCTGGAACTGTTATTTATAATGTGAACATTATTTTCACATGAACTATTCGTATGTAAAGCAATCTGCAATTATACAAAATTTGCCAGTTCTTGCCACACCTTACTCGAACAAGGATTAAAGTCTTTTCCAAGATGGGAACTTGGAAATAACAGAAAAAAACAAAAAAAAAAAAAAAAAGAGAACAGTCAGACTTTAAAGTGAAACTACAATTCTAGAAGCAATGTACATGGTTTTTCTGGTGGGTTAGTTGATACAAAATGATACATAATACAAAAATAATTTTTTTTGTTTGTTTACATTTCAAGGCATGAGAAGAGACAGATTTCATGCTTTCAAAAAGAAAGTGAAAATATATGAGAGTAGGAAGGCACCAAATTGTGTTTAGAAAAAGCTTAATGTTCAGCTAAATGCACAGATGCATAAGCTAAACACTTTTTATGCCTAAACCACAGTTTATATAGTAATGAGGATTTTTCATCAGTTTTCTTCAGTTAAACAGTAGCTGTCTTTTTGCTGTTTAATGGAAACAAGGCAGTCTTGCATAAAAACATCAGATGTACCGGCATGTTATGGTCTTTTATTTTTCATATGAGTTCAGCATAATTATAACCATAACAGACCACCATTTTAACCTCCTTTCCTTTTGATTTTTGATTCCAGTTTGTGAACTGAACTGGATCCAATTTTGGTTAAGGAGAAGGCTGGGTTTTTTGGTGATCTAGAAACTCAATATCCAGTTTTTGTTTCTGCTTTCAAAGATGGAGAAATCTTGTTTATGACTAGGAACATCTGCCAAATGCTCTAACACCAGCAAAAATTAACTATTTACTCAAACTGATGTTTATATCTGTGAAAGTAGATCTTGCTCCATGTTTTCAGTACCCCAGAGGCCTATAAATCCCCTGGAAAACATCACAACAATTTGAAACAACCCAGTGCAGTTATCCAACACAAGCCATTTTTGTAGGGCTGTGATGTACCAGAGCATGCCAAGTCCAGCCTCTACGATAAACCCAAGCCTTAGTGACATTTGTTCTACTGCCTGGAGTCACTAGGGATTGCAGAAAGGAAGGAAGATGCGAATCATGCTGGTAGAACCCTTTAAATAGCTGGACAGCAAGCAGATGAATCCTGTACGTGCTGTGCTGCTAAGGGGCTCCAGGCAGAACAGTGGGTGAGAAAGGGAATGAAGTTGTTCAACACTTTACAGCTGCCCCTTGACACTTGGTCATGCAACAGAGAGATGAGATCAGATGGTTCAGGTTATGGCTGGCATCAGTAGAAACTATCAGCCAGTATATTGCAGGGGTGGTTATGCTAAGCAAACAGTCCCATGTTTGTAGGTGTCCCCTTCGCCTACAGATCCTGAGGACCAAAAGCAAGAGGCCCATATTCAGGGTGCTTATCAATGTGTAAAAAAGAGATTGGAAGTGGTCTTTCAAAGCTGTGCAATTTTAAAATAAGATACCCTTGATAAAAATAGTATAATATCTAATAATTTTATTTAGTTGAGTGAAATTTCAGTGAATGAGTAGTTTAAAAGCAGATGAAAGAAAATTTTATATTGAAAGGAGAAATGCCCCAGAGCTTGTGCCTAACTGCTATAACTCATTTCTTTTGGAAAGCTGAAGACCTTTATTCCACTTCTTTATATTCCTCTTGAATTTGAAAGCTGCTACGTACACATTTTCAGAGCTACCAGACCAGAGTTCAGGAGGTATTTTTTGAAGTTTAGAGGGGGATTTATCTGCCTCCCCTCCTCACCCCATTAGCATGGGCAAATGCAGCATTCATTGCTGTTGAATGAAGTCCAGCCCTGGAATTGCTGGTTACCAGTATATGTGCTGGGATTTCATTGTTGCTTCGAGCATCTGCTTTTTAGGGTCTACTCCTACATTCTTCAGTAGGTATGCTAATAATTTTATTGACATTTTACCCCTGTTTCTGGGATCTGATAATCTCAAGTGTTGTATCTACTCTTACTGCAGAGATCCAAACCTAGATTATATGGATGGGAAGAAGAGCAAAGAAATAAAACACCAATTTTAATTTCCTAGAAAGATATAGTTCAACACTTATCAAAGGCAGGACAATGTTTTACAGTGTGGAGGTGACAACTGATCACATTAGAGAATGTGGGTACTGATTTAAGCTGCTTTAATAGTACAATTAAATAACCTCTTAACTTGTTTTTGGTGTTACAGCTTTTAGGATGGAGAAAAAAGTTATACTTATCCAACTTTTATCTTCAATATTTATGAATGCTTTTTAATTTTCTTATCCCAGTAGAGGTAGGTATTTAAAATTAGCTTTTTTTTTTTTTTTTTTTTTTAAAGAGTAAAACAAATACTGTCTAGGATGGTAAAACATATATGGGATTTACTAGGCTTTGACGTGCACTGTCAGAGTATTTCATTAGCACAATACTTTACCAGAAAGGCCTTTATTCTCCAGCTTGTAGGCAGCAAGCCGTGGGACGTGAGTGATGCAAGAGTCAGGCCCTAGTAATTAACATTTGTTTGCCAAATGGTCTCTCTGATTGGACAAAACAAAAATGTTTACTTTTGTATGAGTTTAGTGATCACAGAAAGACTTTCCATTACTGAAAAGGAGTTAGAAATGAAGCTGGAGAAAAAAATTACCTTTTAATTTGACTAAAATATTGTGGACATGGGGTTTAATTATTGGATGCTTTTGTGTTGTGGGGGTTTCTTTTCTTTATATTACTTTTTTAAAAATTTTTTTATTTTTTTAATGTATTTTTTCTCTATGGGGTCACTTGAGACCAGAACTTTAGGTACACCCTGACATATTTCCAAAATCAGTTCCTTGTTACTATACTTTATAAATAAAAAATTAAGACTTCGTAAGGAATATCAACTCCTTTGGAAGTAGCAGTCCATTTTTAAGGTTAAAGTTTATAATTTTCAAGTACTGTAACTATGGTCTCTCTATACCACATAAAAAGGAACAGTATAAGTATGACATAAAAGTTTGCCATCTCAAAAGCTGTACTTGAACCCATACTTGAAATAACTTCTCCTTTTGGATATATAGTATTTTCTTGCACTCTAATCTTAAAATAATAGGAAAGCCTCCAAAAAATTATTCTACATCTTTTTGCTCACATGGAAGTTGAAGGGTTTTTTTAATTGTGCCCTGTCAAAGCTTTACATTATGAATCACAGGCTTTAACTGTGTAAGTTGATTGTTAGCAGTCAAGAAAAATTAGTCATCAAAAAGCCCTCCCAGACTGTAAAATTAATAGTAAAATAGATCTAGCAGAAAACTTAAACCTGCATTATTGGTTAGACTTTATTTCTTTTAAAGATTTAGTTCCTTCACCCAATATACTATTTAGAGAAGTATTTTGGGTTTTCTGTTGAATTATGTGAGCTTTTTTCCATCCTTTAACAATTGTACTATAGGTTGAAAAGGAAATTGTGTTAGCTTCAAACATGACAAATCGTATGGGTGTTTTTAATGGATTCTGCCATTTACGATAATCATTTGAGAAATCAAAAAAGAAGGAAAAGGTGGCATGGTCCTAATAAGGGAGCTTGTAAGTCAATACCAGCTGATAGTCAGGACTTCTAAAACAGCCATTAGGAGTGTTTCTATCTCATATTAACAGACAGTAATAGTTTTAAGTGAAAAATGAAACTTTCACGGTTGGTCTGAAAGCCAATGTTATAAATAGGTAAAACATCTGAAAAATTTTATTTTACAACCCTTTTTTTCAGGTTTCCCCTGAAAGACAGGTAATTTCATTTAACTGTATGCAGGAAAGTACTTTTCACTGTTTTTTCTGTTTTATAGTTAGTCTTATACTTCAGCACAATGTTGTAAAGTAAACTGTGAAGGAAATAGTAGAAGACACCCAGAAACAGCAGCCCTGTTGGGTAGGAGAGTGTGTGTGCGTGTGTTTTTCTGTTTTGAAAAAAGTCTGGATATCTACTGAGGTAGGTTATGAGCCCAGCTGGGCCTGTTGGCTTCATTTTAATGCTTTCTGAGGCATAATAAGATGTACAAAACATGTCACTTAAACATATGCAGGAAAATACATTTGCATAGAAATCTATATTTCTTCAAGACCCAGACAGAGATTACATTTGTGCCTCATGCTGAAAGCTATAACGTCACACTAGCTGAGCCATGCCCAATAGGGACAGCCACTACAGCAGAGAATGACCACATGGAATTGCTTGTGGGGGCTGTGACACTCATCAAGACTGTGAAATGAAAGGTGATTTCTGATCCTGCAGCTCTGCAAGGTGCTACATACACTTTAGAGGCCAGTTATGGGTGTTTAAAAAGGACTGGTTTCAAGAAATAGTAAAAACACTTCAAGCAGACTGAACTAAACAAAAACATGAGAAAGGGCACACTAACATAGGATTAAACAGAAATATTGGATGTTAGATTTGCTCCAGACACTACTTTTTTTCTGTCATATGTTCAACATACATAAAATTTTCACTACATCACTAAGGGGTTCCAAATAAATCTGTTTCGTGATGAATGGGAAAAAAAATTAGCTAGTGTAATGCACGTGGAAGAATTACATTAAAAATACCACTGTGAAATGGCTTCCTGTTTCCTGCTGCAGCAAAATAATTCTTAGAAAGAGTTAAAGTGGAATTGTTGGTACCCATTTATATTTTCCTTTGTGTAACTGTATCCTGAAGCTTTGGAAAGATGAGTGAGTTTGGCAATATGGAGCCCTCAAGAAACTGTATTAAACTCCTGTAAAGTGTTTCAACTTTTATTGCTAAGTATGGAAAACTAAAATCCTTGATTCTTTGGCTTTTGTGCAAAGTATTTTTTTGTACAGACAGGAGGTTATGCAATTGCAATAAACTTTTTTTAAAAAGCAAACTTAGAAGTCAGCAAGATTTTGACTGTAAGTTTGGCCTGTATATTTTGAAAAAAATACATTTGTAGGAGCCTAAGAAAATACTCTTCTTTATTCAATTCAAGACTTCTCATGATCCTACACAAAGTAAACTGGTACTTATAATGGGAGAAAAACCCGGTCTGATACCCTTGTGGTTGAGAAGAGATTCCACTGAAATTCTTGAGCTTCTCCAGTTTGCTCACTGTAATTTGGGGAAGAACTTGGCCTATGCTAAGAAACTGGCCCAGAATGCACACTCTTTTCTAGGCCATTTGCTCTAGTGAAGGTACATATTGTGGCACACTGATGTGGTCTGTTGCAAGATCTACAAGAACCACTATAGATTCTGGCTCTCACCTTTTTCTAATGTAAGCTCTTGTGTGTGAGGAGTGGAGGCAATGGCACTGTCTGTCTGTAGCACACCAACTATGGAAGAAAGAGCTCTAGGCTGTAAACTTAGTGAAGTCTGTAATCAAATTACATCTTGATTTCTGCAGACTATGGATAATGTAGCTATGTCACATTATGTGTAAAAAAAAAAGAACCTATTTGCCTATAGAAAAAACCAAAATTGTTTATTAGATGTATATTTGGAATTTCACAATGAAGATTTATTATAGTGATAGCACAAAACTAATAATTGACATATTTTCATGGAATAACTAAGTAACCACATTAAAAATGTTTTACTCACTGATTCAAAGAATAGTATCCACAAGGTCTGCACTTTCTAAGCAACAGAATTATTACCAAAAGCTGACTGCCATTTGGGAAGCAAATATGGTTAGTTTTGAATTGGGATGTACTGCTGCTTAAATACAAAGGACTTTGAATGTAAATGTGAGAGCACATAAGAATAATGGCCATTTATATAAAGAAGTTAAGATATAAAAAAATTTTGTTAAATGCATTGCTTGACATGTTCCCAAACCCCTGTGATTTGGATTCTAATATACTAACAGTGGCAGTCCATCTTTACAGAGAAAAAAAATAACGTATCTATTTTCATGATTTTTAAATTCTGGGTAGCATATGCAGGAAACATACTGGTATATTTTGGTATATTACTGGTGAATTTTTAGCAACAAGTCACTGAAATATATTTTTTCGATTCCTTAGCCACGTCTCCATTTTTGCTAGCAATATCTTAAGCTAGATGTAAAGCAGTTTATGTCATATAAATGGAGCAACCACAACTATATTTTGCCTAAAGAGGTAGATCTACACATTTCTCTTGTGAGAAAGCATTCCCTCAAAAAGCTTACTGGCCTAAGGATTAAGTCATCCATAGTGCATTTTTTATCACGTAAGTATTTTAGGGCTCGTTTTTGGTTCTCTTTTGGGTTTTTTTTAGATATGACTTATATATGACTTTTTGTAAAACCTGAGTCCCAGGACACTGCAGAGTGTTTTTGGCAGGACAAGGCTCTCTGATTTGCAAAGCTAAAGCTAAAAACAACAACCTATCACTTGAGGGAGACAAGACTCATTGAGAGGTGATTATCTAAGTAAGTCCTGTATGTCTTACACTCTTTTCTCTTCTCAAGCAACCACTTCCTTACAGTTTCTAGTGCTTTAGATCTTTCAAATATCACCTTGCAGAGAAGATCTATTTTCCCAGGCATTTTTAGACAATAATGTAGGGCCAAAAAAGGAATATTTTAATGTCTCCTTGGAGTTCTGATACAGCTGCTCTCCAGGGAAGAGCTTTCATCAGAATGATGATGACTATGATGACTGAAGCATGCACAGGGGTTGGGGTGGGTTTGGTTGCTCTTCACTTTTATTCTCTTCCTCTTGGCTGGAAAGAGTATCTGTAGGAGATGTCTAGGAAGTGAGACCCAAAAAAAGAGAAATTATATAAAATTCTGTCTCAGCTAGTGCTTTCTTCACTTGTCTTTGTTCTAAGATTCTGCGTGGAAAATCTTTTTGTTTAATTTTATAGTTAGCTTTTACTCAGGAAGATGCACTCCTAATCAATGGGGAGATTGTCCTGGCAGGTCTCAACATCATTTAATGAAGCTCCCCTACATGAAAGCAAGGTATAAAACTGGTTTGGTAAAAAGGCAAAAACCAGCACATATGTTATAGGATGCTGCATGTAGAAGATGTACCTGCAGAAATCCAGATGGGAATTGTTAATCCCAGTGGATAAAAAGTCGTATTAAAATGCAGCTTGTAAAGTTATTTTCAGATAAATCCTGTGTCTCCTTTCTTATAATAAGCTGTAATTATACACACACTTTGGACAGAGAGTAGTCCTCATGTCTTCCACATGAAGATCTACTCACTAGGGTAATTATTCATATGAGAGAATACTTATTTTGTGCTCCATATCTGCATGGTTTGAAGAAGCAATGCTATATAGTTAGAAGGTAGTAGAACATACTTTTAAGCAGAGGTATCTTCAAGAACCTGCAGCATTAGCTGCTGTAGTGTTATGAATCAGTGTTTCCTATACTGCAGTATAATTCCTTGACTTTTACTTTCAGAAGGCAGTAATAACAAAATGTTGGCAGCAACAGCTAGTAGGTAATGTTTTAGGACAGTATATAGTGTGTTTCAGAATACCCACAAGTTTTGCTGTGCCAGTTCAGTGTTTTTTTTGGGTGTGGATATGAGGGTGTTTTAAATTGTTAATTGTCACAGACTGTTAGAAAGCATTAACTCAATAAGCAAACAAAAGTTTGCTTTCATTAGACTGAAAAGAAGGATTCATGTAATTTTGACATTGTACTTGTGCTACTGTGCAGTTTTGCCCATTTGCACATGCAGAGTTATGAATTATGGAAACGATGATGATGTTTGTTCCAATTTTAAGAAAGGATTTTCTGAATATATGTAGTGAATTCCAGCTCCAGAAATACTTTTAATAACATTCTCAAAAGAGGCACTCAGACTGAACGTGTTCAGTGATTTTTAAGTATACTTTTTCACTAGGCAAAATATTTTAAGAACATTATTGAAATGACTGTGAAGAGAAGGAAAATTATGAACAAAAATAGATTAATAAGGTCTGCAATATTTGATGCAAATAGGAGTAGGTGCATCAAACTAAACATAGATACATAGACTTAATTTTTTTCCTTTTGAACAAAGATTATACACAAAAGTAGGGAGTAAGGATTTAAAGTATGATCTTGCAAAGCAAAGAGCAGTGTTTTGGATACAGGGTAAGTTTTCATATTAATTCTGAGCAACTTTGAATTGAAAATTTAGGAAAAAAAGTCATACAAAAACTTCATAATGTTCTGTATTAAATGTCAAAAATGTTGGAAAATTACTATTTCTGGGTAAATCTTGCTCTCATATGTAGTTTCTGGCAAAAAAATAGGAACGATATGGAGACTTTTGCACCATCTCCTTGCTACTTGTCCCTTAGTTCATATTGCTCATATCTCAAAACAAAAAAGGAAAAGCAAGCAAGCATTTTGAATTTAATCACATATTGTTTTCTCTTGATTTCTGCAGGCTTTTGTTTACATCTTAGTGATTTAAACAAATGTTGAAGATTTATGTTTGAAAGATATATTATTTCACACAACATTAAACTACTCAGAAGTAGCAAGATGTTTGCTTTTATTACTTTGTATAGATTGCTTCATTTTAAAGTAGATACCTGTGTAGTAGTTGTTTTCTGCAAAACTTGATCATCATTTAGAGGAAGATATGCAGTTAGGAACATTTAATTTATCCAGCTTCACTATAAATTAATAGTGAAATAAGTTTAGAAATAGTTTGCTAATGGTAGGGGCTTTTCGATAGTAAGTGTTGGAAACTGCTAGTGAAAGTGGAAAACCTGAATATTGAACAATAGAAGTGAAATTCTGATGGCCTTTCTGTCAGAAATCATTAGCGGTTATTGTCACTACTCTCTCTCAGTATGGATGTCAAGATCTGAAAACCTTCTGTAGCTGCCAGTAGAACACTAGCAATCTGATTTATTTTTGAAAATTTTTGTCTGGGGTTTTACATTATTGGTATTAACTGAATGTTCATTTCTGTCTGAGAAATGAAGGTGTGTCAGCTGTTGAACTAATCTAAGAAAAAAATAATATGTACTTCTTGCCCATTTTGCTTTGATTATGAACCTATCTGGTTACTAGCAGATCTTTGTACCATGGATATCCCAATCAGTCTCTTTTCCGTGTTCTGTGATCAGTCTTTTTTTCCTAGGTTTGCATCAGAAGTAAAACCACCAAAATTATCACTTTTTGTATTCTACACATAGGAGTTTTATCCTGTGCTTGCTTGGCATGCTTCATCTCTTGATGTAGGGAGAAAGAAATAGCAACTCTGGAGGGATGATACAAATGTTGGGATTAAGAACAAACTTTTCCTTAAAGTAAAACAGAAGTAACTTTTGAGGGTGTGGAATAGTGTGATGAGGAATTATTTAAAAAAAAAATAAAATCTTGAGCTGTTATTAAACTTGGTAAAAATCAAAATCTTCAAAGATCTGTGGAACAGCCATTTATAACTTTGAATATCTTTCCAAATGGTACCTTCTTACATCAGTTACCAACAAGCATTTTTGTCTAACAGGAGATATTAAAGGTGCTGCCTGGAGTTTTTGAAAAGTGATAAAAGTGGTTCTAAGGAAGAGGCATGACCTGCATCCCTCAAAGCAGTGTTTAACTGCCTACATTAGTTGACATCCAAAGAACAAAGGTTTCCAAAATAGAGACTGATAAGGTACAAATACCTGCATGTAGGCTACATCTTCTGAAAGTGTGCCAGAATTTGTCTGGCAGAAGGTGGAAGACAGACAATATAGATTACTGTATTTTTCATCAAGTGGTTTGTACCATCTGTATGTATTTTATATGTGCCTTTTGAGAGGCAAGTAGTATAACTTAGTTCCCCATAGGCTTTGTTCTCTGCCTCTACACCTACTGCTTGGCATAAGATGTAGCCAGTAGAAGAAAACTAAGGTTCTTGGGACCTTTTTCTTGTCTTAGTTGCAACAGCTGCACAACAGATGTAGGCTGACGTGAGTTCTGCCAAGAATCCCTTCCAAGTCTCCCACCCATTTTCCACCAAAGAGAAGCTAGTCAGGTGATATGAACGGAGTCCTGAAGGTCAGAAAGAGATGGGAGTTCCCAATCTTGGCTTTATAGAGATTTTAAAAAAAAATAAAAATACAACAACCAGTTAGTAAACCTAGGTTCTTTATCTTTGGAAATTAAAACAACTCAAAGTTTTAAAACTACAATTCTAAGCAGTACGACATCAATAGGACATAAAAGGCAACCTGTACATGAACCACAGCAATACTGCAGCAAGCAGGTCAGATGACATCAAGGGTTCATAACTCATGATCAACTGACTGGTATCCTTCTAAGTCTCTTTTTAGATATATTTTCAATATCTCAAATGCATTAAGCAAAATACCGTTGTCTTGCTGGTCATATATTTGTTGAAAAAGATTTCCTGGCATTCGAGTTGCTCTCTTGCATTAACCTCAGTATTGAGAGGGAGTCAGCTTTCTGTACTTGTCACAGGTTTCTGTGTACCTCTCCAGCTTCTGCTTTCAGCAGTGTTTGAATATACCATGTGGTTTTTTAGTGTATCTCAGCTATTACAAATCCACTCGATATTCTCAAAAACAAATAAAACCCTGCAACTTTCCCACTGTGTCAGTCTGCTGATGGAATCTTACTGCTGACAAAACTATGGCTGTCAGGCACTTAGAATCCAGTACTGAATTAAAGGTAGTATCCAGCAATGGCAGAAATGTTTAAATAACCAGTAGTCCAAGAATGATTATAGAATGTCCAAGAATGCACAGGATCTGTGTGGACTAACACTGATAGCAGTTCTGAATTCTCTCTGTTGGCAAATATGATGGACATATGTTACTCATGCAGTTATATTTTCATTTCTTATTCCCAGTATACCTCCCCTTCCCTTTTCAGCATCCCCAAGAACCATTGCCTCTGAATGTTATGAAAAAAACACTTGCTGCTGTACAGCAAAGCCATTTTCCTCATGGGACCATCTCCTTGCAAAAATTGCTCATGTTACAAGTCTCAGTCACTTACAGAGATCAATATCTTCCTGGGAGATGTTTGAACAGGTACTCTTGAAGTTTTTCCCTTCAAATATTCACAACAGAAGTAACTACCAAGCTTTTACAGCCTTGATCCCTCTTTCTGTTGTGTATCAAGGCCTATGTCTTCATTTCGAGTATTTAATTTTCAATATGGTATCAGTGTCATATGTAGGTACATTACTTTTATTTAAGGTCACAAACTTCAGTCTAGAAACTAGACTAAAGTGAGCCATGAATCTTTCTTACAGCAAGTACTGACATGGGAAGACTTCCTGGCTCATGGCCTCACACAGGCACAGGATGACCAGGACAGTTATAAGAGGACTTTAGAAATTACTTGCATGAAATTCATTTCTGTGTCATGCTGCATATAAGGACTATGCACACCCACCTGCTTTTAAACCCATATGAAACACATCTGGTGATATTAGAATGGCCAGCACAAATGCCATGAATAATGATTTGGGTATCTCTCTTCAGTGATTCAATGAAATGCTAATATGGGGGGTTTAAGTATTTAAATTCAAGTGATCGTCTAGTACTTGGACCTTAGAATGGGATGGCAGACAAGGAAGTTTTAAGGAAAAAAAGCAATGTGCATTCCTGCAACAGAAAAATGTGGAGAGAAGTTACAGTGACTGTAGTTTGCCTATTAGTATAAAGGAAGAAATGTGAATTTCTAGGTGTAAGGTGTTTTTGATATGTCAAGTTTTCTGTGTTCAGTTTTGATAGTGGACCTTGGCCCCACACTATTGTCAATGGGTCTGCCATCTAATGGGGTCCTACCCTAGGAAATCCCTACTCTGCTTGTGGCTGAACAACTCCCAGATCCACTCAACCACTTTGGTGAATACCCTCAGTCATACAGCCAGCAGTACAGTGTACATTTTTAAGCAAAGTTGTGTGTCATGTCAGCAAAAGTAGAGTTTTGGTGATATGTAGACATTAACTTTAAAACAGTTTAAATTAATGCCTATAGCATTGAGTCAAACATCAACAGTTCTCATAAAAACACCCAAAAAGCCAAAGTTCCCTTCCAAGCAACAGTGACAGACAAAAAGTGAAAACATTTTTATACCTTTATAAAATGTAGATCTGAAACCAGACTCATTGGCCAGTTGGACAGGCTCAGGCATGCCGATGATTCATCTGACACAGAGTCCCAGGGAGTGATTCCTTTTCAAGCCAGTTCATTTGGATGTTGATGCACGTTTCTATTTAAATCAGCAGCTGAAGTGTGAATTAATCTGTGACATTTTTAAGATGGTTCATGAGGCCAGAATTTGACTAATGATACTCGTACTGATCTCCTGCTAATTTTGGGTTTAGAGGTGTTGTATCATACCCAAACTTACAAATGTCTGGCATTTTTATTTTTTTCTTCCTCTTTTTACTTTCCACTCTCTCTTTTTTTTTTTTTTCTTACAGTTTGAACTTTCGTTTATTTAAACTGACTTCACTGACAGCAGCAGAATGACTGTCATTGAGTTATTGAATTCAGTAGTTTGGGTCAGGACCAAATGTACCAGTTTCTGAGGGTAAAAGGAATCATGAGGGTGATAATGTTACTTTCAGCAAAGTTCCTCTGATTGTGGCCAAAGGCATTGTGTGTTCCTTAGCTAATGAGCTTTAGTGGTAGCAAGTTTCCTATACTGATACCAGCGATGGCAAAAAGTTCCTACTTGCACCATAGCATGAATAGGAGAAGACATGCTCACGAATTTCTTTTTGACATGTGTTCAATTTCCTATGCTTTCTCTGTTAGTTTTCCCTGAAAGTATAACTGGACTAAACCTTAAAATGTATGCTATGAAACAGCTTTGGCTTAAGGTATCAGTGAAATGATAGGAGAGAGAGAGATTCTTGAAGTATTACTCATTATATACTAATCAAATGATACATATCCTGTACTGGCTGGATGCACTGAGATTTGCCAATAGTGGGAAGGAATTGAAGCTTTGCAGAAATTCTTCAGAGAATTGTTATAAAATGAAACACTGCAAGGTTTTAAGCTGAAGTTTGATATGTGTGAATGGAAGCAGCAGCTCAGTCTGCCAGAATTACTTCTGCTTTCATGATTTACAGCAAAGGACCCATAGGAAGGAAAGCAAGGGTGTGTTTCAGAGAGAAGAAAGCTTGAAGAATGTAACTTCAGCTTGTTGTCTTTGGGCTTGTTTCCTATTTAGCTGTATGCTTGTCATTACATCCATTTTTGCTTTTTTTTTTCAGATTCCCAAGAAGGAAACTACAAGACAGAGGTCAACAGTAAACCCAGGAAGGAAAGGACAGCTTTTACCAAGGAGCAGATCAGAGAGCTAGAAGCAGAATTTGCTCATCATAACTATTTGACCAGGCTGAGACGATATGAGATAGCAGTAAACCTTGACCTCACTGAAAGACAGGTACTGAGGGAAAACAATGAACTATAAATGCTTGCTCAATATGTACTAGTGGTTAGTAGCTCCTCACAGTAGAGCTGTTGTTTACAATGCTAATAATTATGTTGATATGTCAGATTGACTTGTTTTAGCAAAATTATATATATTTATTATCTCTCTGCTGTGCAAGTAATTTGTATTTTTATATGTACCACTTACAGATTAGTTTAATCTGTTAGGCAGAGATGGAAGATAAAAGCACAAGTAATAGGTCTGTTAGATAGGTGCATGTCTTTTCTTAATCTGTCCACACTGATGTCGCTGAAGAGGGGGCAGGTCCCAAACACTGTATGCACAAGTAGTTGGTTTGCCTGCATGCAACAAATATGAGCATCTTGGTTCAGTCTATGTAGTATAGGCAGTGGCCATTAATCCAGAGTTTCTGAACATCCTGTTTCCAGATGGCAGCAAAAATGGGAGCGCCAGCAAAACTGGGATACAGGCATTTTAAACCCCTTTATCTTACCCTGCTCTGTGAAAGCAGAGGAGATGATGGAATTTCTTATCACTGTTATTGGTTTCCTGCTCACCAAACCCTGGTCCGGGAAACACTTCTGCATGTGCTTAAGTTTCATCATGCATGTTGTCACATTGATTTCTAATGGAAACATCCATGTTACACATGTATTGAAGTGTTTAAGGATCTCATCTCTATGCACTAAATAGGTAGTGAAGTCACATTTCAAATAATAATTACATCAATGTACACATTTTGAAAATGTATTTTAGTAAAGAAATTTAGAATACTGGCTTCAAGTACACAAAATAAATATTTTCTACAGTTTTATTATTAAAATGGAAAGCTTTTTGCCCACTGAGAGACAGTCGTTCTTTTTTTTCAGGAATCACTATGAGATTGAGGGATTGCTTTAGATGAAATCAGTAAAATGATGATATAGTCAAGAAAAGGTATTAAAATAGCATAACAATTTGTGAAATCCATATACAAGAAGATTTGCAATTTTCTTGTTTCATTAATGCCTGCCATAAGTAGACATATCAGCAAAAATCCAGTCTTATCTAACAAAAGGGAACACGTTTACTCACACAAGCAAGTGCAACAGTTTTTTCTTTGAAAGCTCCTAGAAAATGGCTGTCTCTTTGAGCTTCTAAGAGTAACACAGCAATTTCTTGTTTGATTTGACCACATTGCCAGGTTCTGCTAGGGTAATTTTCAGTTAAATATAGTTGTTATGTTTGTGAAGCACACCATTTTGTATCAAACAATGGAAAAAATTGTGCCTTTTTTCATTTCCACTACCTATTCTATTTAGTCACACCTGATTTTGACAGCTAAGGAGAGGAGGAGTGAATTCTTGTCTTGGTGACAAAGGTAGAGCCAGCATGAAACTAAACAATGATAAATAAATTAAAAAAAATAATCTGCTGGCCAATTTGACAGGAATCAGTCAGCTGAATATATCCCTACGTTTAATGAAGGTGAATTTGGCCTAGAATTTAACTGTTCTCCCTAATAAATTCTATATTCTTTTCTTCAAAGAGCAGGTTGAGTGGTACAACTAAATGGAGAGACAGTTCACAATTCTGAAGGAAATGGTTAATCTAAAAGCATGTAGCATACTGAAAAGGGACAGATAAATATTGAATATTGTCTCTAGAGGAGAAAAGGCAGCCCAGCTACATTGGTGCAGTGAATTAATTTAAGTCACAGGGCTACTTGCTGATTTCCAGGGGTCACAAAACATCAGTTTTAAGCATTCTGCTGATTATTGTGGTAATTTCTATAGAATTGTCATTAGTTTAATTATGTAATCTAATGCTTCTCTGTTTCCCCAGATTATCACAGAGTGACAATTGAGCTCCTAGAGATAACTCCCTTCCTTCCTTCCTGCCTTCCTTCCTGCCTTCCTGTTTAACACCACCTTAGAAAAGGAAAGCATTAAGATTTTTAGTTTGATCGAGTTCTTTATCTTGCCACAGTAAAGTGGTCTGAGAAAAGGACAAAAAAAAAAAACCAAAAAACATAAAAACTGTATTTTTAATAAAAAAACCTGAAAATTGAGAGGAAATTCTGGACATATTTTTAGGTTTCTGAATCATACTAAGCCAAGTAATGTAAACTAGAAATGTCTCTTAAATCAAATATATTGCTTTGATGGAAAAAAATGGTGTAAATAGCATGGATCTGGGTGAGGTTTTCTGTAGTATATGGCA
The DNA here is from genome assembly GCA_013400915.1 of Pardalotus punctatus. Classification (NCBI taxonomy): domain Eukaryota; kingdom Metazoa; phylum Chordata; class Aves; order Passeriformes; family Pardalotidae; genus Pardalotus; species Pardalotus punctatus. Next base: position 434,676 of record VZTX01021566.1, on the reverse strand, counting down.
GACTTCAAAAGCTGAATGCCGTAAATCAAGACTTGGCTCTTGCATACTTGTTTTACATCTCCTCCTGTGACTTAAAAACCTACCTCAGAGTGAACCTACCTTAGTGTGACACTAAGATCTCTTTTCTCTCCAGTTAAGAGAAGGAACTCTTCTTCAGGACCTGCCCTTCCATCATCACCAAAATGAATCATTACTCTTTACTCTTGATTGCAATAACAGCACTTATTTTCACTTAGTAGTGTTACTACTTTTTAAACCTAGCTGTCCCAACAGAGGAGAGCATGTTTAATACCTACCTTAAACAGGTGCAAAAAAAGGATCTAAAATATATTGAT
>VZTX01021566.1:165269-434317 GCA_013400915.1 Pardalotus punctatus | reverse complement strand
CCCCCCCCCCCCCAACCCTTTCCAGTGAGGTAGCATTTTTAGAAAATTGCTGTTTTTCTTTAATATTTTTCCCCAAAGATGCATTGCAGAAAATGCAATGGTTGATAGCTCCTTTGTTTGAAAGCAGCAGTAATTCCTTTTTTTTTGAATTAAGTGAACACACAAGTGATAGCCTTGATCTGATCACATGCTGTGGACTTCTTGGTGTTGGGAGATTTCTTGCTCCGTTATGAAACACTGAACTTGCATACAGAGAATTGAAACTTGCTTGAGATAGTACAATGACAAAAAAGTCACAGTGGGTATTGGGTAAACTGATGTATCTGCCTAGACTATAGGTTTGAGAGCAGACCTAACCCACGATGGAATTATTTGATTAGTATTATTTTTTTCACTAAGATTTAAAAAAAAATGACAAGCATATTATTCAGAGACAGAAGAATAAGAAAATAATCTGGGGAAAGTATTGTTGGGTCATCCTAAAGCTACAACTTTCAGTTGTTTCCCAAAATGTGAGATAAATCATGGAGCATATTATCTTAAGAAATCTCTACCCTCCTCTTGACTATAGTGATAATTTCTACCATACAGCACAGATTAAAAGAGGCACTGACCAACTAACACTTCATAATTACCTTTCTGGCATTTAAACAAGCTGTAGAAAAAAACATATGTCTGACCATATTTAAAAAGCTATATAAGGGTATTAAAGTTTTCTGCAGTCATCAAAGTAAGGCTCCATTTGACTTTTGAAATAACTTACGAGATCAGTTCAAACATAAATGACTCATGGAAGGCCATTTCACAAAAATAATGAAAAAACCCTAACAACATATGGCTCAGGAGAAGGAAGTAATCCTATCACTCCCTAAAAAGGAAACCTGAATTACAAAACAGGAGGATGAAATTAAATAAGTGCCTCAATTGCCTAGATATTAAGAGTGCACTTTGAGAGCATTATAAGCACATCTGGTGGTAGGATGGCTCTATTATGGTATTGTAAGAATTCCAGAAATATAGGTACATATAATTCCTGCTCCCTCTCCTATAGAGTGCATTCACAATCCCAGCTCAGCCAGCAGTTAATAATTTTCAGCTGGCAGGCCTCTATTATATTCTGAAGAGCTAGTTAGACTAAAAACTATCTGAGCTCCCTAGATATTTGTAACCTTGACAAGCACATTCTTGGCTTTTTTATACCTCCAGATAAACTTGGAGAAGGTTTCATGCAGACTTTTTAATATCTCACTGTGGGATGAGGGGAGGAAGCAGCTGCAGTGGGGTATAAGAGGCGTGGCAAAATGGACATTTTTATGGAGTTGATCCTGCCAAATATAGAAAGAGTAGGAGACCTTTCCATCTCACAAGATCTTTTTGCGTGGAGCTAATCAAAAGAGTAATGTTGCAGTTCTTCAGGCTAGCTAAGGTTACCGGAATAAACAGTCCGAAGATGTAATGCTTCTGTTTGCCAACATAAACGGAAAATCCCACCTAGTCAGATTAAATTCTGCTGAAGGCAACAAGAAGGTTTATTTCTTCTCAACTTTAATTTCTAATATCTGCCTAGAAGTTACCAATAATTTATAAAAGGCCTGAAGCCATTGATTTTGCATAAGCAAAGGACAAAATTTTGTCCAAGTGAAGAATGCTTTTGTATCAAGTGTTTGACTTCCATGCATGTGGTACCAACACAGAATGAGTCACAAAATAAAGTTTTGTGATGCCTTTTTCTGCCTGAAATGGAAGGAAGCAACACTATTATTTTAATTATATTTTGATATAGTACCATAACCCATACTATCTCACTGTATTGTTAAGACCATGCAAATACTAAATGAAGTTCACCATTAGAAAAATTTTCTTCAGGCCTGGTTACCTCAATGCTTCATCACAAGTGACTTCACTAAAATTCTTCTCAGTATTACAAAGTTCCAGGGAGGCTAATCACTGCATTTTTCAGACTTCACTGGTAAGGAAAGAGTAGCTTCACTTAGTCACCCAGGAAAGAAAACAGGGAGTTCAATATTCCTCCATCATGTGTTTGTTCTGCACAACCTCTGGAAGTGTAAATGTCTCTTCATGCAGCACATGGCACAACTAGTTTTCTGCTTTTTAAAGCTAGTTTTCTGAGTTTAGATGGTGAAATTATTCCTCTGTATATTTTAAAGCAAAATCAAACTGGATTGATAGGACAGGCTTGACCATATCTGTCTGATTTGTCATGCTGTCACATCTTCTCTGAAAGCCAGCTGCTCATTCCACACTTCCATGTGTTAATCTCTCTCTATAGACACTATAATAATGAGCCTGTGTAGCTTGAAGTCCTTTAGATGTTTTCTTTATTTTAGGTAACACTCTTAATCAAATAAAATTTTGATATTTTTATTGAGCAATAGAAATACCAGCAGAAAGAGTTACTGTGCTACCTCTGCTCTTCCTCAGGAAATAATGCACCTAGAAAACTTTGTTATAACTTGTGCATAATGCTGATTTGTACAATAATTCTTTTTTAAAAATCACATGGAAAACATTAAATCAGCATATTTAATTTGCAATATTGATTGAATTCAAACAAGCAATTCATATGCAAAGATCCAAGTGCCTCAAGCTGTTAGTTGTCAATGGACTCTACACCTGCAGAGAAACTCCGTGAGGTTCTGGGTGGGGAGAAACCTCTGCCTGTGCCAAGAAGCATATGTGATATAGACAGAAATATTAGCAGTTCATACAGCTGTTTTTACAAAGTGTGTGAGGTTCTGCCATTTACCTCCCCCTGCCATTTCTTAGACTCAAGCTTAGAAAGATGTGGCTTCTTCTGTCTCTTGTTTAGGGAGAGAGGAGGTTTTAAAATTTGTCATTTGTAGTCACTTTAAGAAATAGAAGAAATCAGTGGACAACAAATGATTTTGGAAAGTTAAAAAATGAACATGTAGAATAAAGGAGATATTTTTTATGCAGGCCATTGAAAAATGTAGAATCTCTTCTCCTGAGGTGTCTACTCCTCAAAGGATTTGCCTCTCTTTGTAGTACAGTAGTAGCAGAAAGGAGCATCAACATACTCATCCAAAAGCCAGGAAGGAACCTGAAATAGTCTGCCTCTTTCTGCTTAAGATATGTTAACTGCAAAACCTACTTTGGAGAGGTTTTGATTCAGAAGGATCAGCTGTCTGATCATGAAATCGGTTTTGAAGATCATTGGTAGAGAAGGTGACTATTCTTCGGATGGAATAGAGGGAGGCAAACTGAGTGCTCCCAAAGATTTCTGAAACTGGAATGAAGTACTGCTATCACTGCTGTCCTCTGAAATATAACGTCTATTCCAACCCTGTCTAAACGTGGGAGGTAGAAAGGAGAATGTATCACCTAAGCAGTACCAAAATCTCAACTGACTTTTATGTAACGATAAACCAGAACTCCTACGCCTTCCTGGGTGCCAAAAGCTCCGGCTGTCCTTTGTGCACCTGCCAAAACCTCCCTTTTTTCTCAACAGCTGCTGAAAAATACTTGCACACATTCAGTGCAAAGTCCTGTAACATAACACAGAGCAGATCATTTTAAATCAGTGAGCAAGTGACTTAAGTAATTTTAATCAGATTCTGGTACCACTCATTAATTTCCAAAGAGAAGTGAATTTTCTCAAAGAGATGGATTTGGTAAATATTTTATAATAACTAAGAAGACATTTAATACTGAGGTTTATTTAAACTAGTTTTAATCTCTAAAATATATTTGAGATTTTTATGAGAATTTTTTTGGAATGAAAAATAGAATTCCTTCTAGCCATATTTTATGAGCACTTATATTTATTTGCAGGAAAGAAACTTTCTGATTGTACATTTCTATTTACTTTTACAAGTCTCTGAATAAACTAACATGAAAATATAATCTCTACACATGCAAAAAAGGTAAGCTTCATCTGTATAACACCAGGGATTTCTGTAAAGTTCAGGAGTTTGACTTTCCTTAAAACCTGGCAGTGTAAGTGTACTATCTAAAAATAACAGGAATGTTTTCAGAGCCAAAGAAAGTTGAGAAGTAAACCTTTTTTTTTTCTAATTTTGAAAACTGGGGGTTACTTTTTGTTATTTGTATGTTTGTCTGTATTAGAGGAAAGTAAACTGGAAGACTCAAAAATAATAAAAGCAAAAGAAAATGGACAGCGGCTTACCAAGGGCAGAATGTGTTAAAGGCTTGATGCTTTGGTCTTCTTAATGTATCATTTAGGTATAGTAAAACATGGAATTTAGGATACTGACTTCAAAGACTCTTTCTTAGAAATATGGATCCCTTAAAGCAAAATAACAGTTTCAACAGGCACAGCATTCTCGTTTCTAATTTTTAAGGCTCTCGAGATATCAGGCCTCAAATTTAATATTGTTTGGACTCATGCTGCTAAAACCTGGAATAGAAAACCTCATTTTAGAAAAGAATATTTCATTTTCAGAAAAGAGCTTTTATAAAGAGAAAGTATTTTTTCTTAAAAGAGAAAAGAGAACAGACATTGCAACTGAGGTAGTTTGAATTCAGTCACTAATTTTTAAGTCAGTTATTCTGAAAGTTAATATGACTGAAGGGCTCTGCTGAAGAAGGAACATGAAATCAGAATTTTAGGAAATATTCACATTTTTAATCAAAAGGATGTGTTGATGTCCACATCAGGAAGTTGTATTAAAGATACACATGCAACACAGCACATCATGTGGCCCTTAAGACTACTAAGGACTTATATATCATAAGCATGTAATAATTATTTTGGCAATGTAGACACTAACAGTGTCAACCTCCTTGTTTTGACTCCCCTCCTATGACTCCTGCAGAGTAGACCTTAAAATAAATTGGTCACAGAAAACACATTTATCTTGAGCATCAGGAGATATGCGATGTGGAATAATTTACTCCTATCTTAAGTAACAGTCTAATCATCAGATGTGGAGATGCAGATGCTAAACAACTTGTTGACTAAGGGAAAAGAAACAGGGCTTTCGTGCCAGTAAGCAGATGTGCTCAATAGACTGGCTCATAAGCGCTGATTTAGAAACAGCTGTTAATGCTACCATCATCTTTAATATAGCTCATTTCCAACCACTTCCTTTGTTTTCTGTGCATACATATGCTTGGTCTATACAGTCAAGTTGTGCTAGTCAAAGGGTGGAGAAGAGGGAGTGCATTTTAATAAACAGTAGGCAATCAGGACTTGATTCTGGGAGGTGGTGATCACTCTCAGATCCTGTTGGAGCTAACAGACTTGAAAAACAGCATTAAAAGGTTTGTAAATCTTACTAAATTTGCCACAGCAGATCTTTAAACTGCTTTAAAAGAACATCATATTTTGCAAAAGTTGCAAATGGCACCTCTTCTTTCACTGAGAGAAATTTCAAGAATTTTTCAAGTTTACTTCAGTAAGAATTTTTTCTCTCTCCTTTATTTTTATACTAATTTTTCTTTATTTTTCTTTCAGTCATTCAGTCACTGTTGATCTCTCCTATTCTATTCTATTCCTTCTTTTCTTTTCTTTTCTTTTCTTTTCTTTTCTTTTCTTTTCTTTTCTTTTCTTTTCTTTTCTTTTCTTTTCTTTTCTTTTCTTTTCCTTTTCCTTTCTTTTTCTTTTTCTTTTTCTTTTTCTTTTTCTTTTTCTTTTTCTTTTTCTTTTTCTTTTTCTTTTTCTTTGTCCTCACTCTTTTTGTTTCTTAGGGTGTTTTGTTTTGATTCATGTTTTATGCAAGGCCCATAAGATTTAAATGAGTTGTGTGTTTAAAAAGCATGTTTTTCCATGAACCAAGATAAGCTGACACTCTGGATTACTTCATACAAAGTTTGCTTCACTTCCTTTCCATTACTAAAATATTGATGGATCACATATCAGTAACGATTATACCCTATATAACTGACTCTTCAGCTCCAAAGGAAGTTCAGAATTCCAAGATCTAAATTTGATCTCTAGAGGAAATAACAAGTGAAGTACCTGTCTCATATTATTAGCACATGAACATTAAAGTCTTCATTTAGAGTCTATTGAGCGGAATGAAAAAACTCACATTGACATTAGTGTACTTTGGATCAGGTCAAAAGTGGACTTCAGTACTTCATAATGGAGGACATAAAGAAATATATATATATATGTATATATATAATACCTAATGTATTCCCTCATATGAGAGCCCTGCTGTGCATTAACACAGCAAATGACATCAAAATAAACCCACAATATTTTCAGTGATAAACTTCACTATAAATGATTTCTAGCTTCTGGAAAACAATCTTTGACATAACAAATAATGAAATTGATTATTTTATATTCTCTAAGTAAACCAGATGCACTTCATTTAAAGTAATGAACAAAAAAGCCTTTCTTTTTGTTTTCTTTTTCTTTCTAGCATTGTTACAATTTTCTCTTTATGGGAAGGCCATATGACAGTCAGTAGTATATTTTCTCCTATGAGATTGTCATTGTTACTCTCTTCCTTCTACACTCAAGAGACTGCATGCAAAGGTTAGATGGAGTCCTTTCAGCTCAACCTTCCCCAAATTCCATATTTCCCCTACAGTGGGTCATGTGCAGATGTAGCGTTGCATACTGGATCCTCTGAGAAACACGTAAATGTATCTTGTGCTTATTCCTGAAAAGAGAATTCATCATTCCTTAATTGATTTATACCAACTAATATGCAGATGCTGACCTCTACTAATCCCTGGTGGAGGCACTCCAAGGCATGTCAATCAAGGGCATAAAATCTTATGAGCTGGCCTGAGGGTCGGTAATTTAAGTGAAGAAGTATTCCCCAGCCTGGATTCAGCTATTCATTACCTGGAAGCTGGTGTCAACCTCTTGGGTTTAATTCTCAAGGAGACAGACTCCTCTCAACTCTGCTGCTGTGAGGTGGCTTGACTTATAACAATTGGAATCAAAATGTATTGTCATAAAAAATGAAAACCACGATAATTTATTTAATTACAGTAGAAAACAGTCAAAAAAAGTCAGCTTAGCAGATATGAGAATTAGCGTTGTCTACGAGAGAACAGAAATGAGCAACTGTAACAAAAGCCAGGCAGTACAATCCTGCTCACTCCTGTCCCATCTAGGGCAGTTTCTGACTGGCTATAGAGTATTAGCTTCAGTTTCTCTCATACCCACAAATGAACGGGCTGCATACAGAAGGCTGTTTTCCTGGTTGTCTCCTGTTCCAGTTAAGTTAAAGGAGGCTGCATCCAGGCTGTTCACCAAAACTTTAACTTCAAATGTTTCATTGTCATTTTTTTTTTAAACCACGTTTTGTATATACTATTTTGTTTTAGGCTTCCAGTGCTGTGAATTTTTCTGTGAACATTCAAGGGCATAAAAATATCCAGAGAATTGCTTGGACCTTTTAACAATTATTTCAATTCTGTAATTTCTTACCAAAGAAAATTCTCTTGGCCCTTATTTAATGAGAAGTGTGATAATATCCTGTGGTAATGAGTTCAATCCAAAGTGTATCAGTTTTATGTTTAGGTTATGACTGCAGTTGCATCTACTGCATTATCTGGCAAAAGTAGAGCAGTGCCTTTTGCAAGGGAAACTTTACTGGTTAAAAAAATCCCCAAAAAATGAAACAGAATAACATTATCACTTCCCCCAGAAAGCTGCCAATGCTGTACCCTTTTGAAGACATTGTTTTCAAGGACAATTCTGGTACCATTCCTGAGTATGATTATTTCCAACATCACAGCAGCCAGTAATAAATACCTTCCCTTTCACACTCATTTCACTTTCCAAGCTAGATTTTTTGGCTCTGATGAGTTGACTAGAGGAAAGGATGTGCTGTGCTTTAAGGCTCTAAACTAACCTGGAATCATTTTGCTCTGTTCCCTAGTGATTTGCTTTAACAGCTTACTTTGGCTTTAACAGGAATATAGAGTATTAAAAAAATAAATAACCTCTCTTCTTTCCTGTGTACATACACAAAGATAGTGATGTTATCGATCAGTTCAATTGTAGTAAAATTTTAATGTAAAATTCAAAGTGATAGTAAAGGTTAAACACTGTGATGTTTCCTGGATGTGTAAGACAGATTCAGCAAAACAGCATTTTTGTGGCTCTATTACTCATGTTGTACAATATGTCCTGCTGTGCCTGTTGCTTGCTGATTCTTTTAAAACTCTGAAACACATTCTGCTAAACACAGCAGAGGATATACAACATTGCAAACTTTCTTGCTTTTTCTCCAAGTGAAATGTTGCAGGCATTGTTTATTTTTCTGCAGAGCCTTCATCTGAAGAGCTGCACGCACATGCACGAGATTTTTCAGCAACATTAAATGAATCAAACAGAACACTATTCTATTAATACTGTTTTCAGTGACAGTACTTTAAGCTGATCTGAAATCAGCCTTTAATCTGGTCTAATATATTTGACAGCTGCTATGCACATCTTTTTTTTCTTTTCTTTTGGCTATTGAAAAAAATTGTGGTTTGCAGTGCAAATAATTTAGGTTTACTTCTCCGTCATATATTTCCATACAGAGAAGGGGAGGAGGGGAAATGAGTTTCAGCTGGAGTAAAATCTTGGGGTTTAATGTGACTTAAACACAGATATATTTTTAGTCTTCCATGTCTTGAATTTCTTTTTCATTCTTATCAGAAATTATTTACTAATTTTGACTCAAATTTATAGATGCCTTTCCTTCTGACTTTGGGAGTATTTATTTGTCTGAAAACTTTGACCAAAGTCTGTGGCTAAATGTAGGAGAATAAAGGATCAGTTGACTAGAATAATTTGAATACATTTGGGAAATAGGGAAGTCTTCAGTTTTGATGGTAAGAAATGCTTTCAGATAACTCAGCAAGTTAAAATAAAAAAGCACCTTTAAAGTGCTGCACCTGAAACTCTTCACCGCTTTACAGAAACAAAGCAGAAAGCAATGCCAACTTTTCAGGCAAGTTCCTTTCCAGAGTAACTACCCTCCTATGAAGCATTCTCTGTTACTCAAAATGTATGTTCGTCTGCACAGTCCCTTGATGGGAAACATTTTGGTTTGTTTCTCTCCTTGAAAAATGGCATTAATATGTTTTTCAAGAATATGCAAACTTTTTTATGTTTTCTAAAGGGCTCTGAGATGTTCCTCTGGAGCTATCTGCAGCAGATAGCCCAGCTGTCTTCTTAGAGAAACCCCTTTTCCTCCCTTGCAGTCATTATCCCCAGTGTTCACATCCTATCCAAAACTGAATTCCCTGATCTTCAGGGAAAGGTTGCTAAGCTCTTTACCATCCAGACAGAAAGGCACACTAGAAAAATAAGAAACAATCCCCGAGTGCTGCGCCACAGCTAGAAAGTCCAGTATTACCTTCAATGACCCTGTCTTCATTTTCTCATTTTGTCTTTCTTCTGTGAAGGTAAAAGTCTGGTTCCAGAACAGACGGATGAAGTGGAAGCGTGTAAAAGGGGGCCAGCAAGGGGCAGCGGCCCGGGAGAAGGAACTGGTGAATGTGAAAAAGGGCACTCTGCTCCCCTCCGAGCTCTCCGGCATTGGCGCCGCAGGGCTCCAGCACACGGGGGACTCACTAGCCAACGATGACAGCCACGACAGTGACCACAGCTCTGAGCACGCACACTTATGATACACACAGTGCCCCATCTCCGTTCTCAGGAAAGATGCTTTGCTGGCAAGCCTTACACAGGCATTGTTTACTTATGCAAGTGACTCTGGCAGTGATTTTTAAAGTTGTTGTGGAAAATTCAGGCTTATGGTGTCTGCTTTCCTCAATTTTTAGATGGTTTACAGTAAGTGCCATGTCTTAAAGGTGCCTCAAGAGTGGAGAAGTGGAAGACAAACTTACTTTGAACATTCCAGATTTGTTTGTCGTGTTTATGACAGCGGGCAGGTATTTTTGCTTTAGCTTGCACTGAAAATTACATTGCTCTCAAAAGACATTATATTCTGAAAACCACAGTGCCACAGAATCACTATCTAGTGGATAAGAAATGTATTTTAACTCTGTATATATTTACCTTACAGCATTTTCCTGTCTTCACTAATTTTTAGCAATGCATTCATATTAGCTGATGGCAATAGTCACTCATGACAATAAATGGCTTTTTGTCTCTTTATCTTTGTTTTGTTTTTCCAAAGACATACAATACATGCAGATACTTTTGTTCAGGTAGAGAACAATACCATAGTGTCTGCTAGGACACATCCTTGTATGACAGACAAAACAAACCTTATGTTGCATTTACTATCAACTGCTGCTAATAGGGTATTATTAAATTTACCTAGCTCCTCAATTCTTCCTATCTTATAACTGCAAAATTGATTTTTTACAATCATAAGGATAGTCCAGTAACCTGCCAAAAATGTCATGTTCCACTCATGCTCAGTGGAAATTTTCCAAATGATTATTCATTTCTACTTTGTCATAATTGAGTACATTGATAAATACTGACACTGCAGAAATGTTTTTGCTTCATGTTCAGTTTAAAAAACAGCAGACAAACTGAAACTTATTATCAACTGCTTATGTTGGTAGAAGTCATATGAAAGTAACTCTATATTGTGTCCCATGTGTAAAATCAAGACACATTTTTTGTTATAAGCTTTTGTGTACATACAGGCAAATACCAAACCCCAAAATTTAATGCAAACTATTGATTGTACTTTGTAAAGAAATATGTTTAATAAATAATCCTTTTTAAATAATTCTGGTCTCTCTACAGTGATTTCATAGGATTCTAAAAGTGATTTTTGCTTAAGCAGCTCTGTGGTTTTTTGTGTATTTTGGAACTTCATCCAGGGACAACACAAAGCTGTTTTCAAATTAAGGCTTCTAATCTTGAATAAACCTTCTACCTTGATCCATTTGGGAAACTTTTTCCTTTAGCAGGAAAAATTTAACTAGCAGCTAATGATGTCTACAGCCAAAACTAACAAGAGTCTGTTCAACCATTTTTCCAGATTTAGAGGAAATGTAAAGGGTTATTTTGTTGAAGCTTGTTGATTTGGATGAAATGGAATAAATACAAGGCAGGGATGCATACTTACATTAATCATGCCTTTGCTCAATAAAGCTGTTCAGTAGAAAAACCTCAAAGTATCTCCCCAAAAATTCAGAGATTAATTGGACCGGGTAGCGTGATACAATGAGATGAGTGAAAAAAAGAGGGAGCAAGAAATGTGCATATCCTAGCAAATGCTTGTGAGCATTCACTGAAACTCTGCTACGCAGAGTTTTAGGGCATCATAAAAGTTAAAAGTGATCAAGAAATCTCTGTCTATTTTCCAAATCCTTTCCACTCTAAGTTTGATCCTTCTTGCACATTAATTGTTGTCATGACTATTTTAGTTTAAAATATCCAAGCAATGGGTAATTAATTTCTTAAAAGACTTCAGAGCATTTTATTAATTATTATTAAGCAGTTAAGGGGCTTTGCATTTTTTTCTCAGTTCTTTTTCAAATGCCTTTGTCATACAAAAGTGCTGAGAACAGGAATGGGATAAGTAAGCCAACTGTTGTGAATATTTGATATTTTTGATTTTATGTCTGGATGGGAAAAGCTTTTTGAGTGCTGGCAGGGATTATCAGAACAGAAAAAAATTACAATGATTCAGACTAAAGCTTTTTACTCTTGGCTATTTTTTCCTCCCTCTTAAATGAAATATAACTACATTTCAAAAAGAAAAATTAGAATGGAAAGTTGAAAATAAGTATCTTTAATTTTCAAATAACACTTTTTAATCACAGACAAATATAATGTGACTTGTTTTACTAGTAAAAGGGAGAGATGTCTTCCAAGTACTCTCCTGACCAAAAATGCCTTTTCAGGTTTGCAGAATTGTTTATTGCTGTCATTCATGAAAAATTTACAACTGTATCTGAAAATGAGTCAACCAAGTTTGAGCTGACATTTTAGAAAACAAATGGAAGTGTTTTATTTACATTACCTGAAATACACCAACAACATGTTCCTAGCCCAAGGCATTTTGCGAGGTGTGTTACTCTGTTAGCGGCACAGAGATTGGACTGGGTTACCTGCCATGGACAAGCAGCCAGTTTCCCCTATTGAGAAGGATAGAATTTTTCCATTTTCCTAGTTTTAACTGAATCTGCTGAGATTCAGAGCACAGGTTGAAGGGAGAGAAATGCGCAAATAGATTGCAGTGCCAGGAGATTTTCTTTTTTTTTGTTTAGAGAATTAACCTTGAAACAAAGGACCAAATGATGTAACTTTGTATTACAGAACAAAAAGACAACTAACAAAATGGAACCTCTCCCATGCTTTAAAAGCAGCTCAGACTTTGAAAATGGCTGTAAGGTGCTAACCCTATTTAGTAATTTCTCAGATTACTTAAAGACCTCTGGTGGCTTTAAAGAACTGTTTTTTGGCACGTCATTGGTGTGTGCACTGTAGGGCAGAGATCACACTGGCAGCAGTTGAAGCTATACCGTTTAGGCACAGTGAACTTCCTACTACGGTCTTGAAGGAACTTCCTTGCAGGCTCAGGCCCACAGAAATACAGACATTCTTCTTCCAGATTTCAGCTAGCTTGTTTTCATGCCACATAGAGCAGCAACAAATGCCCCACACTTTAGCACCACTTTGCGGGTTAGTGGGTCAGGACTCATCAGTGCAGATGGTGTCCCATCTTCTGAATACTCCAATTACCCAAAAACTTTCTTATGAAAGCTCCTGGGATCAGTCATGTGCGGTAAGATACTATGACTTTGTATCAAAGTTGTAGCACAATTGTGTTGCCAAAAACAGATTTGGATAAAGGCTTTTGAACTGTAACTTAAGGGTTTGCTTTATCTTTGTTGTTTTATGTCTATCTGCAGACTGTTAAGTCTTCTCCCGGTCTAGCCATGTGGTATAGCTAAGACTATACCATTTAACAGATGGACAGAATCAAGCCCTAAGATTGTGACTTGCCCAAATTTGTGCAGTCACTTGGTTGTAGAGTGAAATGTAAGTGTGATGAAACTTAGTCAGGGTTATTTATCTTTATTATTTCCTGTTATTAAATAGTGGATAATCACTTTTCATGACTTGTTGCCAATGAATCCTGCTTCTGATGAGTCTTGAGCTTTTTGAGTTACCATAATTTTGATACTGTATCTGTATAGAGTCAGCCCCTCTTTCATGTTCTGTTGATGTGTCACTGAGCCAGACACAGAAATGTACTCAGGAAATATATACAGAAAATATAATTGACTGTAAAAAGACAGTGATGCTCAACAGTTTAATTTTCAACATGATGGATTATAAGAATTCTTTATTTTTAGGTACGAGGCTATACATTAATTGCAGGTTTCTTATACATTAATTGCAGGTTTCTTTCTCTTCCTTTAATGACTGTTTTTTTTAATTTCATAATTTTGTTTGCTATAGCTTCATAGTTTTAGATTTATTTTGACAATAGCATTTCAAGAGGTATTGTTAAAATAGTACCACTGCAAGTTGGCTGAATTTATTTAACCACACACTGAAAGTAGTACCTTTTCTTGACTTTTCATTGGATCCAAAAGTAGTCGAAAGGGAGCACAAGAAGAGATGCTATACCTATATCTTTCCGTCATGGGCCAAGTTTCAAGGTAGTTTATGTTTCCTGCTTTTTCAAGTGAAGGCTCTGACTACTGCGATAATATCATTTGTACAAATAAAGAAAGAAGCACCATTAGGACATTCACTCTTATTAGCTAAGAGGAAACATATAAGTTAGGGACAAAATGTCAGCTTGAGCCTTTATTTAGAATTTCCTGGCTTCAGTCAGTTGATGTCTCTTGGGTGAGCTTGTATTTAATTGAGTACATGCATTATTTAACATCGACTACAAGATTCAAGAAATTCTAGAGAATAACATTTAACTAATTATGAACCATAATTAAATATCATTGATTTTTATCAAATTATTATTTGATTGAAAGAGAAAATTCTGTACGCAACGTGATGTCTATGTTCATTTATAAAAGGCAACGTAGCAGATAACCTGCAGTAACTGGCATAGGGCTTCAGTGGTGATGGACACTATAAACCTCAGATTAATAATGACTCACTGGAGCTCATTTGCTTTTATGTATTTCTTTCCATTTTAATTTTAAGCCCATGGTCCTTTGGCATCATTTACTGCTGAAAGCTGTGATGTAGGAATCAGTTTCAATGTAATATAAGGCCCCTGGCTGCTAGTCAGGGCCTCTATATGGCATAATAAGAGGTTATCACATTCATCTGTAAAAATCGCAAATGTCTTAGAAGTTTCTCAGTCCTTTATTACCTCTGCCCAAATCGTGCATGCTGGACTATCACCCGAACAGTAGACTTGGTTGAGATCAATAAAGAGAGAAGACCCCGCAAAACATTGTAAATTAAGAATTTGTTAAGTAGGAGCTGTAGCAGGAAATAATCATAGCTCCCTTTTACCTTTTCAGCACTTTTCTTTAGAAAAACTCCAAAGATTTTAAAAGAAAGGGCACTCAAGAAATCTGTACTGGCCAAATAAGTCTTTTGGGATTATGTTTAGGACTGTAGTAAATATGCTGTGATGACCTGGTTCTGTTCTTTTATAACATTATTTATCCCTTGAATTCCTTCTATGACAACCTATTACAACTCTTGTGACCCTCACTCCTTCCCTCAACAGGATTCATGAAAAAAGAGCGAATATGTGGTTCTTCAAACAAGAATTGAAAAATATAGTAAAGATAAGAATGTGATGCAGGACATTAAATAATAACTAAAATGTTACTAGTTCTGTTCAGAGGACTAATTGACAGGAATACAGTGTATTGCCACACTCCTGTTCTTTCCATAAAATTTATGTGTATTATGTTAATTAAGGTTATATATTTGAATTTAAATATTCAATTCTGATGTCTAACAAACTAAGATTACTAGCTCACGGATTGACTTCTCTCTCTCAAGAGAGAAAAAATTTGGACATATATACTTTTCTGCTAATGTTTGCATATTTTTTGGCAAATTTTGAAAAATTTAGCATCCATTCAGAGAAATCTTGTAAAATGTTATTTTACATTGGTCACCAACAAATTCATGAGATTCACTCATCCTTTAAGTAAACAGCACAATAATTGATTTCTGTAGGAACTCTCTTGTCTTATAACCATATGATAATACAATGAAATTTGTATTATAAAAGCATGCTCCAAAAGCATATGAACCAATTAATGTGGCAGATATCTGTAGGAATGCTTTAGTATTTAGGGACAGATTCTTATCCTTAGTGTCACCATGAAAATATAGACACTGTATATGTAACTTATGTTTGCTTACGGATTTTTTTAGAAATATGTCTATTCTGAATGCTTATCACATTATTTGCCAAGAAGGTCACATGCACAGCTGAGAAAATACTAAAATGGGCATTTGACCAAATTAAAAATGTATCTTGAAAAGCACTCTTAGAAAAATTTTATGAAATCACCACAGAAATGCATTTAAGGGAGTAAAACTTACCAGGGGAGAAAAAAGCCCTGAAATTTGGAATTACAACACACTGTAAATATTTTTTTATAAATATTTCTATAATTCTTATGTAGATACTTATTCACTGGAACTGTGGAAATAAAATATACAACTTTTCTTTTGTAAGTGATACTAAGTACAACATAGAGCTGTCACTTTTCTAATTTTAGCATGTTTCTGTAAGACATTTGATTCTGATGACAGTATTATGATGAGATCTCAGGATTTCTTTTATATGGAATATTTTTGCAAGAAAGAAGTAAAGGTTCTTCTAAGGCAGCAAAGGACCTCATCTAAAGCCTATAGATGGCAATGGAAAGATTACGATTGATTTCACAAGGATTTGGACTTAGCCCAAAGTACACACAAAAGTTCATACAAATCAGTGAACAGTCCAGGATTAAGACATTAGCCAATAATTTCCAAAGTGACTGTTGACTTTGTGCCTCCGTTATGACACACAGTATCCTGATTTCAACAAAGTTCTGAGTACACAGTGAAAATTAGGACCACTTTATGGAAATGTGAGTTGAGAACCCCATATTAAGGGGTTATGAAAATTCTGTTCTAACAGGAGTCATAATACGGGATTTTTATAGCTGGCAAATCATCACATTATTAAATTGTAGGTTTCATAAGCAATATGAAGGAATCTTGCTTTGCTGCTTTCTTTCTGCGATTTGTGGTATTAGTAGATAAGAAAAATAAAGTGCATTCTATAGAAAGGTAGGTTTGAACAGANTGGTGAGGAAGGTAAAACTTTCCTTCCATTCAGATGTCTGTCTTGAATTTCTCACAGTTTTTGCAGACAGTTTGGCTCACTTCCAACATACATCGTTGCCTGTCTGGTATGAAAAATGCCATCTGTGGTGTATGGAAGTTCTTTCTTTAAAAGTGGCCTGCTAATTATTCTTCAGGCAGGTGTTACTAAAGTGAAGTCAGGTGTCAAGCACAGCATAAACTTCAAATTGACTAAAATTGCTCTGTTCTTCTATACTGTTCTTTCCCAAAAGAATAGAACAGAATATTAGAGAGAATTGAAATGTTGGTTGATAAAGGATTGAGATGACTCATGCAGTATTATATATATTGTGGTGACACTGAAAAACTGAAAGTTGAAGGATGTGGGTTGAACAAAGTGTATAAATTTTCCAAAACAAATACCCTTCTCATTCTTGCAAACTGACTCACCAGTCCTTTGTGCTTGCATTGCCATGTTGCAAAATGTTAAAAATCTCAATGTTCTCAGAAATTTCAGACAGGGTAAAAGGTGGTGGAAAGAATTTCCTTCCGTGCTCTGAAAGACTGGGAAATCTGTTAGATGAAAAGAGCGTGGAAGATGGCTGTTTTGTGTGAATGACACCTGCAAATTCTCACCTATATTCGCTCTCCAAACCACTCATGCCTTAAAGCTTTTTGAAGATTAATAGGATGGTTAATGGGCCAGAATCAACACTTGAGGGCTGCAGGCAGCCATTCAGCTGATCCAGGAGCCCCAGCTCCCAGGATAAGTGCTGCTGCTGCCTCTCATTTGCAGCACTTAGTGTGCTGCTGTGTTCCTTACATGACATCAGCCCTCCCAACTGAAGATGAAAACTTACCACACTGAGCCAGATGTTATAACACTTCTCTCTCCCTAACAGATGAGTGTTGTTAGGAGGTGAGGGATTACCAGTACAAATGCAAGGCTTCCTATTTTCTATGCCATTTTCGGAAGATTTTTTGAATAAACCATCCTTTCACTCTTTGTAATCTTGGTGTTCAGAATGACTGACATTGTTAGTGGTTTAAAAAATGAGGATGAGGAAAGCACAGGCACATTTACTCTTTTTGACAGTAAGACTTTGCATTGTTTGCTTTATCAGTGATGAAAGTAATCCACTTTCTCTCCCGCCTTAAGCAGACTCTTGACAAAATATTTACAATAGATTGATATGACGCTGAGATAAAGAACAGTCCTGTAAGTAACTGGGAATGTAGTGTTGTTACATTTTTGATCAATCCTGAGACATCCGGATGATTTTGAACTACTAGTGTTCTACTATGAAGAGCAGTTTTGCTTCCATAAGGACTTCCTCTCATGTTTTCAATATCAGGCTTAGCCTCTAACGGCCTTAGCATATTGCGATAATGAGATGTACACAAAGCACTGGCATGCAGCATTATTGAGATGATTTCCTTTTTGGCTCAGCCAGATTCCTGTTAAAAGTTATACGGACTCTTAAGAGACTAACAAAAGAAGAATTAAAGATCCAGCAATGGCACGAAGATAAGCCTGATGAAGCTGGAATTAGGCTCTCATGAAATTAAAAGCAGACTTTGTATGAATACATTTATGAAATATACCATTGCAATTTCATTACAGAACAAAACCACAAAGCCCCAAACCCCCTTTTTGGCCCAGGTTGAATACCTACCAAAATCCCAGTATTTACTTTGTAGAGTGGGTTCTCCATTAACATTCTTCATTGCAGAATAGAGGCTTGGATAAACATATTGCGATTAGAAAAAAAGGAAACCAAAGTTGAAATTTGCACTGAAGTGGTTTCTGTGCTGTATTGCATTAATGGCTAAAACCCATCCTATACCTGTTCACAGCATAGATTAGATGAGGATGAAGACATAAATTTATGATCGAACCCATCCTACAATGATATTTTAAATGATTTTGAGAATAGAGCATTTGCCAGTTCAATACCAAGATTTATTTTCATTCTAGAAGGAGACTATAATCTCCTAACACGTTTGCAAATATGTGCAAACACCTTCCACTGCCTCACAACAGCCTAAAATCACAAGGTTTTAAAAATGGCTTCTTCACTGAGCACTCTTTATGGAGTCAACTTTGATGAGTCTGATAGAACTCTGAGGAAAAAGGCAGATAAAAGTTTCCTAAAATTTTTTCCAGCAGAAGCTTATATTGTCATTGTGATATTTAAATTGGCATCTAAGGAATCATGCTGAAAGGTATATGCAGCTTTAAGCAAACCATAGGCACCTATTATCCCTGTTTTTGCCTATTACTGCTGTGCAGCTCTTTCTGAGGAGTAGCTTCACAGCTGTATAACAATTCAGAGAATGGCAATGGAAGGAGTGAACATGAATGATGATATTTCTATCCGCAACTGCACTTTGTTAGAATGATACTTGCATATTTAATTTTTTTGTTCCAGTTAGGAAGTTGATAAAATTTTGGTCTGTCTCCACAGGATTGCAACAGTTTAGGCATAGGTGTGATGCAGAAAAACAAAATTATATTAAGTACTTACATGAGAAATGGAGCAATTCAGAGAATTTCAGTTGCCAAAAATAGCTAAGAAAAATACTACAGAGATCATTGCCCTTCTCATTTGAAAAAATAAAATGAAAAATCTCAGCTTCTGAAATGCCAGTTGGCATAAGGTCACAGACATTATTAATATGATAGCGTCATAAAACAAGATGCCTGTGGAGGAAGTTGATGTAAGAATGTGCTTCACTGGAACAGCGTAACAGGATGTGATGGATAACATTTTACACACTATTTGCATACCTGGTAGTTCACAATTACACAGCAAATATCTTATTGCAAATCCTAATATCAGGATGTTGTAACGCTAGAGCAAATACAGATCTGTATATAACCATCACATCTAGCATCTAGCAGAGAATAAAATGAAAATAAAAAACACAGAAAAAAGAGAAAGAGTCCTTAAAGAATGTTTACATTGACAGTTTTATTTGTTCACTACACTATAGCAAAACCCAGGGTTTATTCAGTTAAAAAAGCTGAAAAATTATAAAAGCAGAAAAGTATTGCAAACTAAATTGGAGACATAGATTTATGTTTCAAATGCCTTCAGATTTGTGACAACACCTAGACTCCAATGGCACACCCATATTGAGTGGAATTTTCAAAATGAGCCTGATGTTAATATTAACTTTCTTCTCTGAATTCTGGAGAGTTGATAGAGGTAAGCCTGTGTTTATTCTCAGTTTCCTGCTTCCCATCCCTTCCACTCACTGCATTCCAAATTCAAAGACATACCTATCCATGGCCCAAAGGAATGGACTAATGAGGTTACAAAAGTGGCTAAAATGTGTCAACGGTAGTTTTACTGACTGAGAACCATGGTCTACAATCTTCACAAGTTTGCAGGTAATCATAGCAAGCTGAGAGGTCAACATAATTTTTTTTAATTGAAAAATATACTTAAAATATAATGTATTTTAAACATTTTATTGGTGGATTCAGCTCAACTATTCACATTGTGGTAGATTTTGTAGTCTTTTAACAATGAACATATTCCCCAGGTATCTCATCAGTCCCCGAACAGCTAGAGAGATGATTCATGTCAAAATTACGGAGTTGATTCATTGCAAACATACTCTAAGTAGACAGAACTGACCTTGA
Organism: Pardalotus punctatus; assembly: GCA_013400915.1. NCBI lineage: Eukaryota > Metazoa > Chordata > Aves > Passeriformes > Pardalotidae > Pardalotus > Pardalotus punctatus. The sequence continues at coordinate 414,473 of VZTX01021566.1, read as the reverse complement.
TAGTTGCATCTGGACTCTTGAAGATCTTGTTCTAATTTTCCACTATTTTGTCTCCCATTAAATTGAAAAATTACCACAAAAAAACCCACAAACCCCTAAGCATCCCCCAAAACACTTATGCATACATATCTTACTGTTCTGATTGGTCTTTGGCTCAGAAATTACAACAGTAAGTGTTTCAGAACAGGTAAACAACACAGCAAGGAAAACCTTACAAACATCTTGATCACAGCTGCTGTATAACTTACTCTAAAACACAGGAAGGATTCCCCACAACTAAATATCAGGGAATACATTCCATAGTTATGACATATGAATTTGAAGCCTATTTCATTCCCTGAACATAAAAAGAGATTAGAAACATTCATGAATATATGGGAAACTAGAATGAAGGAGGAAAAAGTAGGCATTTCCTAAGTGAATTTTGTAGTGGATAGTCTTTTTTTCCCTCAAAGTGATGTGCATCCATAAATGAAATTTCATATTGCTTTTCACTTACATTCATCATATAAAAGAGAGGACAAAAAAAATGCAAGAAAAAAGCTTTCACGATGGTAAAATGTGACATATATATTACTTGTAATTTGATTGATCATACTAATTTCAATAATTTGCTTTATTAAATAACTTTTATAGCTATTGTTGCTTTTCATACTATATTAAAAAGTGTGTGGCATGAAATGAACTTCAGGCTTGCAAAATGCAGTCAAAGATTGAAAACATTTATCTTTAACAGACATTTCCAGTGTCTATATATTACAGTAGTCTTTAATTAAGTCATCAAATGCTACCTTGTACTGGGACCTCTAACTAGATTATTGGTCTAGATTTCAAATAGCCTAAAAACTTTGGGGTATTAATGAATTTTCACTTGCTTGTTTCCTGTAAGGTTTTTTTTTTTTCTTCCTTCTTTTTCCTCTAACAGCTATTTGCAGATTTTGGTGTATTCATTAATTAGTTTTTGCTCTTGTTTTTATTCCTTTTCAGTCCACATTTCAGCATTTAGCTCTTTCTGTAAGCTTCCAGGGCCTTCTGGAGCTACAGCTTCAGCTTGTTACTTTCTGAAAGGAATGCTGTTGATTAAAAAAGGCCTCCAGCTTCTGTCTTTATCTAACTGCTGATAAAGAAAGAACATATTTAGATCAGCAGGATTTAGCTAGCAGATAACAGATATTTAGTTAGTAGCTATTTGGGCAATTAAAGAACTAGCTGAGCTGTGGAGTGAGTGCTGGAATGTCACCAGGTAGGATGCGATTGCATAATATTGCAAGGTTTGGTCCTCAACATGTGACATATAAATTATCTGGTGTATCAAAAGAACTGGAGCAATGAAGCATGCCCTTATGCAGGTTTAGGCTGCAGGGAGCACCTGGTACTTCATCCTGGGGTGGTCTCATAGTGGGAGGTGGGCTTTGGCACTGGGTTAAAGGAGTAGGAGGAGGATGTGTGTGACTGTGTGGCTTCAAGGATGGCAGGCAGGTGATGGGCAGCATCTGCACAGTGCCTCTGGAGCAGCATGAAATAGATGCAAGAGGCTACTTGTGGATGAGTGGTGAGTGGAGACCTCCTGGGTGGAGAAGGCTGTCGGCTTATGTCTCTGGGCACCAGGAGAAAGGCACTTTCTTTGCCTTCAGACCTGAATTTGTGGTATTGATGCACTGAAAGGTGAGGAAGGAGAACAAACTCTGCTACGCCGCAGCACAGAGACAGTTGGATCAGAAGCAAGCATTCGCTCTGGAATGGCAGGGGACAGTGGCTATAGGCTCCCAGAGCAGGTGGGGAGCTGGCAGTGTCCAACTCCTAACAGGCTTACCGGCACAGGAGGCTTCTTGCCTGCCAGGAGGCCTGATAACTTATTCCTTGGAAGAAAAGGGGATTTCCACCTTTCCAAAGGTGTTCTACTGCCTTTGGTAGCTAAGCTTTTTAGTCTTTATTTTATTCAACCACATTAATTGCACTTAGCATTTATAAATCATTGTAATTTACTTAAAGGAGTCATCCACAGCAAACAACCCCTTTCTTGGGATTTGCAGGCTAGGAAGAAGTAGAATCTATGTGGTTTTCCTACTAAATAAAAATTATTTCCTGTTCCTTATGATAAAGAAAAACAGCTGATTTAATGCCAAATGATTCTTGAAGATCTCAAGCTTTAAAATATTACCCAATGGCTTTTATCAAGTACATCTGCTGCTGATACTAGAGTAGATCTTTAAAAGATATTCAGTGTTAACAGACAACAGTATTTCTGTTGAAGTTCATGTACATGGGCATGCTCTTTATAATTCTCTGTGACTGTTCTTTATTAAAAAAAAAATTCACATTTTGGTTAGTCTTGCTTGAAAAGTTGTACTTTCTATGCTTCTACTTAGAAATTACTCAAATGATTCCTGCTTGTGCACATGGAGTAAAATGGTAGCATGTGCTATAATCTCATGTGTGCCTCTCATGTCATGAGATGTTTTATAATTTTGGATCTACCTAGTGCTGATACTCATCTGTTCCTAATTCAAAAACATGAGACTGTTCGGGTGATAACACATAGCTACAATCACAGGCCAAATGGCACAAAGACCTATTAAATAGGTTATAACATGTCTGATCAAATGATCTTCCCATATAAGATATCTGTCCTGAAGCTAAGGTTGTAAGCTACATAATGCTGACCTAACATGTAGCTTACAGCACACAGCAGCCTGAACCCTGGTGTTCCTAAAAAATTAAACTGACATAAGGTTTTCAGAAATAAAAGTGCAAAAAATTGCACAGCAGAGCATGCCAGATAAAATTTGGAAACATTCACAACAGGTGGGCAGGCTGTTCTAAAGTTACTTTACTTGATAGGTCTGCCTTGAAGATAGAATTTATTTTTCCAGTAACTCCCATCTCATCCCCTCTCACACCAAAAAAACAAAACATATTTTTCCTCAGTAAGAACAAAAGGTTAAATTATTTCAAGTGCATACAATGACAGAAAATATTACAAAAATACCCTCAAAGAGAGTCTGCCTTATCCTCCAGCCCGCCTGATTATCCCGATGACTGCTCCCTGACTCATTAGGCGGTTGGGTTGTCTGCATCAGAACTGGGCATGTGCATGTCTGCCCGGAACAAGCCAATTTTAGTGCTTAGCTGTGCCATTTTTTATGCTGATGGAGAATGTTAAAATGGATTGGTGCAGTGTCTAATGACCACAGGGTTTGTACGAGGGAAGCTGAAGTGGGGAGGGCTCAAACCACTACATAGGCTCTCTTGGGAACTTGCCATTACAGCACTGTTCAAGAAGGATAACATGCAAACATGATGCAGGGCTTTCCGCTTGTGATTTCACTCCAAAATCAGGCAGAGATTCAGGATGCACCTCCGTGTCAGTCTTCCTTGCAGTCCACATACCAATCACACCAAAAGGATTTTCTCTTTAACATTGTTCTACAAGAATAGAAACTTAAACCAAAGCTTCTGAAATAGAGAAAACTGAGGTGCTTTTTTGTTGTTTGAGGACTAATAAAAGTAGAGTATGAATACCAATTCCTGCTGCTGCTGCTCACTGTATCCTAATAGAGTGACCCATACTTTCAGTGTATATCTCAGCTTGCAATCTCAGCTGCTTTTCTGAATTGCAGCAACTTCTGTAAAACTCTTCTGGTCTCCAGGAGAACTTCCCTCCTGCAACTCTGAGCCACTCTTGTTATTCTCCTGATCAGGACTGTGTCTCCTAATCACATGCCGTATCTTTCATCTGTTACACCCCTTGGACTATTCCCTCCTGGCTTCCTTGCAGCCTGGCGGGTCCTTGTGAGACCCACGGAGAGCACCATACTCCTCACCTTCCAAAAGCTGTCCCATGACCCCATCCACCCTCATAGACTGACCTTACAGGAAAAAAAAAAAGGATAACTTTCAAAAAAGGCAGTGAAATAGTGATGTGAAGGAAACACCGACAGTTTGGGTGTTGCTGCCTGCTGACATATGATAGCCTGCCACAGCCATTTTTTTGACAAATGTGCACAAGGCAGTGACTCCATGAGCTGTTCAGTTGCTCTAATAACTTGCCACTGCTGAAATGAAGTCCTATTTCCGTTTCATTCTCCAATCTCTGGTTTGTAGCGATATGGTCCTTCACTTTCTCCCAAACCTTCATGCCAGCTCTTGCTCTCCCTGGCCACTCTCTTGAGCCGCTTAGCTCACTAGAGCAGTAGAAGAATGTAAAACTATTTCTTTTCTGTCTTAATTTCTTGCTATGCGAGTTTGGGAAGTAAACTTATGGAGCAATCCTGTAAGTCTCAGTGCCAGGGCAAAGTAAACAATGGAGGAAGCCTGTTAGAAGCAAAGGAGAGATCAGTGTTTCTCACACATTTTCTAGCAGAAAGTCAGCATCTGGCTCAACTTAGTAGGGAACAAGATTCAAAGGTGCAGATGATTTCCAAGGACAGAAAAGGAAGATAAGGTACTTTACAAATAAAGAAAAATGAAAAATATTTTCTCCATACGAGAAAGGAGGATTTCAGATCTATCACTATGTTGAAAAAAACCCCAAACAACAACAACAACAACAACAACAACAAACCCAGCAAAAAGAAATTAATGAACAATAACCTTCTACAGGATCAGGAAGAGATGCTAATAACAAATGGAAGATGATAAATTTCTGAGATTAATATATACATTTATCACTGTAAGGTTTCCCCAACAGACTCCCTAAAGGGTGTATTGTCTCTGCATATCTTGGAAATCCTTGAATAAACTGCTTTTGCTAACAAGTTGCACTGAATTAAATAACTTAGAACAAACCTATAACTTCGAACAATCTCTGTTCTATGGCTACCAGTTCTGTGTAGAAGAAATGGAACGTCAGCAATAAGCTGCCAAGTGCATAGCATGACATTGATTAATATGCAAGAACATCCTTGTCTTCAGGTCTCAAGACTGAGTATTACGCTCTAATTAAGAACTGCGTATTGATATATATTTATAGCATATAATATAAACATTATTTCAATGGTACTGCATGACGAAGGGTTTATCACTGGCAAAGAAAACATTGAAAATGTTTTGTAACACCAGTTTTTAATAACAATGATGAATTTAGTGCTCCTCTAATGACATTCACTGCCAAGTGTGAATGTAGGTGCTGTATACTTGGAGTTGTGATACAAAAAAATTTGACATCTACTTGGGTACTCATTTAAACTCCTTTAAAGTGCTTCTATTCAAAGATACTACCACATAATCAGAGCATACTAAGCCCAGCTTGGTTCTGGATATGATTTAGTTTATTGTGAATGACTGCCAAGGCAGAGTATATGGCCCATCCCAATTTCAACCTGCCCTAATTCCCTTTATGACTTTATTTAGTGCTGTTTTATTGCTTAGAGAGACCTAAACAGGAAGATTCTGGGCGTTCTCTGTTCATGAAGTGGGTGGGATGAAGTTCTTTAGAGAAAACAAAATATGATCCACCTACAGATCATCTTAGGCCAGCTCCCCAATTTCCTCTAAGTAGAACAGAGGCCTTTGTTGCCTTAGTTACTGGAACGATCTACTAGTCAACAGCAGAATCCCAGTCTCCATCCAGAACATCCTCCTACATTTTGATGGCAGTGTAGGATGGAAAATACTTACTTTTCTGTTTGTTGTTTTTGTTGTAAAGAGGAAAAAGTAGATTCTTTAAGGCTGTGCATAAAATAAATTAATAAAAAAAAATCAACTCTTGCAAAAAAGTTCTGCAAGGTCACTGAATGGAGGGAGCATTGTCTGGGAGAGGGTTAGTGACTCCAATGAAGCAACATTCCTTTATTTTCCATTCCTTTCTTAACAACAGAAAAAAGGAGTGCTGAAAACTGCATGCTAAGTTTCAAGGCACAAGTAGACAGGAGCAGCTACACTGGTAGAGCCAGACCTTTCCCTGAAGCTTGTGGCACATTCATAAATGCTCCAGATAAGATTTTAAACTGTTCTCCTCACTAGCAGCGCAGGTATTGTAGTGCTATCACCTATTTCTTCTTGGACACAGAAGCTGGAAAACACAACCCATTATTTTCCCTTGTGACTCATGATAAGGCAAATTTTCTTCCTTCATGTTTGAAAGCAAGAGCTTCAGTACAGTCATACTGGAGTGACGATTTACAGTGAACACCAGTACAAGAGTAACGAAGGGCTCAGGGTGTCTGACTGAGATGGTATGGCTGAAGTGAGGGCGAGTTAAAGGAGAGTAATGAACTTGAGAGTAATGTCATAAAAATACTGAGGCTAGTCTAAATGAACAAGCAAATGTTTTCTGCCATTGCCTGCAATGAAGGTCTCGTCAGGATGCTGTTGATTTGCGTGATTTTGAATAAATCTGGAATTTCATTTAGATTAACTCAGATTTTAGAAGTTAACAACTAGAGTTTTATAAGAATCTCAGATTATCATCAATCACCAATGAAGCTGAGAACACTAGGATACAGTTTCGAAGCACTTAAATTTATTAATTTTTTAACTCATAGTACTAGTATCAACTATACATATTCAGGGAGTGTATTTCTCTAACTCTCTCCAACTCTATTTCATCATGAATGCCATTTTACAATACTTCTGCTTTGTTCAGCTAAAAGTAAAATATTTTATTGGTGTTTCCAGTAATTTTCTGACAGCCATTCTGTACAGTATTGTAACATTATTCAAACTGCAAAATATTGTCTAAGTCGGCCTTCCATGCTGTTGTTTAAATGGCAACTCATTTAATACAAACATCACAAATGCGTAATATCTCAATTTTTTTAATATCAATTTCTATGTATGGCACTTTTCCTAAACAGAAACTTCAGCTGAAATTACCTGGCATAATTCCTTTCCAAAACAAAAGGCTGATTCAAAGTACAATGTTTTGTATGACTGTCAGAATTTAAATTGTAGTAAAATCCTTTACAGCAGGATTTGCAGTCCATTTCTTCCGCAAAGACTGTCAGTGGAACCGTACATTTGAGATGACAGGATTGTTGAGACATTGTGTTATTTTATTTCTGGCTAATCTAGTTCATCAGAAATCTTATTATTTTTACTAACAGCAAATATCAAGTGTGATTGACAAACATTTGACACAGTCCTGAGCTTCAGACTGAAGAACTTGAATGTACAAAGCCTGTCCTTACTCGCATTTCTAAAAGTAATTTTCTGCGAGGATCTCGCATATATATTTTCACCATTTCTTTGTATTTCCTTAGTTTTCATTCCTTTATATTTGAAAGCATAATAGATGTCTTCCAGAGGCTACCTTCAATACAGTCATGTTAACTGAAGCTATATAAAATGGAACCATGATAAGCCCTCTTAAAAAATAAAAACTTTTAATAGGAAGAATGCTGGACTGACCCATACAGCTGAACACAGGAGTCAACGAGCACACCTTGGCTTGTTTCTCAAAACCCGTAACATTTTATTTTTATGGAAGTCAAAACCTGAGCAAGAATTTTTATTTTTGCATGGAAATCTGTCTAAAATTGAGAAAGGGCGGCTCGATCTCTACTGTTTTTTTGAGTTTCTGAGATTTTTGAGGGTGATAGGGGAGCTGGGGCGTGCGAGAGCTTTCTCTCAGCTTCCAGAAGTGGGCCAGGCAGTGATGACACATACCAAAAAGACTCCCCAAACCCAAGCGAATTTCGAGAACAGCACGATGCAGGGGAACCAGGAACTACAAGCGTTGCCCAAAGAAGCCCTTAAGCCCTCGGGGCCGTGGGGTAACGAGGCGAGGCCGAGCGGGGCGGTGCGGGGGGCGGGCGGTGCGCGCTGTCCCGCCNCGAGGCGGGCGGCCCGCGGGGCACCGCGCCGGGCCAGCAGCTCCGCGCCCTCTTCTACGCTCTGCCGCCCGGAGAGAGCTCCTTCCGCACGGTGGAGGAGGTCCCTGACTACGTGGAGAAGGTGAGAGTCCCCTCCTTTCCCACCCTGGGTGCATCCCTCGCCCTCCCCTCCGCCCACCTGCGCCTGTGTTCAAAAGCCACAGGCGCCCCACGGAAGCCATGTCTGTGAAAGGGCACCTAAATTAAGATTAAGTTGTCTTTCTCTTCTCGGCTTTCTGCCTGTAAACTGCCAGTAACCGTGCCCTCTGTTTTCACGGATTTAAGTGATGTTTTCTTCTGGTACCAAGAGCTAAAGTTTTCATAGAAGCACCCCAAATATCTGAGGGTTCGTGGTAAGGTTGTATCCAGCAGCACTGACAGGATAAAAAGTGACAGCAAACTGAACAGCAAACACCAAAAAATATTATACTGTGTTTGGCTGTTACAGTTCTTAAAGCAAGCAAAAAGTCAGGTGCCCTCAAGTCATGCTCAAAGACAGAAAAATAAAAGGCTTCTAATTAAAAAATAAGGTCTGTTTAAGAGAATTTAGAACAAATATTTGTGTTGGGACAGTGCTGTGTCCTAATTATCCAAGGAAAGAGTACAGAGGTCAAGGATGAGAACTCCCTTGTCAGCAGGCAGCCGCATATCCTTCCCTCCCCTCCTGCCCTGCCCATTTATCCACTTCCAAGAACATACCTTTGCTCCTTTCTGTCCTACCTATTGTACATATCTTGATCGTCAGCTCTGTCTGAACCCAGATCGATGTCAGCTGTTCACACAGCAGATAAACACTGTTTTGCCCTTGCCAAAGTAAATGAGCCCAGCTTCACTCAAGAGCTGCACTTTTTACACCGTTCTTGGTAGTTCTGACAGCTGCTCTGCCAGGTATACCTTGGACTGCTGTGCAGCAGCTGCTCTTGGGCTGCAGCAGGGGTGTCGTGGGCTGTGCAGAGCGCTGCAGCACCGTCAGCAGCTTCCTGGGAATTGTAGCTGCAGCAGTCCCTTGCTAAGGGATGTTATCAGCAAAGGTTGTCCTTTCGCATAAGGTAAACAGATAGCTGCTGCAAGCCCAGCCTGTGTGTGCAGGTCAATAGACTGCTGTCCTCAGAGGTGTTTTGCAACTAAGCTGTAGTGTCGTGATAGAGTAACATCAAGGAAACTCAGTGGTTTTTCCTAGTCAGTAGATCTCTCCCTCCAGCTGTATCTACTATCTCAGTCCATTTTACTGTTCCCACATTTCCAACTGAATATTATTCACTGTCTTGTCCATAGCATTCCTTAACATCTGTGGACTTTCTTCTCCCATGTGCAATATTCAGTCAGGCCTTAGCCAAACCTGAAATTTCTTTTACTAGACACACAGTTGTAAGTCTGTGAAAGAATTGTTAATGCTTTGAATTATGAAAGTGACTGTAGATTTCTGCTGTTGTAGAGCACTGTTGCGATAAGTTTGTAAAGGAATATTTCTCACAAAAAACAACAACACTAAAAAAGGTTTCCCACTACAATTATACTTTCCTTAAATTCCTATCTTAGGTTAGCTGTATTAGATTTCCCTCCTGACAGTGTATTTGTTGCTAGAACAGATCTTCTGATGCTTGTCTAGGTGGGTATATAAAGGTATTTTAGTGGCATAACTGTTTTAACTCTCTGGCTTTGGTCTGAGCTTAGGCAGAGTTAATCCATGCTTTTCTGGCCATGTTTATGGGCAGATGACAGCTATCTACACTCCCTTGCCAGCTGCTCTTCTTGACCATTTAGGGAACAATTCCAAGAGCATATATCTATTGGATTCATCAGCAATAGATTTAGTACTGACCTGATGAGCCTTTCAAGGAGGGCTTGGAGTGGTAACCTCTTTAGTTGGTACAGATACAGAAGTGGATGTCTGAGTTCAATGCAACACAGAACAAAAAAAATTCTAGTATAGAGCTGGTAATAAATGAAGGCCTCAGCTCAAATAATTCACTCTAAAAGACAATAATGATCATGTGTTTGTGAAACAAACTACTGATTACCTTAGCAATAGTGTGGGTTTTTTTGTTTTGGTTTTTTTTTTTTTTCTTTCCTATGGGTTTTGACTGTGTAAGTGGCACTTTTGAGCTAGAGTCACCTGTGCTGTTACATCTGGGTAGGAAATGACAGCAGTGGGTGAAGCAGCTCTGGTTTTGAGAACAGAATAGTTAGCTTAACTTGTGCAGTGTACTTTCTGTCTGTGGTTATATTGCTTCCATTTTCAGAAGCAATGGTCCCTGCATTGTTGCTCTGTACGTTGGCAGAGCTTTATGTAAAAGCCCCAAGTCCTGTTTAAAATATGAACTGATCAGCTGCTACCAGTGACAAGTAGCAAAGCTCTGCAGCAGTGCTCAGGGAAAAGTCACCCTTTCAACAAATCTCCACAATTTTGGGAAAAGGGGTCTTGGATAATTGAGTCTTGGATAATCATCATAGAATTTATTTTTGTAAGAGTTTTTGTCATGTAGAATTCAAAACCCTTGATTTTCCCCTTATTTCTGGGAAGTATGTCAATTTTCTTTCTCCAGGACAGAACATCCTGACTTTTAAAATCTATAGTGATGCTTGCTCATTTCTTTAAAGAGCATCCTCTTTCCTATGGGTATAAGATTAGGCTCTGCAAGCTCTGTTGTTTTTTGGTTGTTTTGTTGTTTTTGGTTTTTTTTATTGCCTCATGATCTACAGCTGGGCAGATGGAATGATTAATTTTGTTTGCCAAACATAGTTTTCATGAACCATAAATTCACTTTGTATCTTGCTATGGTCTGAAATTATCACTTGTGCTCAATAAAGGCTTCCATGAGTCAGACTTCAGAAGAGAGAGTCCTTCTGCTGAGAACCCCAAAATGAAAACTTTAAATTTAATAATCAGTGTTTTTCTTTTCTATGTACTCTCTTGAGAGCCTAAAGAATAAGTTCACATTTAAACTCAATTCACATTTTAGGGTTTGCATCTAAATAATGAGGCGCAGAACCTTCATATTTAGTTTTACTAGAAAGTTGATATTCTTATGTTATAAGGATCTGGGACTTTAAGAAAACAGAAACTGTTTCAAGAATTGCAATAAAACTATGAATATATGCTGAGTTTCAACCTAGAATATTATTCTTTGCAACAGTATAAAGCAGAAACTGATTTTAAATGGTCCTTTGCATTCTGTAGAGTTGGTTGCTTATAATGGTACCCTCTTACGCAGTACTCAGAGTAAGACTTTCAAGTTATGGATCGGTTATTCAAGTAAACCACAAGCTAATGCAGTTCTTCACTGAGTATTTCTGCTGATGGGTGAAGAGAAAAACCCTGAAAACAGGGAAAGAATAAAACATTTATGGACCAGAAGATACCAAAAGAATCTGGCTTATGTCTGACCTGTGATGCCAGCACTGGCTATTTCTTAACTTTGTGTCATTTTGTTTGTAGGGGCAACCCTTGAAAACAGTTATAGAGATACTCATCCTCAATGGGTTCCTTAAATATCTTCACTGTCATTTTAATATTTAAAAAAAAAAAAGGGGAAAAAAAAGTAGTGGTTAGTCTAGTGAGACTATTTTCTCTCTTACTGTCTCCTTTTTTTCCTGAATTATTTGCATTCTCCTTCTGTTGCATTACATCTCATGCTTACACTGTAGGCTGTTTGGGACAGGGAATGCCTTTTCATTCTCCATGACAATAGCTGTCATGGTTACATAAATAATACATAGTAGCCTTGATGTACTTTATCCCATTGATCTGCTTTTGGACCAAGCTTAATGTAGGTGTGTGAGAGAGATGTCGTAATTTCTTAGATAGTAAGGAGTATATCATAAATCTTTCCTTTTACAAGCTCCGTGATGAGCAGGAGGTGGAGGATGTCTGAAAGTTTCTTTATCCTCCTTGCTGTGACACTCCCCATTCATGAGTCAAAAAGTGGTGTCAAATGCTTGGCTGTTTCACAGTTTCTCAGTGGGAGGAAAATATTTAATGAAGTCAATGAGAACGAAGTTATAATAGTGTACATTAGTATAAAGTCAAGTATTTCAGCTGTTTTAGAAGTTGCTTGGTTAAATGAATCATCACATGGAATACAGACATCCTGCATTTTCTATTAACTGTTTATACTTCATGAATAAAGCACCCCACTTTCTCTGTTCTGAGCCCATTCAATTTGCTGTGCCGGTTCTGCTGTTCCATACCTTAAAACTGCTTGTGGACTGTGCTACTGTCTCCTAATATTGTCATTAACTGTTTTTTAATTTTTCTTATCAAACCTCTTTTTTCTCTGCTGGAGTGTACAGCTGTGATCATCAACCTTTGTTTGCTAAGTTAGGAATCTGTTACTTGATTATATAAATTAAATTACATTTCAATTGCATTGAAAGTCTTATCTACTTAGAAATGAAGCAGCTATAGAGAGCAAAACAAGGAGTATTTCTATGTTCCTAGAATGTTTTATTGATTTCAAATGGAAGGTTGTAGAGTTTTATTATGCTTTTATTATTTTCTTTTATACTATATTTTATTATTATTTATTATTGATTAAAAATGTTGAAAGATTTACGACATTGGTTTTCTTGGGTGCTATTTAGGCTTTATGCATAAAATGCATGCTGTTTAGGCTTTGCTTTCCAGTTTTTTATATCATCAGTTGGTACATACCACAAATAGGCTTTTCAATGCCTCAAATGCTGTTACAGAGCAAGCTAGGCACCTAAATAAAAAAGTGTAATGTTGATATTAATTTCTGTTCATCTGTTATTGTAACCTAACCCTGTGCTGCTGAAGTTTATGAACTTTCACATTTTCTAGACGCTATAAATCTCTTGCTGTTCGCATGGTTTGAATCATCTGATTCGTCTTCGACTGAGCAATCTGGTCTATATCCATCTTAGTCTTAGTGTCCTAGCCTAGTAGGAATTCCCAGATCATATCTCACTTGGCAACAAAAGAAAGCACCCTCCAAAATGCAATGACATTTGCAGAGACACATGCTTCTATTAAAATGTTGTATGGGCAGGAGCAGTCTCTCTTCTACAGCAGTGCAGTTTGGAGGGTTTCCGTCAGTGAAGCTGTATGTGTTTGCACATCGTTTGAAGGGAGCAGAAGCAGCAGAAACCTAACAAGGCAAGTTTGGCAGTGTGGTGCCTCTCGTAATGGTGCAGAACATCTCACTGGTCTTGCATTTCTCTTGCCCTGCAAAACATGGTGGGATTTTTATGCCTTAATATAACCAAAAAGGAGTTGTCTAAATGTCTCAAGCATCACGTAAAAGTTTTCTACAGAGCAAGGGAGACAGTAGAAGGAGCATTCGCATGCACTGAGAGCCGATAACTCCTTCCCATTTTCTTTGTCGCAGGCTGTCTAGATTTTGGTGGTGATGGCTCAAATGCTGCCACAGCCGGATTCCTTCCACCAGTGAAGTACAAGGACTGTTAGGACTCCAGTGTCAGTAAAAAAATTATGCTTTATCAATTACCATTAATCAAGCCTTTTTTTTTTTTTGTTGCCTGAGATGATGAACATTTGAGAAGAGGTCTGAAAATCTTTGCTGATGAAAAATGATGTTGTCATTAAAATATTACTAGTCCTACCATCAGTGAAGCCACACTTTCACTAATGGATGCTGTTGCTGTGCATTTTCAGCCTCCCAGTTGATCTGGGATACAAGATAGATAGTGAGAATTGAATCTTAGACTGAAGCAGTGTTGGGAGTGAGAAACGTTTCAGCCTTGCTCATCATCATACTTTTTCTGCAGAAAGGCAGAAAATTATTTTGCAGTCAATACAATCCAAAAGACAAAGGGGAACATTGTATCATTGCTGCTTGGTCTGGAAAGAGAACATGGTGTATGGCCCAAATTGGAATGGGCTGCATAGTAACTGGGTTCACTGATGATGAAAACACATACAGAAAAGCTGTTGTTGTCCACAGCAAAAAGCATGGCAAAAGAAATGCCAAGTAGCAGGGAACTCACATTACTATATCTTTCAGATAATAATGTTGGATGCCAAATTCAGTGTCTGAAAATACTCAAAAAACTTCTTACAATATTAAATCAAAACCAGATTCTGTTCTACCTTGTGGTGGAGGAGTCCACAAACATTGCTGCTCTCACCGATTTATTTAAATAGGAGAAATATAAGTTTGGAAAGACTTCTGTGTTTTTTTCTGATAATGTTTGAGTTTATGTGCAGTATATACAAAGGAAAACAGTGTGGGAGGAGGTTACTGCAATGCATTTATACTGCTGTTGTGGATTAAATGGTAGCCTTGGTTGTTCTGATTTGTATGATCCATGTGGATCCTTATCACAGGAATAGCTATTAATGTGCCAGCCAATCTGAGAAGCATCTTGCTGCATAAAATGCTGTTAGGAAAGGTGTATCTAATTTTATTTGTCTTGCGACTTCCTTTTTTTTTTTGAAAACTATTTTTTTCAGAGTATTCCATTCTTCATTACTTTTATTGGGCTGGAGTTTGCTGTCAGCTGGATTCAGAAGCGTAAGCTGCCAGGTCGGATCAATGATGGCATAAGTTCTCTTTCCTTAGGTATCCTGTCCCGACTACCAGAGTAAGTATATGTATACAATCTTAAGATTGTTTGGTTTTTAATCACTAAGAAGGAAGAAAACAGCATTATATATTGAATTTGTTATTGCTAACCCAAAATGATTAAACAAGGCATCTGAATCTTTATGCAATTTAATTTTAGTGAAGTGTATAAAATCTTTCTAATCTGTAAGGATAAATATGATTCTTACAGGATATTGTTCAGCTCCACATTATCAATTTGTCATCAATTATATTCATCTGTATTGGATCTTGCTGTCACTTTTGCTGTTTCTGGGACTTCACCCTACTTGACTATATCTTACATTAGACTAGAAGAAAGAAGATAACCAACAAATCAAGTCTATTATTTTTCTTAGCCTTTAAAAATTAAATTGTGTGCATACAAGCAGATCAGTAGAATTGTGAATGTGCATGTGATCCAAAGTTATTTGAATGCAATCATAATCTTATGCTTGACTTCAATGGATTTTAATTTCTGAGAGAATTGTTGCAAACATGATCATATAATTCACTCTCCAATGTAAAGGCCATAAGATTTACCTGAAATAATTTGGTGAGCAGAGTTGTATTTTAAAGAAATAGCCACTGTGGATTAACTGTGAATTCCAGTAACAGGAAATCCAGAAAATTCTTGATATAAATTGCTCTAAGTGTTTTCTGGAAGCTTTAGTTACTTGTAACTAATATCATGTTTCTAGGTATGCCTTTGCATGATATGAGCTTCCAGATGATAGATTTTATTGCATCTTTTCAAATGGGATTACATTTCTGTTCCCTATGTATGAATTTGCAGATGACCATCAAATTGGATATAATCTCTTCATTATAAGAAGGAAAGTTTTTATTATTTGACTTTGACTGTATGCTGTATTTGCAAGTCTTTCAATTATTCCCACAGTTCTTTTTCTGAATCCTCTGCAGTTTTTCAGCCTTCTTAGTGTTGATGTCTGAAGCGCACTCCATATTTCAGAAATTACTACATCAGTGCCAAATAATGAAGTCATTTGTTCTCTATTCCTACTTGTTACTCCCTTTATATATCCCAGATCCTTTGAGCCGTCCTTCATCCCTGAATGCTTTTTTGGATTCCGTGGCTTACATTCCTCATTCATAGGCAATATGTTCTTATATTTGGCCACATAGAAATACATGGATTGTACATTTGGTCCTCCTGAAATAGCCTGAATCCATGAAAACTTGTCTTAGTTAGAGATCCCTGGTTTATGTCACTGCAAATTTTACTAGAAATCTTTTCTTTTAATCCAGATTCTTGACCAAATACATTAAAAGAGCATAGCAACAACAACAAAAAATTATTTCTTCTGGCTAGTGCCACTCATTTTGTGAAATGTGTAAATCACCCACTTTGTAATCTATTGATCATTTGACATTTAGTTGATTTTTTTAAAGCATTCTAATCAATACAATTTTTGACAAGGTCTGTTAGGTACAAAGACAATTTCTGATGGATTATGGTAATTATCAGTAGTCAATATTCTGGATGAAACCTTTTAAAGACACTCTCCAAAACTCTTCAAATATCTGAAAATAAGTGACATGAACTTTCAGTGTGAGAAATATTCAAACATAAAGTTATGTCTTCAAACAAAGTAATATCTAAGTTATTTGAGAATTTTGTGAAGTTACTTTTGCAGCTAGTATACAACCTATATTCAAACCATTAGATTTGTGTGCAGCAACGCACAGCCCTGATAATGGGTTACTGTAGTCTGCATAAAGCTAATATTGAAATACATAAAATGTTGCTTCTTCAACTAAACACAAATTTTCTAAACTTGACAGGCTTACCATGCTAAATATTTACTTTTATTCACCTGAAATATTCAGAACTGATTAAGTAAAACAAAGGGACTGAGATACAGGTAAAATAAGTTTAAATGGTTTTGCAAGTCCGTTTGGCTTTATTTTAAGAATACTGAAACACTTCAGATACACTCATTCCTGGAAGGAATGCTTGCTAAGGAGACTAGTGTTGTGTGTGTGTGGAATGCAGCTTTGCAAGGTGCTGAGTACTTTTATTATTTTGGCACTCAGTCCTTTGCTGCAGAATTTGGCTTGCGGGCTATGCAGTTTTCTTTCTCAAGATTGTTTCAATTGAGTGAACTCAGTGATCCTTAAGGACTCAAAAGTTTGCAGGGTCAGGCAAATCTTCATGATTGGTACACCTATTTATTGCCACACCAGCACAAGAAGTCTCTTCCAGGTTGCTTGTGCAGCTCCCATGTCTGGAAATACCAGACCCTCCTCAGCAGTTCTTTCCAAAAAAGAGACCTGTAAAACTTAAAGCTTTTCGGCTGAAAGCTAAACAAGCAAAAAACTGACTTCCTAAATTATTTAACCTTATATTAATATCACAATTCTAACGGTGACTGCTTAGTGTAACACCTCTTTTGTAAGTAAGAGGAGTTGTGAATAACAGACTGGCTAAAAAGGCTTGAACTGAAAAAACCAGAATGCTTCACCATTCTGTCTTGTGCTTCCATGGTGTGAAAGAACTGGGTCAGACATAAAAGGGGAAAAAATAGCACAGGCAAAATCTGTTGCTAAGACTTTCACTTCAGTCTTTCCCTTTCAGGCAGAAAAATGGTAGGGAAAGCTGACAGAAACTGCTAAAACAGTATTTCAGCAGAACCCACAGCATCAGGGGAAATAGTAGTGCAAATCATTAACAGCTGAAGGTTAGATTAACACACCATTGATTGTATCCTCTCCCAGGGACTAATTTTCATTTTCTCAACTAGCAGCAATGGTTTGCCACTTCCTTAAAAATTCTGTGGTTGGGTCTAAAATGGTGGCTTCACTCTATTAGTTAAAATGAAGCTTCAAATGTGTCATTGCAAAGAGGTATTTACCTTTAATGAAAAAATTAGAAGTCACTAACCATATTCAGCCTCTGAAGTATTTTTTTCCATCTCTCAGTCTGTATAACAGAAGTATTGTGTATCTTGAGGGCAAACAGTATTTATTTAGTGTTTCATACTTCAACTTTCTCTTGAGAAAGTGCAAATCATAAATTATTGATGCTTGTATCCCAAATGTTAAAAATGTAGGTGCAAGAGGAAAAGTCTAATCAGACAAGGTGATGTTTTTGTTTTCAGGCTTATTAGACTCAACAGCATGTAGTAAGTTGAATTGTTTGTGCATACATAAAATCTCTTTAAAATGGCCCATACATTTTCTTAAATCTATAATTTTCTCTGCCTTAATGCATACTATGCATTCCTCTGCATGTATGAATACTAAATGTTGTATGCAATGAAAATTAATTTGGGAGAAACTTGTATTACTACGCTTACTCCCAGTATCCTTAATGTCGGTAAAAAATTTCTGAGAACTTTTATTATAAATAAATAAATAAATAAATAACTCTTCTAGCTAACCATTGCCAAGAGACTTTAAATGCTGCTTTAAAAATATTCTCCCAAGAGAAAGTTTATTTTGGGTAGAAATATCCATTATGCAAGTATGTGCATTATTTCATATTGACCCATTTCTTCTTTTAAAACAGCAGAACATAAATCAAAAAGTGTTTGGGGGATAACTGAGGTAGGTACATGTTCAAACTAGTTGGGAAAGTATTTGTTTTTTATGGTCATGCTCAATTGCCAATTTTTAGTGTTCGGCTCTGCAACACAGTCGTACAGTGTATGAGTATATATGTATATAATGTCTGACAGTTTGGTCAGTCAAGTCTGCCATGAACTTCTCAATTTCTAAAGAGAACATTACAGTTTGTATACATTATTTACTTTGATTTCTGAATCACAAGGATTTTCTCTGAAGTGTTGAACTTGAGAATGGAATGAGTAAATGCTTTTTGATTAGTTCATGCTATTAAGTATCTTAAGATATCCACACATTTGCAATAATTAAATCAAAGGAGTACAAATCCTGTTTCCACTGTAGACCAGTGTATTCAGTTTTGTACATCATCTGGATTTTAAATAATCTTTTTTCAGAAGCTGGATTGAAGAGGCAGTTTCATGTACATTTTAGACCAGCAATGCTCCCAAATGGAGCATCTTTCATTGATTCTTCCTGTTGCTCATTCCTCCCTCTGTACCTTCATCCCTCTTTGGCTGGCATCATCATTCATGTTGCCCTGTGGTGAAGTAGCCTGGGAAGCAAATCCAGTACCTCCCCATCTCATTAACCTGCATCAGTTCTGACAATGTCTGTGCAAAGTCTTGTGCTAGAACCAGAAATGGGATTGGAAAAAAGCATCCAGGGTTACAGGACAAGAAACACTCAATGCTTTTGTAGCATTACTGAGTTATTGGCTATATAACATATATAAAATTGCAATCTGAAACCAAAGGTTTTCAATTTTTAATAGTAACAAAATGCAGAACTGATTAGAATGCACTCGACTCAAGTCAGTGCAAGTTGTTCACAACTCTATGGAGTCAGGAGTGTCCTGACAGAATACAAAATAATTTCCTGCATGGATTTGTCCATTTGAAGTGTGTGCAGGTTTCCTGAACTACCTACTAGATACTTCGTGTGTGACTGTAGAAAATTATTATCTCATAAATTAGTGATTGCATTTCTTAGAACAAAATTTGATACATGCAGTTTCTTGTAAATTATATTTTCACTTCAAGACTTATTAGGTACATTTTTTTTCTCCACATCTGTTTGACTAAGACTTTGGACAGATGTTTGTTTAGAGCATGGTCAGATGTGTTGCTTCTGGTCCAGCTGCCCCCTCAGATCTGCCAACATAACTGCACATTTAATTGCTCCCTAACCTGATCCTGACAAAGTGATCTTACTAAAAGCAGAAACAAAAGCCCCCCAAGAACTATAAAAGAGGTGTTTAGGCTCAGCTGCATTCATTTTGACAGAACCAGGTCAGGGAGCAGCTATGCATGCAATTATGGTGGCAGGTCTGAGGGCTGGTAACCACCACACTTAGGGCAGTGATGAGCAGATGGGGCCAAACTGGAAAGGCAGTCACTTAACCTGGTTAAAGGGGAAGTGGAGCTGCTGTGCCATGCCCTTAAACCAACTGAACTTCTGGCTACTGCGCTTCTGTCTTTCTCATACTCACTTATGTCGTCTTCCCTTTCTCTTGTGTTGGTTCAGGTGCTCAGCTGATCCCAAGTGGAGTTATTTCAGTCCATTCTGTGAGCAAAATGGTATTTACTTTAGGCAGAGAAATAAGCAAATTGTCTGGGAGTGGAAATGGGGCAGCCAAGAGCTGTCAGGCTGCAGGTTCAGTCTCTACAGAGCCTGCAGCCATGATCATGCCTGCAGCAGGTAGTTATGGCAGTTTAAGGCACTGTCAATGTGTCCAAAAAATAAAATTGTTAATAAGTAACAGGCCCGAAGACACAGAATCTACTCACCTCCCCATTCCTCCCACTCTCCAAGTAGCAGTAGGTAGTTGCATGTTTTCTGAGAGCACCCTCCTGGCTTCACTCTCCCATATACACTGTTGATTGTTCCCACATTTTGCCAAAGGTCACAGCCCTCACAGATCTGTCAAAGGAACAGGTTTTGAAATAACTCACTAATCTTCTGTAGATAAAGCAGTCAGAATAGGATAGACAATTTCAATAAGGGGCTAGTGCTGTGCAGCAGGATCTGATAGGATTTTCAGCAGGCAAAACCTGAATCTGGAAGGGGATTTTCAAAATCAGTTCAGTTAAGCTCATGGCAGTAACTGTCTTACCTGAACAGTTTTTGTTCGATCTAGTTAGTTGTTTTTTTTTGTTTAGTTCTTTTTTCTTTTTAGTCTGGTTTGCATGGATGAACTGATTGGGACTAAATTAGTAAATTAGTTACTATTGTGTGGATTAATTATCCTATGTGCTTACTGTATCACAGTTTTATAAATTCGGTGTAAATCGTTCTGTGTCCTCCAGTCAGTCCAAATCCAGCTGTGCCCAGTAAAGATGCTAGTGCTTTGTGCCTGCTCTCTGGTGCTCATCACTACCTCCCCAATGCCCTTTTACCATCTGAACTCCTCCCAGGCATATCAGCAGCACTATCTCCAGAGGTTTAAACTGTAGAATTTTGGTATTCTGGTTCCATTTGTTTGAAGCAGGCTGAAGAGCACACGTGGCCATAGCTGCTGGCAGAACACAGGAATACCAGTAAGCAGCTCTAGACAGTCCTACTTTTTAGTGATGAGTAAGGAAAGACCTAAGGTAGAATTTTAATCTCTGGAGTTTCTAATGAAATGACATATAAGCTACCTTGCATTACAAGGATGGATTTGGGAGAGCTTGGATATTCTCAAACTAATTGACTGAAACAACTGTTAGTCCGTATCTACCATGAAGTTCTACAGATTGTTGTATTTCACACAAACCTGTCAGGGATCCAATTACTTAGATTGTAACCTCTTACACAGAATGCATATTTGTCTACACCCCTGGTATTGCATCACTGTCTTTTTATGTACATTGGGGCCACTAAGTGGCTTGGTGATGGCCCATCCTTAATGTCAGAACCCAGCTTTACACCTGCCATGTCTTTAGAAGCAAAGAGAAGCTGTTAGGGTATATTTTCAAATATATTTGTGCTCTTCTGTGAAAGTGCGTACTGTGAACTGAATTTACCCCTATTGAAAATATGGTATTAAGTTCTGTAGTCTCTGTTGCTCACAAAATATACCAATTTCTCAGATCCATTAAATGTTGTGCAGATTTTTTATTTCATGTTTTTGTATTTTGCTTTAAGCTAAATTGTGTCATTTTTCACACATTTTGTAAAAAACTGCTTCTGTATAGAGCACCCTTCTGACTGAAGGACATCTCTGCTAAACAATGAATTAATCTTAAATCAGGGTTCCACTAGATGGAGCACAGGGGTAGCATTTTTAGGCCTGACCAATCTCATTTCTTGGGTCAACACTTAAAAGTTATGAAAATTGGGGAAAAATGTCTCTTAATGATTCTATAAACCAGTGTTACAGATCTGAAAAGAAGAGACTTTCACCACTGGTATCATGGACAAAAAAAAACTGTCTTAAAAAACACTCAGAAGTATAACCAAAGGAGTTCAATATAAATCTCATGTAAATCTTTTTCCTTATTTCATCATTTGATGTGCTATGATGTTTCACTGAAGCTATTTCACTGTATTTTTATAGACCATAGGAACTGTTACTAGTTCCTTTGGTTTTTCAGAATCAGTCTAGAACAATCTCAGTTGAATAGAATACCCTCTTCTCATTACTTTTTTATATGGGGCCTTTGAAAATATTATAGGCTTGTTCCCAACCTAACTTAAACTATAATGCAAATTTGCTCATTTCAGTGGAACAACCAAATAGGACAGATTAAAATCACACCCTCAACTGGAAAAAGGTCCTAATCAAGCATTTTTATTAAACTCATATGGTGATATTTGTACAAATATTGAAAAATCAGGACCATTGCCTCGTAGGAGATGACCTTGTAGAATTTTGCAGTCTTGTGTATCCTGAAGATAATGGAACAGAATTTACTGCCCAATGTGCTGGACAGGTATAAACAGGTATAAAGAAATATAACTTCTATTGTCATAAAAGAAGAGGAATAAGCTACAATGTCAGAAGCACAGCCATACTGAAGGTTTTAAACTTTCTAGTCTTTTAAAAATATTATGTAATTAAAAGTATCTGAAGATCTTGCATAAACTTAGGGCATAGTGAGTTACTACTGTGGATTATATCACTAAAGCCAGTGGAACTTCTTGTGAAAATATTTGTGTTGTATTTTAATTGGTTACTTATGTATAAATGAGCAAAGAGAAACAAGTGACTCAAATGATGTAGCAGGACTAGAACTTAATAATAAAGAAGTGTAACACTGTTGCTATTTTTTTCCAACACCTGTTGTTTCACATTTTATTCCACCCACTACTGTATATTAATATTAGTGTCATAAATTAGAGGATAAAAGGTGAAGTGCAACAGAAATAGGTTTGACGAATAAAAGGGCAGCTCTGTCAGGCAAAATATTATGCAATAGCTCTGTACAATACAACTAGTAGTGATACCTGAGTCACCTCCCTTTTGCTTCATTTTGAATTTGATATTTTCTCTTCCCTTGAGGAAGACTGGAGGTTTGTATTGTTTAGGCTAAAATGCTGGAGAAGAAAGCCATACTGGGGAAGAGGAGAGGCTTTGATTCAGCTTTTGTGTCTGGTGGGAACATTTTCTCAAAATGTAGGTGCTATTTCCTGTAATCAAGGGCTTTCCAGAGCCTGATAATAATTTCCCAGCTGTATCATTTTGGTGAATTATTTTTTAGCCTTGGGTTATTTCATGACTGGTTTTGCATATTAAGAATGGGAGAGGAGATCATATTCATCTTGATGATAGAAAACAGGGAATAGAACTCCCACAGCTCCCTCTCCCTTTCCCTCCACCTTGTGGAAAATTTGGCTTTGTGCTAAAGCATGAAAAAAGCCTTGACTGCAGTGTGTCAGGCATATTTCAGCTCGATTTGTGTCAACCCTAATAAGTCAGCTGACAAGGTAATAAATTGGGTGTCTGTTCAAGACCTGGCACCTGTACAGGAAATAAAAGGGGATTTCAGTTGCAGCAGATTTGCTTTGTTTTACAAATGGATCTTTTCTCAGGGCTCCTCTACCTCCTGCCCCCCTTCTTCTCTTTACTGAAATCATGTTATCAAAATGTTTATTTCAATTGTGACTGGAGCCAGTTTTTCATCTGGAAGAAAGCTCTATGAATATCCTTGGAAATGGAAAACCTTTTGCTTTCCACTCTGAAACAGAACCTTACAGAGCATTTAATTATTCATCTATCCTGCTGTTACATAAATGGTCTGAATAATTTCAAATTATTGAGAAACTTCCTTTGTTCAACATTTTGAAACTTTACATTCATATAGTTTGAATCAGGCTAGGAAAACAGAATTTATTTAACCCAGGGAAACTGTATTAGTAATATCTCACTATTTTAAATGATAATATTACCTTGTGACCAGGGTTCCTTAACATGCTTCCCTCTGTGCTTGACCTCCAAGGATGCACGTCTGTTACAGCCCTTGAGAGCAGAGCTTTTGTAGGTCCAGCTGTAGGGTTGTGTTTTTAGCTCAGGGGCACCAGGTCAGTTCCCAGTGTGATATGAGGTGGTGACTGCAATAGTGGTGAGAGCTGAGGCAGTTTCCTTCGAGTATTCACTTTTGGTACACAGATCTTCCTCCATGCTTGGAAAAGAGACAACAGCTCCTGTCTGATCCTTTTCATTTTGGTGACTGTCCTGGGCACCATGGAAGAAAGGTGTGGTTTCAGGCTCTATGGCTGGAGGATGCAAAACAGGACCTTATGTTCTTTGAAATGGGCAGCTGCCTTTTCTTCCAGTTGAATTTCCTCCACCTTTTCCCTCCTTCATTTTCCCATAGGGATCTAGCATAAGTAGATCTTCATTTCCACATGGAGAGTTCATCTCCCAGAATTTCCTTCTTCGACTTTTTTAATTAGAGGAAGCGATAATCTGACACAGTGGAAGGTGAAGGGGGAAATGGTTTATTAAAAACAAATATTATTGCCATTGATTAAAGTATGTATGACCTTTAGAAACAAGGAGACAAGAACTTTCAGTCAAAACAGTTGCTAAGTGCACTTTGCGCATAATAAGAAAATTTTCAGCAGTAATGTTCAAAATCAAAGAAGATAAATCTATGGAATGTATATAATAAGGTTTCCTATACACTCTGTCTGTTTTAGGATTTATTACTCTTTATACAGAGCATTGGACTAGATGACAAAATTCTTACCTATCCACTTCTGTCACATTTATGGTTATAACATTTAAATGAGGAAAAAGTTTTCTTTAGTTCTCTTAGTATTTTCAAGAAGTGAAAAAGAAACTTGAGAAATAAAAAGGGGGAATATAAACCTTTAAAACTCCAAGTGAACTTTCTGAATTGTAATTGAATGCAAGCTCTGGTCTTTCCTATCTATCACACTGTAAATTTTTAAAAAATACTTAGGCAACTCTTCTCTCTCCAGCAATGCCTAGTAATATGATGGATTACTCTAAATTAATTACAGTAATCAGCTAATGTTACATGCTGTAGAGCTGTGATTCAAGCATGAAGGAAAGAATGTACAGAAAATTGCATATATAAAAAATGTGTTGCAGGGTTAGCTCAAGGTTTACACCTTGGCCTCAGCCTGTAGAAAAAAAAAAATGGACTCGAGGGTGAAATACTGAAAGCTGATCAAAAATGGAGGAAATGTTCCAGGTCACATATCTTTGGATGTACTGCAAAGGTATTATATGTTAATAAAAGCAAAAGAATAAAGTAAGAAAACAGTACCTAATAATAACTGATACTCGATGTTGCAAGAGGTGTTTTAAATTTCCTGGTCATTGAAAAGATGTTAAGAAATGCCCATTTCTTTGTGTTTGAATAATATCAGTTCCCTTCTGACCTGTTGTGAAATGGATTGAGAATTTATACTAAACTTTACAGATTCTTCATGAGGTGAATTGTAAAAATCTGCTTGGACACATATAATCTTCTTTAAAAATATTTATAGAACACAGCTCTTATGAAAATTAAACATGTTCCAGGTGTGTATGGTCCACCTTCTGGGCATAGCCAAGTTGTTTTGAAGTGGTAGATACACCTGTCCTTGTTAGCCAAGAGAAATTCTTCATGGTTGAGCTGCTGAAGTGAAATGAAATTTCATTGTATTTGTTGTGTCTTGGTTTTATTCAAGAGAAAAACTGTTTCGATTATATCAAAGGTGGGAATGAGTTGTAGGTAAGATGTGCATCTGGCTATGGAAAACATATTATTCTTTTCTTCCTGAGCAACAACTGCTTGCAATGCTCCAGCTCTCAGGATAGAATGGTGGATGTGATACGATTATGTTCGCAGGCTATTATTGGGAGCTTGGGATCTTCAGATGACTTTTTTCCCTCATTAATAGTGAAAGTAACACCACAGAAGCTCAAGGTGTTTTCTTCTAGCTTTATTCAAAGCACTTACAGGAAGAGGTGCTAATGCCAGGAGTATAAAAGCTCTGAATGGATGTCTTTGCAAAAAGATGGAGGTGTCTGCAAAGTTCAGTTACAGCATGGGTGATGGCTTGGAAGCTGAAACTGTGTTTGCTGATCTTCCCTTCTGTTTCAGTGCAGCTGCCCAAAAGGACAGGGCATGGCCAGACTGTTTTCAGGGATGTTTTCCAGATGTGTGAAAAAACTCTTTAAAGAGGAAGGAGTATATATCCTTTTTCTTAGTTTTGCAGATTCAAGTATTTTTGTGGCCGTGCTGTAAACTATATAAAAAGTTACCTAGCTGGCAAAAAAAAAAAAAAAAAGGCAAAAAGGGAGAATATTGAAAGAAATACCTCTGAGAAGTAGTACTGAGGCAAGATTGAGCAGATGTGGACAGAGATGCATAGAGAACCTTTCAGCTGATTTTACTGTAAGGTGAAGTTCCAGATGAGACAGAAGTGAAAGAGAGACGTTGGTCTGTCCTTTGGCTGAGATTTTGCATGGCTGTGACACCTATTTGCAGTACTTCTGTTCAAGTAGTGTCTTGCAGGTGAGCTATCTGCAATGTTCATTGGAAGCTCCCTGAATTTGTATCCCAGAGTCTTTCTTCAGCTATGAATATGCTTTATGGTTTTTTTAAGTCTTGCACAACTTTGTACAAAAGCATTGTTGATAATTCTTCCATTTCACCCCCCAAAAATAGCAGCAGCATAACACCGGAGAACTAAATTTTTTGTCTCCGTGTGATTATCTTATTTCTGACTCTTAGGCCCTAAACGGAGGTGAATTTCATCCATTGATATATTAAAAAAGGATATTTCTGACTTTCCTATAATTAGTATGTTTTCCCTACCTTTTTTTGTTGTTGTTTTGTTTACTGCTTTTCAGAGGCTAATGCAGTTCAGTTCACCACAGTTTTACTACATTTTCAGCAATACAACAAAGGAGAGTAGCTGGAGGAATTGTGAGGAATCTGCTATAAATCCTGCTGTGGACTAGTTTCTTCTGCAAAGATGCTAGTTTATATATCCATCTGCAGCTGTGGCACAATTTCACAGCTATCTAAGCCAATTGTCACCTGGCCTGCCCCAGTGCCTACAGCCTCTCACCATTCATACCTGGTTTAATTCTTCCTGATTCACCAAAAAAACTCACCCAGCAAAACCAAAGCAAATTGTTTTGAGATGGCTCAGGGCCCCAGTTGGTTGAAATGAGGTTGTAGGGTGCTGAGGTGAGGGTGTGACTGTGGCAGCCCAAATTGAGCAGCTGTGTAGAGTTACGGCTAGAGTTGGCCTGCCTATTCCAGAGCTACTTTCTTTCTCCTTCTGATCTCAGAGGTGCTGAGCCTGTGGTAGGTCAGGGGTAGCTACTCTGTCCCTGTAGTCAAGGAACTCAGCAGCAATAAAAACTGCTGTTTGGTGGCTTTCCTTGCCTTTGCAAATTCATTATTTCTTCCATTCCTTTCTGGCAATCCTGCCATTTCTCTCTACCAGTTGCCCTTCCCCTTCTTTTCAAAGGCACTGGCCTTTGTCTCCTCCTGCTGCATTTATCCTCTTCTAAAGTGAAGTGATATGCTGAGCAGATCAAACATTTCACTGCTTCCAGAAGTCCTGTCCCCATGTTCTATCTTATAATGGAAGTAGTCAAGGTATTTTAATGTCCTACATTAGCATTTTGGTATAATTGCTGCTACACTTCAGTTACTTCTGACTTACTAGTTAGGAAGTATGGATTTCTTCCAGATTTGGGAAAACAGGAACACCATAACACCTGCAGAGCACAGGAGTGCTTCAGCCTTTGAGCATGCTTTATGCCACAACATGGGTGGTGAGTGGGTGAAAGTTGGTTTTAGAAACCTTGTAGACACGAACTAAAGGTTCCACTGAAGTCAACAGGAGTATTACTTGACAGAGGTTGAAGAACTTGGAGACTGGTTTTATGTGTTGTAAAAAAGATTCCCAGCTGGTAAATTGTAAATATATAAAAGGTTGTGAAATTAAAACTGACAGAATAACTGATAAAAATTCTGGATCTCTATTTCAGTGTTTTATTCAGAAGTATTGACTTAATTAGTTACATATATGTATGGAATAACTACAGACTCTTTGAACTACCCTGGGACTCACCATGGACATGGTATTTGACACTTCTGGGAGTGGACTTTGCATACTACTGCTTTCATCGCATAAGCCATGGTAAGACTTAACAAGTTTGTCGTGTTTTAAAATACAAAATAAATTAGTTATCTATTAATAAAGTGAGGTATCTATTTTTGTTTCTATACTTAATTTACTCTAAGCATATATAGCTGCTCTTCTTCCCAAGGGTTACCAAAGATGTACTTTAAGCATGGAAAACAGTTTATGTATCCTACTCTGTACAGTAAACATGATTTTGTGAAACGGAGTATAATTTTGAAAGCAGTACAACAGAGAAAATGAAGTACCATAAAAAAATAATAAGGAAGAAAATAGTAAGTACATAAAATTTGGGTTCACTATCCCTATATGCCTATATGAAAAATACAGCAAAGTACAGGTAACTATTTCAAAAGAATCTGGTAGATGTACAAAATACAGAGCAGTAAAAAGCAAGGTGGCCAAAATAATGGAGCCCGTGTATATCGTGCCCGTCATTTCTGTACATATATGTCTGTCTCATTACGTATTTCTGTTCTCTAGCGACAACAAATAGTAGCTCTAGCCTTTTATACCCTATCTGAAAATGCAGTAACACTTTCTATCAATCTTAGTTCTGGGGCTGATCTAAAGTCTGTAGCAGTGAAATAAGAATCTTGTACTTTAAAAGACTTTGGACTGGGCCACTCAAAGCCAAGCGCCCACAGCTCGCAGAAGTTATGGGATGTAGAAATGATGCTTTATGTTATGTGCGTTCAGAAGGGGAAAATGTTCTGCTGCCAATAGGTCAGTGGAATACATGGAAATAGGTAAGAAAGGAGACTGAGCTGCTGCAAGGAGTAGGAGAGAGGAAGGGTCCCTCCCAGGTGGGGATGGCAGGCGGGTGTGAGAACAATGCAGGGTGGGTGTAAGAGGACAACAATGGTGGGGGGACGGGGCGGGAGGCGAGGAAGCAGGGGGAGCTGGAACAATGTGTCGAGGGGGACATCACGGCCGGGAGCTGGGAGCCCTGCGTGGGTGTGCAGAGACTGGGAATACGCTTCACAAACAATGACATTAACAGTGCTGGCAGGGCTACAGCCTCAGGCTGAGAACTGAACCAGAGCAGGAGGCTATTCCTGGGTTTTTAAAATAAAAATAATTGCCTTCAAGTGTTAGAAAATCACTAGCTTGGCTGTGCTTTCTCTGGAGTCAGTGGTAAAATTCCCACTGGCAGAGAAGGGAACAGGGTCATCTCTGCACTCTCCAAAGCAATGGATATGTTTCAGTTCCTGCAGCAACTTTGCATTTACTCTTCTCTGTTTTTCTATGTTTTTGATGAAATACTTTGAAATTAATCTCAATAGGTGTTTTAGAATTAAAATACAAACCAGTTCTATGTGTAATGGAGTTGAAGAAACTGTAAGAAAATGCTGTACTTCTCTTAAGGAGGTCAGTGCTGAGCTATTCTATAAATGTTAGTTTACTCTTCTTCAGGTTACAGAAATATTGTTTGCTGTTACATCTGTTCTACTTAGCATGGAACTGATGAAACATTGCAGAAAATCACTCTAACTGGAGATTTTAGTTTAACCAACACTTCTCTGGTCAAACAATGATGAAATCTGTAGCATGGCAACACAGCTGTGAAAGTCAGCTGCATTGGAAGTTGCTGAGGAAATTAAGTGTGGAGATGGTTTTAAAAAGTCATGAAAAATATCTTTGCAAATTGAGAAGAAAGGACACTGGAAAAGTCTCTGGTACAAGCAGGCAAAACACACTTTTGTGCTAGAAAGTGACAGGGCCTGGTGATTCAGGCTTGGATCCTACAGCAAAGTTAAAAATTAATAGCACATGTATATCCCAGGAAATTCAAGCTGTGTGGGCTTGATGCACGGAGATGTAAATAATAGCACTAATTGTTTCAAACTGAAAACCTAAAATTCCAATACATTTTTCAGTTGTTTTTTTAGTCCTTGATATAATTTTGATACAAAGAATTATCATCATCCTGTAGCTTTTCCTGTCTGCAAGCAATAATTTGGTAACGCAATCCCCTAGCCTTTTTACTACCTTATTTCATGTTGTCCATGCATAACTAGATTTTTCATTCTGCTATTTCATAAATTGTCTTGAATCACTACAGATTTTAAAGTTTCTTCCATAGCAGAAGCCCTACTATGCAATATAAAATTTTTACCCAGCATTTGAGGAGATATTTTTTCCTCTTCAATGTATGCATGTAATAGCTATTATCCTAAACTGGAGTTATATAGCAACAAAAGGAAGTATTTTTAGGTGTGATCTCATTTTGCAAAGGATAGAGTTATTCTGAGTATGTACTTGTATTTTCCATTGTTTGCAGTAGCCACTGAAAGGTTAGGAAATAAAATGCTTCACCACTTATTCCAGCATTCTTCTGGGTCTGATCCAAAAGTCATGGCATTCAACAGATCTACTTTAGCCACTGCACTTTTTTGTGGCATTTTAATGAATTTATAAATCAATGTAACATTTCCCTTTGTTTGAGTAGAAACACCCATTATGGCTGTACTATCAAGAAAAGTATGCTGTA
This sequence comes from Pardalotus punctatus, assembly GCA_013400915.1. Taxonomy (NCBI): domain Eukaryota; kingdom Metazoa; phylum Chordata; class Aves; order Passeriformes; family Pardalotidae; genus Pardalotus; species Pardalotus punctatus. Next base: position 384,408 of record VZTX01021566.1, on the reverse strand, counting down.
AAATCACAGGTTTTATTTTAAGGCTTTTTTTTTTAGAGAATGATATGTGTGGGTTTGAAGGATTTTTACCATATATTTGAATGTAGCATATGTGGGCCACTCCTCAGGTTTCCTCTCCAGGTGCAGAGACCTTGTAGAGTTAGTCCTGTTAGTAAGGGATTTTGGTGGTCCCAGAGCTGCGCTGAGCCCCAGCACACCCTCCCCGTGCCCCGGCCTCAGGAATACTCCTGTAGCAGACAAATGACAACGGCAGTAAGGAATTTGGAGGCTCTGTAAACTGATTTCTTCAGCAGCCACACCTTTTAATCATAGGGGGGAAATCTATAGAATTCCAGATCCGTGCAAAAACCGGAGCCCAGACCCCGGCTGCGGGTGTCTGGTGGCAGCTCCGATGTGGGGGGCTCTGCCAGGCCCAGGGGCACCCCCATCCTGAGCACGTCCCTCGGCAGCGGCTGTGTGCTCAACCTTGTGCTCCAGTGGGGAATAGTGGGGAGCTGTAAGGCTCTGGTGCTCTGTAAGGGAGTAGTTTTTAATCTACACTTCCTGGGGGATCACATCCTGCAGAACAGTGTGTTTCTGTCAGCTGGGGGATATCTCCTCTTGTCTTTCAGGCCCTTGGAAGAAGCTGCCTCTTTTTAACAGCAGCTTCCAACACCTCTTCTTTTGTTCTCCTTTACTGCTGGGGAATTTCCATTGCTTCAGCGTCCCTCCCCTCAGACAACCTGGGAGAAGCGAGTTTCCTTCAGCAGGGCCAACCTCCGCAGCAGCTGTATTGTTCTGCCTGGGCCCCGGTGGCCGGTGTCAGCCGCTCGCCCCATTGTCCGCTGGTGGCTTCCAGCCGCCCTGCGGGATACGTGACATGGTCCCTGTCAGCGAAAGGCCGAGCCAATATGAGCTGATGGTTTGAGTTACATCTGAGGTCATAAAATAGACCTCAACTGATGAGTATATCCTCAGCAGATTCCCCAGCTGCTACATAAAATTTTGAGTTAATGGTGTGTCTCTTAATAATTCTGAGTTTTTTTTATAGTGGATGAGAACTCAGCCATCTATACCAGGTGTACTGTACAGCAATAGACTCCAAACTTCTCAGATTCTTCCACCCCACATGACTGACCTTTTGGCCAAGGCCAGCTTCTGAAGGGTCAGAGGACAAAGAAGGAAACCCTGAAAACTCACTTCAGCATTGTCCTTCAAAAGTCCGTGCCTCAGACTGTGGCAAAATATCTCTGCTGAGGATGTTGAGAAATTTTTCTTGCCAAGACTTCAAATAATTGAAAGTTTTTTAAACTTTTTATCTCCTGTTTTAAAGAACTTTTAAAAGGGTGTTTCTCTTAGCCACGACTTACATTTCTTCTGCCTCTGCTCCCAGTGAGCATCTTTTATTACAGTTCCTTCAGCAGCAGAACTGACTTAGAAGTTTCTGGCTGCCCTTTCCTACACCATGCTGCAGTTCACAACCCACTCAGTCCTGAAAAAAATATCATGCATGGAGACTGTGTGCATAGGATCACTGAAATAAACCATGTTAAAAAACAAAGTTGTGTTGCATTTCTTTCTTAACAATTCAGCTCAGTAGTCGTAGGGGTCATCTTAGCCATAGAGCAGGACATAAACCAGATGTGCTAGCTGAGAATCTATGGGATTAAGTGGAGACTTGAGGGAGAACAGACAGAATTTTCTGAATCAGTAGTGCACAGGCAGGTAACTCATTGTTTTATAAGGAACCAGAGTAGATAAATTGGCACAGGTAATGTTTCAAGATTGATGCCATTAAAATAACTGGAATGTGCTATGGTAAAGCCCAGTCCTATTCTTCTGATAATTATATGTGTACTGTGTAAAAATAATCCTTATGTGTTACTGGACACCATTGCAATACTGTTTTGCTGTTGCATGAGGAGATGAGTTTAAACTTGTTAGAGGAAAAGACAGCAGGCCCTAAAGACTCTTCACCATCTATGTTGGCTGAAAATTTTTGGAAGGTATATTGAAATCATATGATTGTTCCGTCTTTATTTATCTGATCCATTCCTGCCTTTGAAGTGCTCCTTTCATCTGCATTTTATAATGGACTTGTCTGAACTCAGTATATTAGCATGGGCTTGTTAGGTAGATTTTATATTAACAATTGACAGTATATTGAAATAATTTTGTTTTTAAAGGGTTTTGGATTTATGGGAAATTCATTGTAATAAAACTATGTCTGACTTTTCTTACAAGGTTTACTTTTCAGGGAAATCTATATTCCCCTAGAAATACAGTACATTGAGATGTTATTTTACATGCTCAGAGGGGACAGGGGAGAAGGTTGGGTGGTGGTAGGTTTTTTTAGGCTTATTTTTGAATGTGGGAAAATGTCATTGTTTACCTGACTAGAAATTCAGTACCATATTGATTATCCAGTATGAAACAAATTTAATTTCACCCCAGTGAAAGATAGAAAATACTGAGTACTGTCAAGTGACTGGAGGAGGTTCTGCTCTTTTTCTTGTCACAGCTTGTGTTGATTGCAAAGGGAATTGATACCCAATGATTAAGAGAAAAATATTCTCTTCTTGTGAATTATACAGAGAACCTTTTTTTTTTGCTGTCAGTTGTTTTTTCTTTTTTTTAAACAGGCTTGTGAAAGCAGGATATTAAAATGCTGTCTTTACTAGCCTTACAAAAATAGCAAAAGCAATAGCTGGTTGTCATATTTTCTGTTCCATCTTCTGATTGATTCTAGTCTAATACCTGCAGACAACATAACGTGAATTGAAAATAAGTACATAGTTCAGGTGATTATGACTCTTCCATTGCCTTTAAAGTTGACTGTAAATAAACTGTGTAATTTGTTATTTCTGTATGCTTGTTTTTATAACTTGTCTTTTACCTTTCTCTTATGTTTTAGCAATAAGAGGTGCTCCTTTACTATGTGTCTTTTAATTTTCTTAGTGGACACTGAATTTGTAGAAGACCAAAGTCAATCTTAGCAAACCACAATGTTGGCATGTCTTTTCATATTTAAATGTATATTTTGTTGAGAAAGTTCACCTGAAAACTACATCAGCTGCAATGAGGCTTCCGATGCAGAATGTCTAGGGTCCCATAAAATTATAGGAGCCTGCTTGTATTGTTTTCAGGTTGTTATTGTTCATAACAAGTTCCTGTTGTTTGAAAGACTAATTTCTTGTATACTGGCAAGAATAATGTCCTGCTATGAGGTGAAGTTGACTTACTTAGTCTGTTAATTTTCTTGTGGCACATGCAGATAGCTAAAGCCTCTTCTTATTTTACTTTAGGCATGGTGAGATAATTAACTTTCTGAAAATTCTGTGTAACCTGAAGAGCTCAGAAGATGGAAATAAGAGGGTATCCACTAGAGAGTTTTTACTCAATTTTAATTTCTGAATATCCAAAAGACGTTTATGGGTGAATGGATTTTCTAAGTATTTTGAATATCAGAGAGAATTAAGAATGATGGTAATAATAAACCGCCAATAAGTTGGATGTTAGACAAAGTGATTTGCCATGGATTTTGGCACTTTATAGCTGCTGTAGGATGTGGTCTGGAGTGGGGGAATACAATGTAGTGAAGGGTAAGACATGGCTTATTGCTATAGGTGAGGAGTTCAACTCCATGGTCTGGGTTCAACACTATATGCTTGCCGTGATTCTTGTAGGTTTTCTGCAGATATTTGGTAATTGCTTTTCTTTCCGCAGGATACTGGGAGAGACAGGTCTTTGACTGTTACAAATTAGACCTTGATGCGAGTACAAAAGCAATCTTTTTCATTTTTTATTTTCCTGATTCCAGAGACAGTGTATCTTTTAAATATCATGAAATCCATGTTAATGAAAGCGTGAGCTGACAATATTATGACACAATTTTTATGCCAAAATTTAGGTGGTAATTCCATCTCCTCTCAGCACTATTTATCTTCTCTCAAGCTCCCGCCATGAAAAGACTTGGCAAGCTCCCCAGTACAAGATGAAAAAGAAACTATTCCTCCATTTTCTTTGTTTGTCATTTTATGGTTGGGAGAGTGGCCAGCACAATGTTAATACTCCTTCTAAGCATTACTTATTTTCCTAATTTGAGGATTTACATAAAGCATTGGCATTCTAGAGGCTCTCTATATAGATATGCATTAGTAAGAAGTACGTATGGGTGTCTGGAGTGTAGAATTTCATCTTTTGTCCTACCTGCAGTGCCTGTTTTTTTCCTGAGTGCATGGATTAAGGAAAAAGTTCTGGATCTTCTTGCACAAAAGCAAGTTTGCAACATGCTTTTGCAGTAAAACATTAGAAAATGTGATGAAGTGGGAGAAGAAAGTTTGTTATAAATTAGCGTGGGTTGGCCATTCAAAAAGTCAGCTGTTTTCACACATTCATATCCTTGGCTTGTGCTGCCCTCTAGGCTGCATTTGAATTTTTAATGCAGAAAAAAATAATCCCTTTTTCATCTGAGTGGAGACATGAGTATGAAAGCATCCAACTCACTGTGCAGGGAAAGAGTTCATTTGACATATTTTTCCAAGTGTGCTGTTGAAAACCAATTAAATGGTGCATAACACTTGTATTTTTTAAGGTGTTATAGAACATAAAGTAAAATGCGAATTATCTAAGTTTTAAAGTGAATCTTTTTGCAGTTAGTGAGTGTGGAAGAGGAGAAACTGGTTCCTTTGCAATAGTTTGAAGATCTTATTGAAGTTTTACATGAAAAAGTTTGAAATAGTACTTTTGTACACTGTTTGGCCTCCTAAATGTTATAGAACCACCTTCAATCAGATGACTTCATAAGTTGAAGAGACAGAACTATATGTTTAGTAGTTCAACTGCTCATTCAAGGAAAGCAGTCCATCTATGTCTATCTTCTATCTTTTTTTCTTTCTTGAACTTTGGATATATATCTTATGCTAGAAACTTGTATTTCACAAATGAGTGAAAACTTACTTGAGAATATATATTTCTGTTTCCCTTCACTTAATTTGAAGTCATGTTACTTACTTCAGCTAAAGGCTAATATCTATTTCCAGAAGAAGCTGCAAAAAATTCACTTAATCTAGGCTTATTTTATACCAAAATCAATTGAAGTGATTTTGGAGATGCTACCTCAGTTTATGATACAACAGCTCTGCACAGTGTCTTGCAAGAGGACTTTGTCCTGGGCTGGTGAGATATTTGAAGAGGGGCAAAGTTCCTTTTTATGTCACTTTATGTTTTACCAATCTGTTGAAATCAGCATATCAGCAGTAAAAGGTACCAAATGGAACAACTGTTTTTAATTTAATGATGTGAAACTGTGATTGTAAGGAATTAGATTTCGAAGAAAAGCACACTCCATATAATTCATCAAACAGCAGTAGTAGTACCTAATTTTGTCACAAAGTTTTAAAGTAGAAGCAGAGGCCTAGAGGAATGAAAGGCATTGTTAAAACAGATGGCTCATTGAGATGCTTGTGCTTTCTTTGTTACAAAAAGAAGTGTTTTTCTCCTCCTGTGCTAGTAAGAATTGCCTGGTCATTATTGCTCTGTTTATCAGTCTGTATAGTTTTTTCATGGAGAAAGAAATTAACAGAACACTATCTCTGTACTTCCCCTCTGAAGCAACACTTTAGCTGATACATGTTGTGAAGACCTATGGTTCTTTGCAATTTCAAATAGCTCTTTTGAAATTTCTTTTTAAACTGCAGAATTTAGCTTTGGAGTCTCTTGACAGTCCTTGCAGGGAAAGGTAAGGTGGTTCCTGTGGCACGCATGTGGTTGTGCGGCTGGGGCATGTGGAGTGGGGACACAGACCCAGCTCTCCTCCTGCGCAGATGTGCTGCTCTGAAAGGCTTGGAATCACACGTCTGTTCCTCTGCAGGACATTGCTAAAATATCCCATTTCTGCAGTATTAGGACCAAGGACAATGAGAAATTTAGAATGCCTTTTTAGCACAGAATAAAAGTGCGTTCCATCCCAAGCCCCAAAAGGCAAGCTGTTTCTTTCAGGATATTACTGAGATTTCCAGAAGCTCAATGTCTGTAATAGTTTTCCTTGCTTGCTAAAAATCTAGTGAGGCCATTACCATTTAAAATACTTCATTTTACATTTCAAGATTGGCAATTAACATTTAAAATGTGTCTGGAGCAGACAAAACATTATTGTACCTGAGCAATGTTCCTTGCATGTATGTTTCCTTCAATGCACCTTTATTGACTTAATAAAGTATTTAAACTGCCAAAACTGCTTTTTGAATGAAGGAAGGGCAATCTTTTCCACATCACACTCTATCTAAATTGATAGCATGCTGGTGGAAGATGTAACTTAACAAAAATTACTAACCAGATTTTTTTCCCTTTTTTCTTTCTTTTTTAGTAGCTAAAATTATCAGTAATTTTTTTTTTTTGGTATAACTTTTTTCTGTAACCTACAGTATTTCTCAGTTAATTTTTCTCAAGAATCAGTAAATGTCAAACTTGAGTGAATTCATCAACGCTATTTTAAAAGTAAAATTACTTTTTTATTCTAAATGAAGACATACTCTAAATAGAATGTAAACATCCTGTTGCAAGAAGATATCTGCAATGTTCTCGTGTATAAAGCTGTATGAAAGTCAGGTATCCTAAATAGGAGTCACTCAGCTGTTTATGGTCTTCATAGCTGGATTTTGTAAAGTACTTGCATTTAAGCACTAGATGTTGGCCTCTGGGCTACTTATTTTGAGGGCTAGATGGGAACAGAAAATTTCTTTTTGCTGCTGGGAAACAAAAATTGTCACTGATCAAATCATATTGGTATGTATGCAGGAGGAAGTGCAAGATTTTTTAGGGTCCAGGAGGAGGATTCTTGATTCTGTTTAGTTATTAATTTTCCCTTTAAAACTTTCCTTCTGAAAAAGGTGAGTGTGCTTGGCCTTTCCAATGATGGCATTACACAGACTGGAAGTAAAACGATGTCGCCACTGCTTCAGACAGGGCAGTGCAGCCTGGACATGTGACTCTGTAAAACACGGGTGAGATTTTCCTGTGCTACTTTTAACTTTAATAAAATTATAAGAATTCCTTTCATTTTAATGAGCATATGTTGTAAAGATCACTGTCATTCTAAGTATACCTAGCCATTTTATTTTTGTAAGTTCAGGACGGGCAAAGCTATTGCTAAGTATGGAAAGGGAAGTGCGGACTCTCAGCCTGTAATAATGGCATGTGACATGTTTGCACAAGAAATCATTTCAGACATCAATGATGTCATGTTCATGGCTTCCATCGCCTGGAAGCTGGCCTATTAAATTGAGACAAAAACGTAGGATTTTATTGATTTTATTGCACAGTGGTGTAAAGAAATTATATGCTTTATATGTGCATCATATATTTTACATACTTTTATGTTTTCTTTTATTTTCTTTTAAATTTTAGTTACTATTAACACATATGGATGCTGAGATCCCAAAACTAGTTATAAAAATAAAATCTTACATTTTTAAAAATGTGCTAACCTATACTATGTTACAGAAATAAAAATAAAATTAATTTTTCACCCCAAACTTTTAGTGTAATGTACTTCTGACTGGAGATCAAGATAATAACCCCAAACAATAGAAAAATGAGGAACTCTTCCTGAGTTGTTTTTTTGACTAGGATTGATGTGAGGCAGGAGTGACTGAACCTGTCAAAACCAACACTCCAGTCTTTCCTGCTATTTCCAACTTTGCTCTTCTGATGTCTCTTATCCACTCGTACTAGCAACATATTTTCATTATTATAAATGTTGTTTTTGTACTTAAACATATACTTTTTGGTCAATTTAAAGTTGAAAAATAAATCTAAAAATATTATGGAGAAATGCAGAGTTAAGTATGTAAGTTTGTTATATCATTAGCAGATTCCCTTGGACCATATGGTTAAAATGGATCTGAGTCATGAACACTTTGCAGCATTCCTATGAGATGAATGACAGTGTGCAAAGTGATCACAGTCCGTGTATAAAATAAATTCATACTAAATGATAGAATTTTAAGAAGCCATAGTATTAATTTTTGCTCTTTTGTCTTTAAATATGGGTATGATTATTAAGTTTTACCCCTCTTCTAAAAGCACTTCAACTGCATCAAGCACAGTTAAGTTGGAAAGCATGAAGCTGGTTCAGAGAAATTTTTAGGAAGAAGTACATGCAACCTCATCTAAACAAAAAACTTCAAAAAAACCTCTTTACATAGTTTAAGTTTTTTGTTTCTTGTCTGAAAATTTTTCCTATGCAATTTCAGATTGGATATCAGAAGCGAGATCTGGAAACTTTAAATACACCACTATCTCTAAATTACTAAATAGTAAATTAAACTCAGATTCAGAAATTATTCACATTTTCCTTTGCTCAGTATGTATCTTTGGTGATAATAATTGAGTGTCTTAGGGTGCTTTTTTTCATAGTTAAATTGCAAAGTGTTTAGCAATGGAGATGACTTTCATTGTTCCCTTCTGTAAAATTGGGGAAGGATAGCACAAGCAGATGATTAGACTTTCCTAGCACAGTGGCAGAGCCAGGGACAAACTCAGGGATGAATTCTTCAGGCTGGTACCTTCAGGCCAAAGGCAGTGCTTCCATTTCAATAATTCTGCAAGTGAAGGGTTTTTTTTAGTGAATCATATATTTCCTGGTTTTTTTTTATTTATCTGAAGATTAATTGGCGTAAGTTTTTCTATGTAGTTTATTCACAAATCAGTCTGTATTCTTTCTTGTGATTTGAGTGGTTCCTTCTGGAAATATGTAATGTATAGATAGATATAGATAGATAGCCTGTTTAAAGGTGTAGGACATTTCACATGCATTGCAGATATGACTGTGTTATTATTTCTACTGCGTATGTATGCTCCCTATGACTGCAGAAGTACATAGGCATACAGAATAAAAACCCCAGTCAGAGGAATCCGGGCTGCTTATTTTTGTACTTACTGATATCCCAGGGAAAAAGGTAAAAAGCAGTTTATAAAACCTGGACAAAAGAAGGATGTAACTTTTTTTTGTGCTCCCTTGGGCTGAATCTCAGCTGAAATAACTGACAGTTTTTGGACTTACTGAAGGAAATGATGAGTGAAGATAAATATCCAGATGTTTGCTAGCCAGATGTGGAAGGTTACATTTTGGAAAGCATGAATTCTCTACCTGTGTCTTCTGAGAAGGAAGTTGTAAATAGTAAACATGCTGTATTTTTATTTTTACAGTTTGGGGGAAGAACAGGGTTCAAAGTAAAATTTTGTTTTGCCTTCAGTGTAGTGTCTTAAGAATGGATGTGTGTTGAACAGGCAGATTTTCACAGCATGCAAGTGGGATTTTTTTAATGGCCATTATGTCTGCCTGGCTAACTTTGCACCCTTTGTGCATTGTTTTTAGTTCAGGGAAGGTGCAGCGTATGGAACTGTCTGAATTTTCCAGCAGTAGGGTAGAGGTGTGTCAAGTCACTGAAAGTTTCCTATTTTCTATTTCCATGTTTCAAACTGATTATTTATGACAATAAAAAATTTAAAGCTTGACTTTTTCCCCTTCTTTCCCCGCCTGCACTAAGTCTCTCCCTTCCCACTTAACATACAGATCTGCTTCTTTTCAAATAAATAGTTGGAAGCGGCTGCCTGCTCATATAGCAATACAGCTCATCTAAGCTTGTGCTTGCTCTCAAACTTGGGAAGAGGAAAGAAAAGTCTTGTTAAAGTCAAGTAAATAACTTAGCTGCTAGGCAGTAGGAAAAATATTGGATTTGATTGTGCATTATTCCCATATGGGTGAGATATATTTAAAATTGAAAAGGAAACCAGCTCCCTTAAAACTTAAAGTGACAGATTTTCAAAAATTGGCAGCCAATTTTCGCCTATAATTGTACTTAATGTGGAAGGGATTTTCCTCTGCTGATGAGGGATAAGAGGGTCTTGCCACCATACTAGCAGTGAGGCAGAGGAGGCCCCTTCCAACACGTAAATTTTGCTGGCCAGATATTTCTTCACTTCCTTGGGCTAAAGATCTCTTGAGGGCTGGAGGCTGCTTCAGTGCATGGGAGGTGATGAGCTCATTTATGTGAGCTCCCAGCTCCTTCGGAGCTCCAAAACAAGCATGTCAAGAGTGGAACTTTGGTTGTTTTGTTTTGTTTTGTTTTTAAAAAAAAAAAAAAACAAAACAAAAAAAAAACAAACCCAACTTTTAAACAGGGTTATCCTTCTCCTGGGCAGGCAGTGTTGCAACATTGTTGCAGCATGTTCCAGCCTGCAAATTCCCTTAACTGGCATTGCCTATAACTTTAAATGCAAAGGCCTGAAAAGATTTTTGTTTATGTAGACTTATTTTTGTGTTTCCATTCTGCCAGTGTATAAAGATTAGAAAATATAATAGCCATGTAATTACAAGAGCCTAGCCTTTTCCTCCTTAGAAAAAAAGAAAGAGCTTTCAGAAATACTTGTTTCAAAGACACAGGCTTTCCAACACCAAATTTCTTCAATGACTTACTAATTTCTTCTCAGTCATATATGAGAACAAATAGGCTTTGGAGCACGACCTGAAGATTGGCTATTGCAAAGATGTAGAAATAGCTTGTCTCATTTTCTGTGTAATGCTCAAAACATTTCTGGAAAGTGTTATGTGCTCAGGATGAGGAAAAGTGTTAAAAGGTGCAAAGAGAGTGTGGAAGTATCACCACATGCAATTCTTGCTGAATCTTTGCATACAAAGAGGGAAGGAGAGCTGTGCAGAAGAGAGAATGAGAGATGGAGAGTGACCAGGAAGAAAAAGTGATTATAAAAGTGGTATAATTCTGGTCCTGGGAGTTCAACCCTGCTCCTAGAATAGCTGCTTCTCCCCACAAAGAGAGATGAAATTTCTAGCTTCTGGGAAAAACTCCTTCAGCTAAAGGCTGAGTAACCAGGTGGCATTTGCAAGCTACTCCAGCCCATTACTACAGCTATGGGGACAGTGCAACTCCCAGGGGAGGCAGAGGCCACCCATTTGCAGCTGTGGTTTCCTTTTGCAGGTGAGGGGATAGGAGAACAGACTGACAATCTGTCGTTCAGATTTGCTAATCAAACTACTCGTTTCTCAAGCATGTCATGGTGGTTTATCTTCATGGGTTGCCAGGTCTTGCAATATCATCCCCTCTCTCAGGAACTCTTTTTTGTGATGTTGGCTTTGAAGTAATTATGAGAATATTTTTCCTTGGCTTTGATTTTTGTACCTAAACCAGTTTTGAACCCAAACCAATTTGTTAGGGGTTTTCTTCTGCTTCTTGGAATGAAATAGTTTTTGTAATAGTGGAAAGGGTCTAGACTACATTTTAGATATCACAACAGTTAGAAGGAGAAGGCTGGGACAGGCAAAGTGGGGTACTTTCAGATAGGAAAATGCTGTGGATCTGTCTGTGTAAGTGGGATGTGGAAGCGTCACTGGATGGAACAGAAGGATGTGACAGAAAGCAGTAGGCATTGAAGCAGTACAAAGGAACATAGGCAGAGTCAGGACGAGTTTAGGAGGTGTGAGAAAATTTATGATGGATTGATTTATGGCTAGCGCGTGGCAAAGTAAAAGGATAAAGCCCTGCCCTGTAGAAGAAGTTAGAAGGTTTGCTCTTAATTACAAAATTAGATGGTTGCAGCAAAAATGAAGGAAAGTCCTCTTTTCATATTTGGCACTAAGTAATCCTTTTGTTTTTTTTAATACAGCTGAGATACACTTTTGCAATGAAGTTGGGCAGCCCTGTTTGGTCTGCTGAAAATACTCTAGTTGCTTCCCAAATAGTTATGCTTCTAAAGTTTATGATTGTCAAGAAAATATAATGATTTTCCAATGTTCAGAACTGGCAATATTAGTATTTAGTGGACGAGTTGGGTAAAATTGCCCTCCACACTGTTATAAAGGGAAAGGCAATGCAAGTGCTAAAATACTGTACTTTTAGGTATACTTATGCATATTATTCTTGTATACTTTTTACCTCTTTGGAGACAGCTAAGATTTTTCATTTGCTTATGTCCAAGAAAAGGCTGAATTAATATTTTTTAGTTACATACAGATTTATATCTATTAGTCAAGTAACACAAGCATCCCTCGAGAAATGGGCTACTGAGCGTTAATGTAATTGCTGAAAAGTTTCACACATTTTTTTAGTTGGGAATAATACCCAATATGTAGTGGGGTTTTGTGTGAGGTGATAGCACAACATTTTACATATTAGTCAAAATAATTCACAGAGCTTACTTCATCTTCCACTCTAGTAGGATATGGTTACTACACAAATAACTTTAGGACAGGAAGTAAGAATAATACTGTAATTAACTGAAATTGCAGGGGAACTTAGGTAGTCAGAATGTAATTATGCAATGCAGAACTCAGTCAGGAAACAGGATTAACTTTCCTCTTCTTTTGAAAAATGCCAGATGATTGCTAATATTTATAAATGGTTTTTACACATCAACTGAGTGATGATGCCTGTGACAGAGGAGCTGCCTTAAAAATTATGCTAAGCAGTTGGTTCCTCTCTGACTCAGTGATAAAGATGCTTCCTCCAGAAGCAGCTGTTAAATTTCCTTCTTGCAACACAGATTTCCTTAACGGTGTCACATCCAAACATCAGCCCAATCTCTATTAGTTTGTCAGGACTAATTTGATTGCAGTATATCCAAAGTAAAGTCAAATTGAAAATGACTTAGTAAAACTGTTTTATTTTAGAAAAACATACCCAAAAGTGCATGTTATGTCTATGTTATGTCAGGCATTGACATAGGAAAGTTCAGTGTGGCAGATACTGGATTAATAGTGAAATGCACAGTTATCTCTAATTTTCAAAGGGTTACTGGACCCCTGCTAACTTTAGTAAAAGCTGTTTATATAACCGGTATCATTGCTGAAAGTGTTTGCCATGCGGTTCAGAAGTAGCTCAGCAGAGGTAAAATCAAAAATTGTGCCAGAAGAAATAGAAAACAGGGTTAGCTACTGAATATTGAAAATTAAAATCCAAATTCAGGGAATGATAACTAGTTCAGGAAGAAATTCACCGTATGCGTGATTTGTTCCAAAGAGACCTTTGGAATGCTAATTGAAACAAAGTGTTGCAGGCCCTAAGTTTGACTCAGGTGAATGCTGTATTGGCGGCAGCTTTGAATGCTGAATATTAGCACAGTCAAATGAGCCAGAATATAGTCCTGCTGTATGCTATTGATTCCCATACTTGAACCACAGCAACTTTAATTGTAAGCTTGATGTTATTCTCCAGGTAATTCACCTTTGATAATTTTATTTGTTCACTTATTATTTATAAAATTGTGTTTGCAATACATCTAAGGATTTGAAATTTAAATGGTTGACTACTGTGTTAAACTTTGAAACAGGTTACAGTTGTTAGCCATTTTGAGACTGGTATTTATTTTAAAGTAAAAATTTATTTTTTTCTTCTAAATTTCTGTTCGATTCATAACTGGGAGTAACTCCATGAATTCCATATAATCCGCCAGGGTGATGCACTACATTTACAACACAATGCACATTAAATGTTATTTGGTAAAAGAGAGCATGATGTAATACCGATTCCAGTTTAGTGTAAAATTCTTATAGTACTGTAATCTGACACTTAATATATGCATATATATTCATAGAAGCAAGAATATTATTTGCAATGCAAATTAAAAATGTTAATACTACACCAAATTTTACCATGTTGACTAAGTTAGTCGACAGGGTAAAATCCCAATAAATCCTCTGCCCTCTTAATGATCTTGAGGGATTTGTTCTGCTTTTGTCATGTATGTTTGGATGGAAATAAGATTTCAGTAAGCAGTATTATTTATATTACATGCCTAAGGGCTAGTCTTTCTGATCAATTAGCATCCTGAACTCAAGGTCTGAGTTGTGACAATTCTGTACCTTGCTTTAAGAAAAGGTTGAAGTAACCAAAAGGTTACTTCTGCCTTTTTGGGTTCCCATAGTGGTGAGCAGATCAGCAGAAAGACACAAAATGTTAATACTTCATACTCACTAAAATATGTCTGACATCGAGCTTAATTCTGCAGAATTTCTTGGGAAAGTACTTGCCAAGACTGTAAAGAAAATGTTTTTACAGGGAGCCTTACTTTGTCCTGACATTTATGCAAGGACACAATTCACTATGAACATTCTAGTCTTCCTCTTCCTTCAGAGCATAATGAAAGGAGCCTATTCATTCCAGTCTCTGGGCATTTTTGTGGAAAAATAATAGTTCATCTGCACAGGCCCACTCCTCATCTGAAATATGAGTAAGCCCTGGAGCTGAACCAATCTATGCCCACTGCATATTTCTACCAGGTCACTGGATCACTGCCATTGTTAATAAGGTTGAACCCAAACCCACAAATGAAAGAAATAGATAAAAATACTTATAAAGTATCAATGCTTACAGTATAAATATACAAAAGATCATGTTAGAAAATGTATGTTGTGTAACTGTTTATTATTATGTTAGGTTTTAAAATATTTACATTTACAGAAATGGCCCTCACTCATTTTGTAGTTGGGGAATATTCCTTTGGGAGCAATGGCAGGATGTTTTCTGTTAACCTCATTTATTTTATTTTAACTAGAAAAGGAAAAACTTTTTTAGCCAATTTTTTTTTTCCTCCCTGTAACTAGGTAATAAACTTGTATCTAAAAAAACACTTGCTAGAAAGTGCTGTTATCTGTTTAAAATTTACGGAAACACTGTATTTTAATGGTACAATAACTAATGCTCAATTATAGAGGAATTCCTCCGGAAGAACAAGTCATGACTGCAAGTGCCAAATAAATCTAGTGGTGCTACATGGATAGTAAAATTTCATAACAATAGTAATGTGAGGGCTATGTTTTCGAAGCAGGTTGTGTTGACAGCACTGCAGCTGACCTGGCCATGTTTGATTTGGTGTGTATGTGAGGTATAATATCACTAAATTATTGAGGATTGAACTGGGTGACTCACTGTATATTGGGAAAAGACTCATGACATTATATGTGGATTAAGAAATTAAAAGAAAAAATGATGTCATGGATGTATAATTGTATGTTAGATGTAAGGAAAGACTCAGGTTTCTTCCAAAAATCTCTTCTCAGATTGATACTCCTACCTGCAGTGTTGGAACCCAAATGCATGACTATCAAAATAAAGCAAAACACTTTTATAATGCCCTATAGGAAGAAAGAATATTGAAGGTGAGAGGTCAATGAGGAGAACCCTTTTCAAAAGAGGAATATTATCATATAGAATTAATTAAAAGACGGAATTGCTTCAGGAAATGTCCACATGTAACATATAGCAGAAGAGTTACAGCTTCACTGCTACTGTGACTAGAATTGGAGTTAGCAGGGAAATGGGTTAAAATTTTTGGATTCAAAATTCATGTTTTTGTATTTTTTCCCCTAAAGATCATTAAACCTTAAAAGGGAAAGCTGTGTTCAGAGAAGATGTCCATGTTTAAAAGCTTATATTTTTAGTAGATATGAAAGAAATGAAATATTAGTTCATGCTTTTAGATAAATTTAAATGGATTTATGTTGCTGGGAAATTCTGAGTACAAACCTGCAACAAAGTTAATGCTATTATTTTATTGCATGTTAATATATTTGGTTTAAAGCTCTGAGAAAATATATTCCATACCTCTTTTACAGTTGTGATTTAATTTTTTTCCAGAGCATCTGGTAAAAATGCAAAGCTGACTTCTAAAGGAAGTCTGTTCCTCATTTACATTATGGAAATATGATGGATTAAAGAACCAAACTTTTCTTACCATTTCAGATTTCCAATTAGATGAGACAGTCCTGGCAATAGAAAATGTATTTTTTATTAAATGAGTTTAATTGTTTTTAGGAGTATAAGGGTTTTAGATGAGAGGTTTTTTATTGTTTTCATTTAAAAAGTGAATCTTTAATTTTCTAGTTGACTGAAGCGATGTCAGGTTTTGTACGGCATGATTTCCAATAATTCCTTCCAGGATGCACAAAATAAGATTATTTTTCATCTTTAAGAAGCTGAAGAAATGAAGGATTGGGTAATTCACTTTACACTTCCTTATTGAATATAGGTAATATAAGAAGCATAAATAAAAATATTATCTCAGAAGTAACTCATCATTTGGTTGCTGGAAGTATTAATTCCATAGCACAGCCCAGGGAATAATTACTACAGTAAATGGGTTTTTTTTCAGTGTCTTGGTTATGATGATGGCACTGACATTTTAGAACATGTGTAGAATTCAAAATTGGTTTAACAGAATGTATTTAATGTTCAATCATATATTAATTTTAAAATACTAAGTAACCATTCTATAACAAGTACCAAATCCTAGATTTTAAAATTTGATATATCAAAATTAATTATCAAGGTATATAAATCTGTGGAAACAGTGTCATTTTGAGAGGAGGTGGTACACAAAACATGTTTAACCATATCTGTTTTGCCTGAGTCTGTATGTGTGTGTGTGTTGGCAAGGATTGCAATTAGTGTCTGAGAGCTGGTTACATTAGTACCACTGTGGCATAACTCTCCACTAGTTCTGTGGATCAAGTGAAAAACCCTTCTGTTGTTCAGAGTTCCAGCCACTATGGAAAACTGAAAATTAGGTGACCTGAGGAAAAAGTACAAATATAGCTGACCCTGTGGTGGAGAAAATAAAAGGATGGCAAAGAAAAGCTGAATTTCTTAGGAAGATGTTTCTAGTTTGCCTAACTTCTTTAGACAAGAGACTGTGATCTGTTGCAAAGTAAGAACTGAAGAGGCTTGCTGCTGTTGCTTGAGAAATTAGGGTGTCATTTGAGTTGGAGCCTCGTTTACGTGTGGAAAAGGTCAACGGAAATGTTGTTGGGGATGTGCTGAGACTCTAGCACTTCCCTGCTGGCTTAGGAGGGAGGGCCTTTCCCTCACTGCCCTGTGACTTGTAATGTACTTTACATCCAACCATAGTAGAGGAAGTATGGAAAAGTCATCTTTGCACAAAAAAATACTTTTGAACCTGTGCACATTTAATAGATGGCTATTTTTATATGCTTGTAACATTAGAAATATATGGAATAATTTCTATTATAAAATGTTTACTTGAGACAAGTGAAAACCTTTAGACACTACGCAGGGTGAGGCCACTAGGGTAACAAAATGTATTGTTTCTTAAAAATACATCTTTAAAGTTGAGTCATACAACTTTTGAATGGCAAACAACTTCTGAGAGTCAATGTCCTGAAAAAATGAGAGAATCTCTGATTTTCTGTGTATATATTAACCTCAACTGCTACTAAATTGAACAACTATTGAGTTGCACATATGAAAATATAACCATAAAAATGACTAAAAACTATTGTGGGTAACATTCATGCTATAGTTTTTTATGCCACATTCAATATATTTTTAATTATGTTTAATTTTAAAACAATAATTTTTTCATTTTTAAAAGTTATATTGGTGATGTCATCAATATGAAGATCTCTTAAACCAGAAACAGAACTTTCCATTTGCCAGCCCAAAGTGGAATGTCAGTCACGTATTCAGGTCATATCTTGGATATCATGGACTTGTGAATCACTAAATTCTATTTTTTGGTGGGATAACTTGTCAGGTGAGAAAAATCAGTACACTGAGATAAGTCAGAATATGATGAAATTTTCTAATTCACTGGATTGATCCCAAACTGTGATCTTGAGTCAGTATGGGGATTAAAAGGATATTTATAGATCCATGTTTGACCTGAACACCAGTATCTGGTATTTTTTTAAAAGTTTGCATTTAAGGGAGAATGGTAGTATTTTCTCATGTCCAAAGGGAAGAGCCTAAAGAATACTTTATTCCATGAGGGTCTGAAGAACGTTATCTCTTACAGATAGCTGTGTTCTGTTGTAACTGCTCTTGTGGAATTAACTGCTGGTCATGGAGACATCCTTTACCTAGTTGGTTTGTTTCTGATAGCAATGGAAAAACAGCTTGTTGTAAGCTTTAATCTTCTGACAAAGCAGGATGAGTTTGTGTTCAGTTTTGCTGTCTTGGTTTGCAGTATGCAAAAGAGCTAATTGCCAATTAAGTTGGTTATTTCTACATGACCTGTGGTCACCTAGGAAAGTCTTCACACTTGGTGACTTATATTGCTTTAAGCAGGAATGTATGCCCCCTCCTAAAGCATCCTGTGCTGGCTGCTGTTTCACTGCCTATGGAAAACTTTGACTATGGGTTAGGAGAACATACCTTAAAGCAACCTCCTAAATTTATGTTGCACAGAATCATGAGTAAGTTTTTGGGAATGTTTTTAATTAATGAAGGCAGATACATAATTGCTAATACTCTCTTTGTAAAGGTAAGCTAGTTCAAAAATTTGTGGTTATATAAAAGCATTTTTGTATGTGTGAAATGGGTTGCAAGAGAAAAAAACATGGTTTTGCACAGCATTAAGGTTCTTTTACAACTGCCACATTCTTGCGTGATAGCAATGTGTGCAGATATTACTGAATGACTTTTCCAACTGCTCAGTGTTCAGGATGAGTTTATTATGAAATATTAAAGTACCATTAATGTCCTCTTAGCAAAAAAACAGCTTTTGTGTGGAGTCAATGTTAATTTGACTTCTTTCTTTACTGTTAAAATTGTCCATCATGTGAAGGATTTGCTTCACTGATAAAAAAAAAAAAATAAAAAAAATAGGCAGTACATTCTAATTTAAGACAGGTTAACCCCATTTCTGTACGCAGTAAATGGACATGGCAGGGACAAAATCTTCATTCCTTCTGTCTTATTAAACTTTGGAAGCAGTAGTCTTTAGTTTAATAAAGGCCCTGTCCTCCAGCTGGATTTGTGAAAGGAAATGCTCCCACACAGAGCTGATTTGAAACTAATACTTCTTTTATGTGAACATGTTATACTTAGATCTTGTGGCACTTGATACAGTGAATACAATCTACTAGTCATCAGTATTTTATGAAAGTGAATAGTTTAGTCTGTGATGTCTCAATACTCTGTTATATTACAGACTTCTATTTATCATTTAAGTAATTTGCACACTATAATGCTCAGGGTTTCTTTAGTGCTCAGGGTTTCTTTAGGTTGTTGCTTTCTATATTCACTTTGAAACTTAATTTAAATTCCTTATGCCTTTTGCAGTAAATGACCAATAAATGCTTCTTGCACATTGTTCAGTTTATAGTAGAGAATATTCCTTTCTTATTGGTAATTGCACAGCAGATTATTATGTGGTGGAAAAAAATCCATTCTTTTCCTAAGGCAGAAACCCAAGTTCCTGTCTCTTTTGCGGATGTTAAAAATCCCTTGACACTCAAAGAAGAAGAGTGGGAGTATTAACTCTCAGGAATCCTTGGCTGAGTATTCATGAAAAGAGTCTTTCTCCTCCCAGCACAGGGGACTAAACTTGTTAGGAATGCTTACTGTGAAAGAAACACTTTATGTAATCTTAATAAATGAAATAAATTTAAGAGCATTTTCTTAAGCAGGAGGGGAGGATTGGGAGCAAGTTCAACTTTTTATTTTATTAAGAAATATACAGAGAAGGACAGATTATCTGAGGATTTGTCCAAGCTTCTAAGCATGAACTCCTTTGGAGAAAATGACTGTAAAAATATTTTTTCCTACCTATTTTTAATGTTTGATAGCTGTAGTGGAAAAAAATGCCGTTTTTCTCTCTTTCAACTGATATACGTAATGAATTGCCAAACCACTTGCGGTGTAAAGTGCATAAGAGCCTTGGAAGAAACTTTTAATATGGTAGCAAAAAACTCTCTTATTATTAGAAATGACAGGAGCTTTTCAGTCAGGGTGACCGCTCTACATAATGAAATATTAGGGACTGGCACATAAGAATAAAGGGTCTTGAACTGTAATTGAGCAGAATCAGAGCTTCTAAAATCCTTTTATTAGTCCACCTTGCAAATTTTTTATGGATTTTGCAGATTTGCAAACCTTTCCTAATATGTAAAGGTATAACCCCACCAGCTACAAGAGTCAAGACTTTATAAACCTGAGATGGTTTTTGGAGGTGTGGGTTATCTCTGCTGACACAGGCCTGGCAGGTAGCAGGAAACGAGGCTACCGTGCCTGTGGGAATTGCTGGCCGTCCTTGCTAGAGCTGAGGGCTTTGTGTGTGCCGGTTGTTAAGACAAACAGGGAAAGCGAGTGCCAAGAGAGACCGCCCTGCCGAGCTGTGGATAGATGTTATTATTTTTAAGAAGAACCCCTCTGGTGATATAACAGGGCTGACCCTGTTAGCGGAGGCTTCATAAATCTTTCTCAAGTGAAAGTTCCTGGCTGCGCAGGTTGGAGGGCAGACAAAAGAATCAAAAGAGCCAGGATGTGAAGTCTCTGTACTGTACATGTGAGCGCTGCCTATGGGACTCTGCAATAATACAACAATAGCCAAGATTGCAGGGCACAGCTTCAGTTCACTGCCTGCTTTCAACTGCTTCTAATAACAGTTTTAATTTTAGATTCCTCATGGCCTTCTGCATAAAATCTTAAAACTGTAACAATTATTTAGCATGAAGAAAAGAATGAAATATCATTGAAATAGCTTAGGAAATTTTCTCCTTTCCTCTCTTAGTAATATAGTAATAATTAAATATGGTTATTAGAATAGAAAATACAAAAAATAGAGTGTCTACAATATAAATATATTCCATTCACTATCACTTTCCACATATTTGCTGTGCTGTGATGAAAAGATCTTTATATAATGTATTACCTGTCAACCTACAGGAGACCTTTTTAATCTTGTTATCATCTGTTAATCATTTGAGTTAAATGCTTTGCAGTACAGGACCTTCTCAAAGCTGACTGAAGAAGCCTCCTTGGAACATACTGATGACATGCCAATCTCACAGTCTTGAATGAAATTGAGAAACTTTCTTTGTGGTTAATACTTGCACCTGTTCAAACAATATACATGTCTATGGAATATACATATCCTCTCTTACTCCATCACTACTGAAGCCATAGACCTTAGTGTTTGCCAGCTGCATATTGGTGACCCTGCAAAGGGAATAGACACTATTTAGGTCCAAAAATCACAAGACTTCAGCTGTTCGAGCTAACTGGGCTTATAGTACCATTTCGGTGGTGTTGCATTGCAGCAGGTAGTAGAGATGACATAATCCCTAATTCCAGGCTGTACCTGAAGCTTTTCTTTTATCCCTCTGTGCAGTTGTACATAGGCAGAAATTAGTTGTGTTACCCTGGAATTCATATTTCTTGGGCAAGAAGAAAGGGAGGACAGTGGAGTGAAAGTATAATAATTAGACAAGTATGCAAGGCCAGCTTGAAAATCGTTTGAATTTGAGAGGGAGACTCTTACACTTTGCTGCTTGGAGCTGGGACAGGAGCATAATGTATGTTGGTACAGTTTATGTGCTGTAGTATTTCTAGGGCAAGTTCTCCTTTCTTTATTTGCTATTTTAACTTCAGCATTCCCCCAAGTGGAAACTTTACATGAGGTGAAACATAATGAAAGCAAATGAGAAAATCTTGATTGGCTTTGTAATTTACTTAAAATGTTGGCAAGAACTTTGATTAAGAGTTTAAATTCACACAGGCTTAATCAAAAAGAAATTAAAATCCTGTAAAGAGGCTGCTCAGGATTCCCTTACCGAAACCAGAATTGTCAGCAGGAGCTCATTTTCTGTGTTTATGTCAAGACCAGGAGAAAGGAGTGAAAAATAGAACATAATGGGCAGTTGAAGTGTAATTAATACATGTCCATCAGTGTACTCACAGAGTACAGAAAAAATACCACATGCTGTAGATCTGTGAGCTTGAGGCAATGCTAGCCAGCGAAGACCCAGCTGATCTGTTTGACAGAGAGAGATATCACCCTGGCAGGTGAGCTGGGAATGAATGACGCAAGGGATAGTGGGTGGACTTAATGTTCCTCCACTTTAAAGCTGCCCTAACTTTATCTCCTTATGTTACAACCTATGCTCTTTTGTTCATTAATTAAGAAAATTGTTACTGTACATGTTGAAAATTTTTAGGCAACATATTAAACTTAACCAAAATCAGACTCTATTTTTCTCCTTATGACTGACTTGTTATCAGGAATGGAAGTTCTATGGTGTTGTAATTACACTGTAATTACATACCAGACAACAAATTGAAAATTAGTATAATAAGTTCAGATTGGAAGAAGTGGGACAAATAGGAAAACTTTGTCAGGAAGATTCTCTGCATTAAAGAGAAGCCAGTCGCATTCTTTTATGCTATCTTTTACAGCCTAATCCACAAGAGAAATGTGATTTTTAAAGTGAAATAGACCATTTCAGGAAAGTAACTTAATTGTTTCAAAAGTGAAGATGGAATTTTTTATGCTACTCATTATTGGTATTTTATTATTGGGGCCTGAGCCTCCTACGTTATAGCAAATTCACAGAGATCTGAAAATAATATAGCCCAATGAGTCTCATTGTCTATTCCCTGACACCCCTGTTCTTTCAAGCCTCTATCAAATCAAAATTTCCATTTTCTAGCGTTTGAACTTAATTATGGAAAATTTAAATGGAAAATAACCCCAGTAATTTCACTAGGGTAATGTTAATACTGGGATAAATAATAATTTACCTTTTAAGACTGGTTGCTTTTAATGTATTTGAAGCTATTTTGTATTTTTGGCAGGTATTTCACAATCATAATTAAATTTGAAATATGCCAAATGTTATGATCTCAATGCACTCTGTGCTTATAGTAATTAGGGGAAAATCAAGGTCCTACATATTGGTATGTATGTTGCTGCCTTACTGGGAGATCTTTATTCTACCCAGCTACAGACCTCTTCCCTTATAGGGAGAGTAATCAATAAATTGTGTGCTAGTAACAACTGTTCCATGTATCACATCGTATTTTCTGTATTTCAGTTCCCAACAAAGGTAGAAGGTCCTCAAGTTTTATTACACTGAACTGTACCTGTTCAGTTCTCAAAGCCAGGTTAGGAGGAGTTGTGTTCCAATTCACAGTAATTGCAATGACAAAAAAAAAACAAAACAAAACCAAAAAAACCCCCAATAAACCCAGAAAAAAACACTTCCTTCTGCCAAAGGGGAACAAAGCAATGCATTGAACAGAAAAATCCGTTTATCCACTGTTCTCGCTTCCTCGGTGTCTGTAGCCCTATTGTGGGATTGCAAATTGTGCAAAGTAAACTACAATCTTTTTAAGAAATCTTCAGGAGTAAACCACGCAAATGATAGTCACTGTCCCTTAAAAAAGTCAAAGGTGCTTTTGACAATAGCAGTCAAGATGCTTTGACATTGGGGTCTGAAATATATAGACTGATTTAGGAGGACACCATTTTTATATACAGTTGCCCCCAGTTTATGTTGTAGGCTGTAGATACCACATAGGAATGCATATACAGAGTGTGATTCTGCAAAATACATTGACTCTAAATTCTGTGAAAAATGGGCATGGCCCATCAGCAGCTTTCAAGTATACATTCATTTAGTAAGTGTTGAGAAAATACCAGGTAAATCAAGTCTTGCTTTGGCAACAGGTTTCTTGGAGTTGCTCGATACAGTGTTTGTGAATAAAGTGATGAGCTTAGAGGGGGGAACCAAAACAAATGCAGAATAAAATGGCTTTTGATATGCTTTCTATCCAACCTTTAGGTAGCCAGTCTTAAGAGTTGAATGAAGAGAGAGAGAGCATCTTGAGTTAATCAATGTAATTGCTAGAGATTTAAATACTGTTGCACACAAGTAATTTTTTATTAAAACTGATTTGCGAGAGTCTGCATTTAATATAAAAAGCAGGCTTTTCTGCTGGCATGGGAGTGAGAACAGCAGCGTGATCTATGATGACAGCACGTGACATGTCCAGTGTTCTAGGATCCAATGGTTGTTTTGCTTGGCCAGTGTCACACAGCAAATTCCATAGGATTTTGTACTCCATTGACTGTGCTGGTGACAAGACCTGAAGTCACTCAGCAGACAGAAAATCAACAGCTATTCAGCATATTGCTTGCATGTGCATGACTCTACTGTTTTCTGTAAGGTTTATTAGCTGCTTTCATTATTTTTTGTAGTAAGCATTGCATTTTCTGATCCAGAGTGAATTTAGACAGCTATAAAAGGTGATTTTGTGCTGCTTTGTATGGTTTCAACTGTGTTTAAAAGTAGGAGCACAGGACTCTTTATTGAGTTGCATTGATTTTAATGAGTTTTCAACAGCTCATCTTTGGCATTTTTTTTAAAAAAAACACTGCAATTCCAGTGTGAAATCTCCTCCCTAAAGCATCTCAGTGAGTTGCTCAGATTGGACCATAAAATAAGAGATTTCCTTTTCTTCTTTACTGGCCAAAGTTGGCCTACTGTTTGTTTCTCAGTATTTGAAAAAAATTCCCAAATACCTATGTTTGTTTAAAATAATTTCCAGTTGTCTGTACTGGATCTTCTATGTCTGCGCCTGTGAAAAAGAGACATTAGTTACCAAAATTCCATTTTGAGCTGTACAGTGATTCATATGCAATGTTTTTGTATGTCACAACTAGAATATCTCATTACTTCACAAATGATATTAAATATTTCTTCCCAAAGGGACATTTTCTTTTCACAGTACCTTTTGCAAATATTGGTGTAAAAAAAAAAAAGTATGTATATTTAAATACATCTTTAATTTCAGTGTTTGTCTGTTAAAAGTGTGTTGTCTTTCAACAAAAACAATTTCATTATATATCCTGTCTTCATTAGCAAATAATGTGCTCCTAGGAAACTGAGAAGCATTTTGAAATATCATTTAATAGATTATGTTGTTGCCGTAACACTGATCCTTATTTTAATTTATGTGTAAAAAGCTGCTGTCAAGAGAGGGCACATATATACTTAGATCAAAGTGCTTTTTCAGTAAGCAGTAATTCATGGTGCTGGTTAAAATGAGTGATTTAGCTCTGCAATGATGAAGAATGTCAAGGGGTTTCTTACTGTGAAAGGCCCAGGCATTGTTTCTGTGTTGCATGTTTTGGTGCCACATGTGTATCAGTAGTGACAGGAAGTTTCCTTTTCTCTTAACATTTTTACTGACCATGGTGGGAAGCAGAAAAAAGTGCTGGGAGTTATTCTGCTCCTCCCACTCATCTCTTCTCCAACAGTGAAAACCCCTCATCCATGCAAGGCCGTCCATTGGCCAGCAGAGTGAGGGAGGTGATTCTCTTTGCTCTGGTGAGACCCCACCTGGAGTAGTGCATCCAGCTCTGGGGCCCTCAGCCTAAGAAAGACATGGACCTGTTGGAGTGAGTCTGGAGGAGGAACACCAGGTAGATCAGAGGGATGTTGTACCTCTTCTAGAAGGAAAAGCTGAAAGAATTGGGGTTGTCCAGGCTGGAGAAGAGAAGGCTCTGGGGTGACCTCTTGCAGTCTTTTGGTACCTAAAGGAAGCCTACAAGAAATCTGGAGAGGATCTGTTTCAAGGACATGTAGTGATAGGACAACATGGGGAATGGCTTCAAACTAGATAGGTTAGATATTAGTAAGAAATTCTTTACTGCAAGGGTGGTGGGGTACTGGAACAGGTTGTCTAGGAAAGCTGTGGATGCCCCATCCCTGGAAGTGTTCAAGGCCTGGTCGGATGGGTGTGCGAGTAACCTGGTCTAGTGGAAGAAGTCCCTGCACATGGAAGGGGAGTTGGAACTTAGATGATCTTTACGGTCTGTTCCAAACCATTCTATGATTATATATATATATATTTTTTTTTATCCCCTCTTCCACTGACTCAACATATGAGTATTTTGTAGGAATACTTGTATTGCTATTACTTATATTTGATTTCTTCATAAGGAACACTTGGCTATGGGTAAGCCCATAGCAATTTCCAAAGGAAAAAGTGTAGGTGCCTTGGTTGATTTTTAACAGTCTGAAACTTTGAACAGATGATAAATGAGCTGAGAGTGGTCACTCAAAGAAGATGTGCACAAACAAATATGTGTTCCAGGAATATAAATATATGTACATCTCTGAAACTTTTTTTTTTTGGTGTGTTTTTCAAACAATCTATCTTCCTTTGTACAAGATCTTTTGCTGCAGTTCTGTGATGAGTTTCTAGAGATGGTTCTATTCTTTTTTGTTGTCTTTGACTGTGCAAAAGCATTGAAATTATTACCTCTTCTACAATGGCAAGCAATTAAAATCTTGAATTTTGGAGGCAGACTGGATTTACAGTATTATCTGGACTGGATAAGATTCACAATCCAGGGATCTCTGCACCTACTCAA
The DNA here is from genome assembly GCA_013400915.1 of Pardalotus punctatus. Classification (NCBI taxonomy): domain Eukaryota; kingdom Metazoa; phylum Chordata; class Aves; order Passeriformes; family Pardalotidae; genus Pardalotus; species Pardalotus punctatus. The sequence goes on along the minus strand of VZTX01021566.1, from coordinate 358,233 downwards.
CTGTTACTGTTTGTGCTGTAACACCTCTTGCCATCACACCCAGGAGCAGCAGATCAGTTGTCTGTATCCAACAGGATTGCTTACATTCTTTAAGCAGAAGCCTTTTAGGTGAGGGATCCTGCTTTCCCATCTAACATACGGATCTTGGGACTGCAAGGAAATGATAAAGCATAAAATAGGGTTTAAAAACTGCTTGTTTGATGTTTACTTTCGGTTAAGTTCAGAACACTGCCTGCCCTTATGGGCACCCACACCTTTCCCTGTGGATGTGTTGAGGGATAAAAGCACTCTCTGAACTTCATGCCTGACTTTATGTGTTTTTGTGCTCACTGTTTTTAGGACTATATTTTTATAACTGGGTCCAAATGCTATCCATGCTGGGAAGAGCAGGGGTTAAAAGGAAAACTAAACAGATCACAGAGCCAAGGATGACAGTCCACTTCTCTTATTTTACAATCCCAGCCAAACACCAACCCAGTGAGCTGAATTACCCTGCTGAGTGTTGTCGCGGGTGCCAGAGGGAGTAGGCGTGTGTGTGGGTGTACAGAAGGACAGAGGGGAAGAGCAGCTGAAGAGGGACTTGTGATCATCACTTTGGTTAGAGAAAATGACCAGATGGGCTTTGCCATGTGGTCTGACTTTTCCCTGGAGCTCCACTCCCCATCTCACAGAAAACATTTGCCCTCTGTGCTTCCAGATGCAAACTGAAGCAGGACTTCCCACATGGGGAGAATCCAATGCAGCAAAGATGGCACAAGGGGAATCCCTGTGCGGCTGGAATTGGTAGATTTGCATTGTCCCTCTGTAGATCCTTGTATTTCCATTGTTTTTGATGAATGCACAGTTGAGTGCTGCCAGGGGAATCACCAGGTATGCAGAGAGAGCTCTTAGCTTTCCATTGCTGCAACAGGTGAGTGCTAACCCCAGGTACCACTGGCAGAGATGAAGCATCACCACCTCTTTGCAGGGCTTTGGAGGAGGCAAACTGCAAAGGAAATCTGTTCCAGGCTTCTCAGAGGGGCAAGTTTGTATCTGAACCAAAGCTGCTGATTGAAGAGAAGCAGCTGCCAGTTCATAGGGCTGGTAGGAAGAGGGAATGAAAGTAGGGACTGGCAGGAGCTGTGGGAGAGGTGGAGTGTCTTTCTGTTTTTCTACTCTTTCCCATTGCTTCCAAGATACAGTTTCACTGGTTGCTAGCCATTTTCCACAGAATTTCATCTGGGTTTTTTTAATCTTATTTGGCCTTTGAGTGAGAAAGTAAGGGGTGGGTTGGGTGGTTTGTTTATTTTTTTCCCTGTTGTTTGTTTTCTGTCAAAAAAATATTTCAGTGACTGTTCTGTTACTCCATTAAAAATGTGCCACTGCTGCTTTAATTCCCTGGTATTCTACCAGAGGGGAGGAGAGAGGAATTCAAAATAAAAGATCCACTGATAAGCGAAAACTCTGACAGTGTGTTGGCATTTTCTCTTATACTTAGTATGCTGTTGCAGAGTCGGCACTTTTGGTGATATTTGACTTTTTGCATTCATTAAAACTTTTGGACAAGGTGATTTCTAATACATCAGCTACATAAAATGTGCTAAAGTTGGTTTTCTGTGCTGGCTTTAAGTCACTTTTAGCTTAAAACCATTCCGTATTAGACTGGTCCAACACTTTTGAGTAGTCTCTGTGAATCTGAAATAAAGTAACAGAGCATGAAACTGTGGGAAGACAGCTTGAGCTAGATAAACAGGGAGGGATGTGTGGTGTAGCTACAGGGGTATCTTCTGTGGGAAGCTGCCAGAATCTTCTCCCATCTCTGACAGAGCCAATGCCAGCCAGCTCCAAGATGAACCCACTGCTGGCCAAGGACAAGCCAGTCAGTGACACTGGTAGGGCCTCTGGGATAACAGATTTAAGAAGGGGGGAAAAAAGGTGTGGGGGAAGTTGTTTTAAGATTTAGCTTATATTTCTCATTATCCTATTCTCATTTTGATCAGTAATAAAATTAAATGAATTTGCCCAAACTGAGTCTGGTTTGCCTGTGACAGTAATCAGTGAGTTATCTCTCCCTGTCCTTGTCTCAACCCATTAGCCTTTTGTTACATTTTCTCTTCCCTATCCAGCTAAGGATGGGAGTGACAAAATGGCTTTGGGGGGCACCTGGCATTCAACCAGAATCCACACAACCCACAAACAAATAATTTTAATTCTGTAGGAGGTAGAATGTTGACTTTTATTTCTATAATTTTAAAGGGTGTAAGGAATAGCCTCTGGCCCACTGCAGAAAACATCAGCAGATACTGGTACCCTCACACATAGTTACCATTTCATTTTCTAAAATTATTTTCTTCTTCTCAGTGGAGCAGAAGTACATAGTTTGTTTTTTGTATGTTTTTATTTAAAATGCTTGATGCAAGATTAAGCTTAGTGGAATGCCTAAAGTAACCTTAAGTAGGGCTTACAATATGTGTGAGTAGCCATAATAATTTCACATTTAAAATCTCAATGAAGAATTAGAGAACTGTCAAATAATTGTTGGAGTTTAAAAAACCCCCATCATTTAAGCACAATAAGCATTTAATTTTAGATTTCTAGAATGTGCTGTTGCTCTGTTCATTCCCACAATATGAGAAAAGCCTCCTCATAAACTTATAAAATGTACTTCTAGTGGCCCTGCAGAATAGAAAACATATCTGTTTTTTGTTAGCAGTGTATCTACTAGCTGTTTGAAAAAATTCATAATAAAAAGACACTCAGAAGGGAAATAAATATTTTATCTCTTTGTTTCTAATTTAAAGTTGAAAAGGAAAGTGAAGCTTTTTCTGTCCATAATAAATTCAGATTTCCTAGAAAGACACATGGATACTTTTGCACTTATCTTTCAATTTTGTGTTCAATAACTCTTCCAAAACACAATACATCATAAAACATTATTTATACAAAACATAATAAAAACCTTTCCTTTACGACCCAGTATTTGTTATTTTTGAGTAGTCAAAAAGCAGAGACATTAGGAAGATAGGATCTCTAGTATAGCCATTTGTAAGAATGGAAAGCTCTTCTATTTCAATCCTCTGCTTGATTTTATATCACTCCAATCTCCTCTGCTAAAGTCTTAAAGTAATGAATGTTGTTTGGTGCTGACTGGTGGATATTGGAGACAGACAGAATGCGGTGATGCCCTAGAAGACATGATGAGGGTCAGACTAGAGAAAATCTTGCAAAAAGCTGTTTGAGCGATTCAGACTAGAGAAGTAAGCTGACACTGTTTTCTTCTGTTGTCTGCTGACATCAGTCAGCAGAGCTGGCCTGTGCCATCTCCAGAACTCTGCCCATTCTGATAATACACAAAAGAAGTGTCCTCTCTTCAAAGCAACATGGATTTTCCATTTGCTTGGTTTGTACATCCAGCAAAATGACCAGGTGTTTAATTGTTAATCCAGACTGGTTTTAATCTTCCACAACAGAAATCCTGGATATTTTTCTAGTCCTCTAAACACCTTTAGTGTTTTGGCAGAGAAGTCTGTACTGCACAATCTGCTGAGCCAGGAAGCTAAAAAGTACAAGTCCCTTCATTTTCCTGGGAGTCTCTGGGACTGTGCATGTCCCCACAGCAGGGCAGGAGAACCTGGTGAAAAATCCCACCACTGTGGAAAGGTTCTGGAGGAACAGGCTGTGAGGACAACAAAGGTCTCCTGGGAATGGCAACATCGGATTCAGAGTGCTTTTCCTACTGCCCAAGGTAGTCATTTGGAAAAGCCCAATCTTCCAAAGTGTCTTCCTGCTTGAACTGGGCTATAAACTGTTTGTCTGTTGCCTGATTAGGGGAAAGGCTGCAGCATGAGATAAAAAAAAAGAGATTCAGGCTTTGTTCCATATGCAGGGGATTATCTGTGACTTTCGGGAGGACAGTGCCTGCCCAGCCCTGTTTCCAGGGTGTTTCCAACCACCAAGTACTTTCTAGAGAAGCCCCAGGAGCACAGTATTTTGCAGAAACAGGATGTATTCATTTGCCAATGTGTGGATTTAGAGACTGATCACATTGGAAAATCTTGGTCTTAACCTCGGGTTACATAGATATAATTTGTGTATGTATCCTCACTTTCTCTATGTATAAATACAATTTCATGTTACCTGTGTACATATAAAATGGACAATTCTTGTGAGTTGCAAGTATCTGATTCAGGATAAGAAAGACAACACCAGACCAATATAACTATTTTTCTCCTACACAAAACTTAAAATTTTGATAGTACTGCTTGATTGATTCCAGCTATAGCCAATTTTGCAAATAAATAGTAAATTTTTCCAGTTTTTTAGGCAAGCCCATAGAAAGAATGTTGAGAAAGGAAATTGTATCTGGCAAAAGCAGCCTGGATTGCTATTCTTTACTTCCCAACAACATACACCCACACAAACTTTGAACTCCATTGCATCCTAAATTCCTGCTGGCTGCATTTCCAAAGATTCAAATTATTTCTAATAAAAGAAGTCATCAGCCATCATTTCCCTCTGAATTTTGAAATAGATGGTGTGACCTGCAGTTACCAGTTTCCAAAATTAATGGATGAATCATAAGAGGACACACTTTATTCTTGTTTATAATTTGAGAATGTTGGCCCTTGTGTTTAGGAACTTCTTTTTTTTAAGCTTTGTTTTCATTATTCACAATTTCATTATTATAAATGTGGGAAAAGTTCCTAGTGGGAAAAGAATGCTTCAGACACACACAGCTCCCAAAGCCAACCCCCGCATTGCAATTTTCCTATTGCCTCACATCTGGAATGTGTAACTTACAAACTCAACCATAAAAAGAATTATGGTTGAGCAAGTTAAAAAGTTTGTATTTGATGAAGAGAGGCGTTAAGTTGACCCTGATAAGGAGTTGGTTTTTTTGGTGGTTTGTTTTTTTTTTACTTTACATGAAGCCACATCTTTTTTCTGAAAGGAAAAGACGTGCTAAGTTTTAGCCTAACCCAGAAAATTAAATGCTGTTAAGGAGAGCTCAGGCTCATACAGCTGGTTTGTAATCAGGACTGACTGTACTCCACATTGTCTTGCACATATATCCAGTTTTTGTTCTTTTAGAAAATAATCTGCATGTTGCAGCTGGGATATGGTTTTTTTTTTTCAGTTTGTTGTTCATAGCTCATATGTAGCGAACACCATAGTGAAGGATAAATTGAAAAAGGGGTATTAGATTGGAGATTACAACTTTATTTTCTATTAAACATAATTATGAATTTCTGTCCTAATACTTGGAGGGAGTAAAATAAGACCAAAATCTAAACAACATAACTCACCTAAAATTATTTTATGTTTCAAAGTACACTAAAACCAGCAGCATAAAAAATAACAAGTTTAATCTATCACTGACATAACTAAATTCAGTAAATGTATTTCATAGATGATTTTGTCCTTTCATAATTTGTAGTTGGACAGTTAAGAATTATTATGGAAATGTTTGCAAACCGGGTATGTCTGAAATCCTGTTTGTAGCTTTTGTGTGAATTGACAAAACATAGTTCATTACAAGTGTCTAAATGTGAATTCTTGTTTGCATCAGCTATGCAAGAATGTATCCAAAAGTGAATCTAGAATTGAACACTTTTTGTATTAACTTATTTTGCTAACTAAACTGTCTAAGGGAGTTTATAAATTTCTAATATAGGATGACCTGAGCCTTATTCAACAATCTTAGTCCTTGTTTAAAAAAAAAGATAAAAATCAAACTGATGCCATTTCCATTTGCCACGGTCAAAGTTATGGATGGAAAAATTATACAAAAATTCCATGAGATCATAACCACCAAGTTTCATGTTTTCAAGGCTTATACTGCCAAGTAGATACTTGATTCTTGCCAAAGGTAAACTCCATCCTGCATGAGCAAAGAAATGGAAGATATGCAGGCTGACACAGATCAAGCAAAATGCTTGCTGAAGAGCTGTAGAACACCAGGAAATTTTCACTGTGAACCTCTAAGAAAAACTTCTCAGGAAATGATGAATCATTAAACCCACAAAGACCTATTGCATTTTGAAATAATAGGTGCTGGGGAGGCATTAACTGAAAGGTTTGCTTACATAAACATAACAGTGTTGATTATAAGAAAGAAATACAATTAAGGAAAAGAAGGCATGGATCAATATCAAGCCACCTTGAACACTGAGGGATACAGAGACAAAGCTTTATGACCTTAATAATGCTGAAGATGAATGACTTCTTACAGATAAATAAATTTTTACAGGTAAGATCTCCACAGCTACAGAATAATCTTCTTATTAGCTGCTGATGAATTTACATGAGCTATTTTGTGAAGAAATGGAAAAGTTCCTGACTACTGCAGCTTGATGTATAATGTGTTCAGCACAAGTCCTTCAGATGTGTGCAATGAAAGCATCTTCCATGGAATAACCCTCAAGCAGGAATATGCTATCCTGGGACCTTAAATCCTCCCTCTCCCAAAGGGATCAAATCAGTATGAAGACTGTTTGGACCATTCTGCCTATGTGTTCCCACTGCCAATCTGTAAGAGAACAGTGTAAATTATGGGTGCACATATGATTAATATATCAAATGCACATTGAAATTTGTTCATCATGTAAAGTCCAAACCAGTGAGTGTTCAGGATAAAGATGTTCACAGCAGAAGACTCCATTTAGGGAGGACACAGTATCTTTTAAAGTTACATTCCCTAGCAGCTTTGTAAAGAAATTAAATTTATTATATTAACCTGTCACTTCCTTTCAATGGCTCAGTTTCTAGATTTTTTTCATTTCATACAAATTTCACTCGTTGTACTTAATGTGGTTTTGGTGGTGGGGTTTGTTTTTGTGGGTTTTTTTTCTCAGTTTAACTGCATAGAGGCAGCTACATAATTTTACAAAGATAATACTGGCTATGCAATAAACTTGGCCAAAGTAGATGCCATTGCACCTATGGATATTTAAAATGACTGATGTGAAGCAGGAATCTGTGAATGGTACAAGTTTCAAGTAATTTGAGTTCCAGGTACTGAATCTGATACTTGGCATCTAAACATATCTGTGGTAGCTATAAGCAAGATGGTGAAATAAAGGCATTTACCTTTTCATCAGCTTTCCTCTTCACTCCTTTCAGTCAGGTTGTTGTCATTAGAAATCTGAAACTGGTTTGTGCTGACAAAGAGTTTGAAAGCCATTAATATTATGGGCTGTGCCTACCTTCCCACTGTACTGCAGAAAAGAGATCAAACTTATGAATCCTACAGAGGCTTGGCTTTCTCAGGTCAGCATGAATATGTGGTGTGGGGGCTGAAACATCAGCTTCACCACTTCATTATCCTTTTGCAGTATACCCCAATAAACAGGAAGTAAAAAAACACAGTGGAATGTAAATCCTAAAATATTTGGTGCTGTCTATATATTTGACAGCCCTTTCCTGGTGCTAGAAATCAGCTGGGAAATTAGGAACTGGTCTCCAAGGATGGATTAAAATGTCTAAAGAACTACCTTGTGATGATGGATAAAAATCAAAGCTTGGAAAAATTGTTCTATTTTTAATTATGTTTTTTTAATTTAATTTTGGTGGGATTTTTAGTCTTTTTTTTATCCATTATGGTGCAAGTTTGCAAGTTTCTATTGATAAGGTAATGCCAGGTAATTAGCATGATTTAAAGATGTGTAAAATATCAAAAGGAAAATTTTGCCTAATTTAGGAATAATCCCTTTGGAAAAGATTTTGGGAAAAGCCCCCTGCATAGAAAAATAAATTCTCATATTTTCTGCAGCAGCAACAGCTTTGCTTTATTTTAAAATTACAAAAACACCCATAAACTGCAGCGCAAAACCTGCTACTGGATTTTATTTGGAAATAGAGCCATATGCTTACCATCCCTTTCTATTATTAAAAAATTATTATTGTGGCAACAACCGTGTTTCCTCATTTTTTGGTTGATCTTGATCTTGATTTCAGGATACAGAATAGCAATGTGTTTCCGAGGGCATTTCAGTCTTTTTGGGGGTATTTTCTGTCGTGATGAAGACACTGGAAATGTTTAACGTAAGCTTGGGGTTTTTTTACCGCAAATTTTACTTCTACAAGCCTCTAGTAAATACTAAACTTAATTAAGTCAGTAGAACTTTTATGCCATGTGTTGTTTTAATTTTTTGATTATTAAAAAGCTATTAAAAGATAAAGATAAGTATGCTTTATTTTCTGATGTGTCAGAGTAGCATGAAACTCAAAAGAAAGATTGTGCTTTTTTATATGCAAATCTGTTTTTGCCACATAACAATTGTTTCTGTGGTTGACAAAGAATCAGATTTCTTGGATGTAGGCAAAATTTGAAATGGGAGATACATACTTATTATTTCCTTTTTTATATAAATTTAGTCAATACCTGTGCCTTGTGGAAAAGAGTATTCAGAATTTTAATTTTACACAATAAGAATATTTTGATGTTGATTTTAGAAGAAAGTTTCCTTACAATTTTTCTTATCATAAAAAATGTAGTCCTAGCAACAAAAGAATTTAATGTAAGACCTTTAAACCTTAGTGTTTTTCCACATATGCTTTATAAACAATATAATTTTTACAGAAAAAATGATGTTTTAAATAGAGGTTGGGTTTTGGTTTTTTTCCCCCAAATTTAAATATCAGAATTAATTGTGAAAATGAAACATGCAGTCAGCCAGTTTCTTGAAAACTGTGAAAGTTGACTGTTAGTCGCTAGGAAAAAGATTGCACCTGTGTAAGGATTAATTTGTTGTCATGGTCTCTGAGAAAGAAATCTAAGGGGAGGACAGAAAACAAAGTCCCATTTCTTTTTTCCATCCATCTTTAAATACATCAGTAGAATCTGGGCATCAGTTTGATCTCTAAAATCTAAACTGGGTTCAGTAGAGTGCTGTGAAGTGCCACTTTCAAAACAGCAAAAAAAGTGGCTGTTGAATCTCCTATGTAAGTGTAGCAAGGTGATGTCTCTAATCATGTTAAGACTGACTGAAGAACAGACCAGACAGTTTCTTAACAGAAAGTTATATTCAGGTTAGAGGAGATTCAATTATTTAAAGATAAATATTGAAACTTTTCTTTCTCTGTGTGAGGAATACCTGCAAAGTGAGTCAGTTTTCCATTAGAATGCTCTGTGTGCTGTGGTCTTTGTCATTAGACTAATTAAAAGATCCTCCTGAACCCACTGTGATGACATTTCTCGACCGTGCTAACTTTGGTGTTGCCTTGGCTGAAGTGCGCATTTGCCTTTCAGTCTTAAAGGTCTTTTACAGCCTAAATGTTTCTGTGATTCTGTGCCGTCAGTATTGACCTGGTGTAAAGTCAGGTGATTACATTCAGTTTCTGGAGCAGAGGGACTGTCTCTCACTCCTGCTTCGCTTTTCTAATAATTTCAAGCCCCACTCACAGCTCTCTGCCACACCACTTTTCTCCTCCATTCACACCCTCCCCCCTGTCATTTTCTTCCCTTTTAAGTCCAGCTGCCATCTCACCCTGACTGCTTTGTTTCTCAGTTGTGCATCAGCCCTTTCCTTGAGCTGATCCAATTTACTAATCCACTATCCTGTCAAGGAAAGAGATAATTTTGCTTTGACAGAGATCCAGAGATATGTGAAGTCTTGATCTACAGGTAATGTTACAGCTGCCTTTATGAAAATCTCTGAATCATCTCATCTAGATAACCTTCAACCGTCTTGTAGGAAACAAATTACTTTTTACTTTAATTTTTCTATCCATCGTATTATATTATGTATGAAATTAACAGAAAGCAAGATTTCAATTAAAAATTACTAACTAGAGCAAAGTTGCAACATGTCTATGATGAAATTTCATTTTTATTGAAGAAGCATTAATAGACATTTAAAGTGATAAATGACCATTTAATCTGTCCATTTATATGTATAATATCAAAAATTCGGAGCCCTTACATATGCTTTACTGCTTATACTAAATCTGGATAATCCTGGAGAATGCTGTTTATTGGAGTGATTCATGTTACCAAGATAATATATACTTTTTTACTTAATCCTGCTGTCCATGGACAAAATGGTTGATCAGCTTGTCATCAATACAGCTTGTTAATATATGTGTATGTGACTAATCAGTTTATAAGTGCTCTTTACTGTTACTTTTTTCTTCCCTTAAGTTACATCCCCTAACTTCTTTCCTTCATTGCTCCCTCAGCAGTACTGAGGACAGACGTAGCAGATACAGAGCAGATGCTTATTTATAAAGAATTTGCCCTATCCCTTCTTCTTGCATCTTGAAGCTTCTCTCTTATGACCTCAACATTTCACTCCATCATGTCCTATAAAATGCCCTTGGTGAGAAGTACTTTTTATGAGAGTACAGTGTCATTTTCCTTGTTTTTTGGTCATTATCTTCACAACTGCTGTGGTAGATTTGGTTGCACAGATGTTGCATTTGCTGCATTTTGAGCTGAAAATTTTTCATGGCAGTTATGTAAGGCTGCCTTAATCACAACAGGCGTCCTCAGCTGTCCCTTGGCTATGACCTATGACATCTTCACTCCCTTACTTCCAAACCCATTTCCTAGTAGAACCCAGCAGATCCTGTCTATGATAAATTGTTATTCTGGGTTGCAGCTGGAGATCTCATCATATGTGCAGTGTGTTCTGGGGCTTATTCATTACTCCAAAATAGTGGCCACAGGCAAATCCCTACATGCACACTTAAAGTTTTAGGGTTCAGTTGTGAAGAAAACTGGCCTAGTAAAATTGGCTCTGAGTGGGATGCATCTTCACAGCCAGTCACCTCTGCCTGTATCCAGTGGGTGACAGTACTGCAGGGGGATGTCATTAGGTAATATAGAGCAACATACTTATACAGAAGTACGCAGAGTATGGCATGATTATGAATGCAAAGTCCTATGTGCATGTTGCTCATATTTCTTGATTTTACGTTTGTAGTGTTTTACCTTCAGATAAGCCATCCTGTAAAGAGCTCAAAATTGCAGTCTCTTTGTGTATTGTACATAGCCAAGTGTGTCCTCTATATTTTAAGTGAATGTGTACTGATCTGGGCTGAAGCAGCATCATCTTGACATGCAAAGTCAGAGTGAATACTTATGGCACAGAGGAGCATTCTTGTTCTTTGTCAAGGGCTTTATTAGTCAGTAAAAGATGGTCATGAATACAAGGTGGTGCTTTTTGACCATGCTTTGGCTGCCATAAGCATCACTTGGGGTCAGCTCTAAACCAGTTTCCCATTGGGAGGTTGTTGAGGTAGGGCAAAGCCACATCTAGGAAAATCAGCAACAATGTTTAAGCTGGAGCTGGTGAGTTGCTCCCACAGGCCCTGGAACTGTAGTTTGGCCAGTCCTAAAACATGGCTGACACCCAGAGATAAAAACATTAGACATCATACTGAAAGGATTAACTTATATAGACTCGGGATAATGTTTTAGGGGAAATAAAAGCCAGACATTTCAGGACAGAGCAGATATATTTCTCAATAATTATGTTATTAATCTTTTCAAGTACAAACAAAGATTAGTCAGTAGGTTGATTTTTCTTGTCAAGACTTTCTCCAACATTCTGACATATTACAAAAAAGTTCTAAGGAAAACCATTTTTTTAGTACTCTGCCATCAGCAAATTTTTTTCTATCCAGAAATACAAAATTAATGTAGTATGTTTCTGAAAGTGACAAAGAACAATCTTCTGGATATTTATGGTTGGTGATAATATGGATTTATCTGAGAATGTAGTTCAAATGTTTGTCATTTGTGGTTCACTCTTTAAGATGCAAGAAAACCACCACACCTGTGGATTTAATGGTGCATGAGGTCATAAACTGTGCACTCCTTGGGTCATGAGGTTGGCAATTTATATGGAAACTCCTAATACCCATAGAACACCAAAGGTGTGAAATTTTAGGAGTTTAGTCCATGCAGGTTTTCTATGGACTCTATATACAGAGTCCCATTGTTTCACAGGTTTTATTATCTCTTGTTGCTCAGTCTAGGACTGCAGCTCAAGAGAAGGCAACCTGTATACAGTATGTACACACAGCTGAGGCCTCAGCACCTTGCAGGATTAAACTGTTTGTCTCCTCTAGTTTGATAAAACAAATTATGGTAATAATACTTAAACTGTCTCCAAACTACTGAAGTAGGCATATAAGGAAAAATACGGAAATATTCAATATAATAATAAATCACTTTCTGTTTTTCTTTTAATAAAAAAACATAATTACAGAAAGAATAATTAATTTGTCTCATTACACTGGATTAAAATGAAAGGTTCTAAATAATTTTAATGAAAAGAGAATGCTCAAAAAACGTTAAAAAAAAGTCAATGCTCACAAAAAAAACCACTCAGATTTTCCTTAAACAGATCTTTGTCCCTGGTTAGGCTCCTGAAAATGTGAGGTCTGATTTAATCTTTTCACTTGATTTCTCTACTGGAAGAGAAGAGAGTGATGTGAACAGGAAGTTGGAACCACGCTCTTTATTTAGCATTTTTGAGGATTCTTGAGGAATGTGCTTTCGATGCTTCCAGTTTTGTTCATGTTCATCTATTGACCTAGGAGTCGAGTAGGATATTAATAAACGTGAAAATATGACAGAAGAGACATAGAAAAGACTGTGGTGGCTGATATACAGTATCATGGTTTTATCTTTGCTTCTATGATTCAATTTTTAAGTGTCCTTCTGATATTCAGACTGATGAGGTACAAGCATTATGCTCTTCTCTGCTGCATTAAAATAGGGGAGAGTAAGTAGTCTACAATAAACATTTCCATTGAATTATGCAGAGAGAGAATAGAATCTGAATATTAGATGTCTCTGTACGCAATACACTAATGTAATATTTAGGGAGATGATCATACAGGAGTTATGGCTGTGGCCTTCAGGAGAACCCCCCAACCTGTCTATCTCTCAGTGTATTTTGCTGCGTACTAAACTCTTTCAGCTCAATTTCTTTCATTAGTGCTTATTTTATTGTGCTGAATGAATGAGGCTGGCATAAAGTACTGGAATACACAGGATAAATACTAAGTTGTTTCAGTTATTCAGTTGGTTATACAACAGCTATCAATACTGTAGATGGTGCAAAATAGGTGCAAAATATCTTAACTCTCTGTGATTCTGAATGAACACACTTGAACACACAAATAATCACATTTCTATGTGAGCAGCTCCCAAGTCAATGAGATCCTTAGGATACAACTGCTCATCTGACTTCCCTTGAAATGAGAGAGTGCTGGAATGTAGTGAAGGCTTCCAATCTCTGCCTTACCACAACAGTGGATACATGTATAAACCAGAGCAAGAAAACTCTTTGAATTCAGATACCCAAAAACTTTGAAAGGTGTCAAAACCCATGTATTGCCTGCCTGCTGGGTCGTTCCAGGGAGAGGTGCAACTCTGAGAAACTTATAGTCACATCCTGATTTGATTAATACCCACTCAAGGGTTTGGGTTTTTTTCTGTGCTACTGGGAAAGTCTCCTTTTTTCCACTGACTTTAGCTGTGCTCACTTCACTTGCCATTCCGCTGACAGGCCAGCCTAGTATGTTTAAAGAAAATGTGCCATGTGCTGTCACTGTAAAAGGTAAACAAACCAGCCAAAACCCTATGCCATGTGTAAATGAAAATATTTGCATGTCTGCAGAATCAGGATAAGAAAATTTGTGAAGTATGTTGTTAAAGCTATTCCTGAAATATGATCTATACTGGGAGCTACAGTATGTTTTGAGTTTCAAATTCTTCCTCCAGCATTCCTCTGAAAAAATTACAAGGAAATGAAGCAGCAGTCAATGACTATCAGTAGCTGAAGGATGTACCATGTTCTATGCCTGCTTTAATAAATATATATGAAGAATAGGTATAGATCATACATTTCTGTGGTTTCTTCTAAGGCTCCTGATAGATGTGAACTGGAGTTTTGCAGTTGTTCATGTGGCCTCAGTGTGCCTGCACCTGCAGTGGTAGAAGAGCTTAGACTTTGACCAAGATGATATTTAAAATGTAAATAGACATAAATGCAGAATAATTTATAAATTTTTATAAAGTCTATAGGCATAGTTTCCTTTGTCTCAATATTATTATGTATGATATCAAATTACAGTGGAGAGTGCTGTTTTGGAAAATAGGTATAGAGGAGTGTTGAGTGGATTGCTCTGATCATAATCCTTTATATCTTGTCACTGTTAACTTTTTCACTAGATTATTATAACCTTTGCAGCATCAGAACATACCCCACAATGGGTAAAGTTTGCTTTGCTAACAGTAATTTAGATCTGCTGTCAGAGAAAAGCCATGCTCATATTAGTATAAATTTCAAAATAAGCTGTAGCACACATGTGAGAATTGCTTGTATAGTTTTGAAATAAATTAATGCAAATTGGTTTCTTAGAGATGTTACTTTTTTTCTTGCACCTGTGAAATACCATTCTGATTTTAAATTTATAGCCTCTGAACTGTGCCCTGTGTTAGATGAAGGAGAGATTTAGACATGGTTGGTGCAGTTGTAAATTAGTGTGTAATGCAATCTGTGTGACTACAGGTTAGTCATGCCCATTAGTTTTCCTTCACAATTTCATCTTTTAATGCAGGAAATATGGTTTGACTTTAGATTTTGTTTATATCTAGTAGCACTTAATCCTCTAGATTAAGGTTTTGGGGGTTTTCTTGGGGTTTTGTTTGTTTCCTTTTTTATATGGTTTGCTGTGTAATTGGTGTTGTAAACGGCAAAGCTTCTTCTGTTACACGTACCAGTTTCTCTTCTGGGTAGGCAGCACTGTAAATTATTAAATAGAATTACAGACAGTGGTCATGATAAGTTTTAAAGTGACAGTGAAGTGAGAGCATTGATCTTATGTAATTTGAGTCAGAAAAATCTGAACAGGTAAACTATTTGTAACTTCTTACAGCTGAATAGGAACATAAGTAATATTAGTACCAGAAAACAGGCCATCTGGTCCAGCTTGCCTGAGTTTGTTTGCCTGGTTGATCATAATCTCAACCACCTGCTTTTCCACTGAGCTCTACTTCACCAGCCCTATCTAATTCCAGAAACAAATGTATCTGTCTCTTGTACACCTTTATAAATCTTTCCTTATAACTTTGAATATTCAGACCTTATGTGGTCTTATGGTGCAGGAGATCCGCAAAGTCTCAGAAGAGAGCAGAGCTGGTAGATTCTCGGTGCTCAATAAATGCGCAGAAAGAAGTGCTCCTGATCTAAGGGTTTGTAATCTAGTTTCAGAGGAAATATATGGATTATTAGAAGCCTGTTGTAATACAATTAGATGAACTTCTATGGGGTGATATGATTGCCCTATCCAGTTACAAAATGCAGATGTTTGTTTTGCTTTTAGATTTGAAAAGAGACACCTCTACTATTTATGGTCTGTACTGAGATCCTGCCAAAACATTTATTATTATTTTATCCAAATTCTATCAAGACAGTACCATCTTTCTTGTAAAGTTGGTGGGGAATGAGTATTTAGTACTCTTAAACTACAGTTCTGTCTTTGTCTAGTAGCGGGGGAAGTAAACAACAGTCCTGTGAAGTAGAATTTTTTTTTCTATAACTAAAGAACAAAGAAACTTACTATTCTGACCGTGTCTTTCAATTCTCACTTGCTTTATCAGACATTCTTCTTCTCTATGTCAGTGGTTAAATGATTTGGAATGTTATTTAAGTGGGATTAAAATTATTTAAACAATAACTTAAATAAAGTTTTGATCTGTTTCTGCAAAATCATGTCAATCTTTATATCCTTCAAGTTCTTTAAAAGCATATGTGAATTTACTGTTCTGATGTGTTTCAGCAACTATCTCTAAATCAGGTTTGCTTGTGTTTCTGAAATCTCTCCCCCCCACTTTTCAAAAATTTTTTTTTCCCATGCTGCTCTCTGTCTGGAGGTAAAATAAGGTTCCTGTGCTATAGCCATATCTTAGATATTGTGATATTGGAAGCTGTCAGTTATACTGATTTGATTCTCTAGGTCCTGATTCCCTAGTCTAAGCTCCTAGCAATTCCTCTGGAGTTTTGGCTAAAGAATATTCTTTGTCAGGACTGGCACAGTTGTTCTCTGCTTCCCTTTGGCCGCTCTTTTGCTGCCACTGAGCGCCTCTTGGCTGGGAAGTTGAAAAAAAGATTTTATCTACTGCTGGGGCCTTCTATCAAAGACTCTAATTTAGTGGTGAGATTAATACGGGGTAGTCCTTTAACCTGCAAGTTTTGAAAGCTCCCATGCTGGGTATAGAGATAATGGGTACTGGAGTGCATATAAAATATCCTATGAAATTATACATAAATGCTTGCTGTTCAATATGTCTTAACACACTGTAAAACTTTGTACTTACAAGTATGTTTTCCATTAAAAAATCAACACTTTTCAGATAAAGAGAAAGATTCTCTGTTTCCCTCTTCTCCCCTGCTAATAGTAGGAGGAGATTGGCTGTGGAGTAATAGGTTTTTTTTTGGTAGACTAGAGTTACATTTGACTCAGTCTGCCTAAAGAAGCCAACAGTACACTTGTTTTGGGTCAGTTCTTTTGTCTAGTGATGGATTTTAACCAGCAATCTCAAAGCAGCAAAAAACCCTTATATTTTTATATTGAAAATGAAATACACTACCCTTGCCAGGTAATAATGACACTGTATAAAGTAGAGGAGCCTATTTTTCTTAGGCAGATCTGTTTCCTATATAAAACTTTAGTGGTTGAGGTAAGTCCGCAGTCTAGTATCCTGCACTTTGTGGCTTTAATGCTGACTTTTGTGTGATTGTGAAGTACAAAGTACAAGAGTTGCATCCTGCATTGGTCTTTCAGTCTTAGCTAATTTTGTATCTTAGAGCAAATAGATAAAGGATAAAAATTAATTAATATACAGTGGGATATGTAAAAAATAATAATAAGTTTTAAATATTTTTTTCCAACTTGCTTTTTTCTGTCTCTGAAATCCTTTCCTTTCTGTTAACTCTGGTACTAATTATCCAGCCACTAGCTATTGGCCTTTAAAGTCAGAAAATGCAACATCATTCAGGAGACATGTGGTTGCCAAACCCAGTGAGCATGTAGGAGGAGTGCCTTTACAGGTCAAGTGCTATAGCTGCTCTTTGACAAATCAGTCTGAATTAGCATCATAAGAGTCTGTTGGTATTGCTGCTCCCCCGCACCTCCGGCTTCATCTGTTAGCTGCTGGTGTTGCCAGCCATTGTTTTGCACTCCCAGACCTGCAATCTGTGTCAGTGCTTGCTGGTAGTGCGGGAGCACCTTCAGCTCTCCAAACTAACCACCAGAATTTACGGCACACGTTGGAATGAAATCTGTAGCTGAAACTTGATCACATGTGGCTTCACCTGTCTTCAGCTAGTAATCATTTATCAATATTTTGGGGGAAGAGGAAATGCAATATAAAGTTACTCCTCTAACTGATACTTGGAATTCAAGAGTTAGGACTAATAGCAAGGGGCACACAAGTAAAAGGCTTTCTTAAAGGCAGTTTGTTGCCTTTTGGCTAAATGTGAGCATGCTGCTTGTACCTGTATCCCTGTGTAAAGTGTAAAGACCTATTTGTGTAGTTCTAATTTAAGCTCATGTCTGTTCCTGCTGAAGAGACAGGGAGTGGTGGGAGACAAAACCTTGAAGAAAACATTCTCATGCTAGCAGCATCTTCCAGATAATCACAGCTGACACACTGGGGGGGTGCACTCTACCGGATGGATCCCAGCTTGGTGGGGTACGGAGGCAAGCTTTTATGCCTTCTTTCTCCTTCACATTTAAATTGAGGCTGCCTGTTTTGGCAATTGACTGTGTTTTGTTCTCTTTATCTAATCTGTCTAAATGGCTTCCGTGTCCTTCTTGTTAGAATGATAAGTGGAAAAGGCTTTTAAAGTTTTATCATGCTTAATAGTGTCCAGAGCAAATCTATTGCATGACAGATAGAGCTGTAGGTAATTCCTTGATGTACACAGAGGATCTATGGTCAACTATGTGTTCTTAGGAATGGGAGCATCACATAAGTACTGACAACACTGGTCCAAATATAGTTTGCAGAAGTGCAGGACTCCTTTAGTACACATCATATATGCTATAAATGAACTGTATGGCTACCAAACACAATGGAACTACCACTGTTTAATAAGCATAAGGCTTTCCTGATCTCTCCATAAATTTCAATAGACTCGTTTGCGAATCTAGTCTGCATTTCCACATGTCTATCATTCAGGAACTTGGCTTAATAAGTCATCTAAAACACTTTGGAAGAGAAAACTGGAGAGCCAATTCCTCTTTTATACCAGAATAACTCCATTGACTTATCAGTCTTAATTCTTATTGTATCCCATTTGAAAAAATGACCAACCAAATAAATGAACACAGGAATTCAGCCTAAAAGGTAAAAGTTGCATGAAGAGGCCATGGGTATTTCCTTTGAAAAAATATATATAGGCTTTTAGGTTGGGAAACTTGAAATCATTCCAGTTCATACTTTTGCTGGTTTTTTTTTTCTTGGGTTTTTTTTTTTTGTTTTTTTTTTTACCCTTGTGTGTGCATTTCCCTAGCATTCTTTGAATGTATTGTTCTGAGGGGCAAAAAAGTAAGATTCATGTGACTGAGTTAGTATCCGTTATTATTTTCTTCCTAATATTCTCCAGCTTTATGTTGCTTTAACGTATGCACATTCAGATTTTTGAACATTGTGGGAAAAGATTTCACTGGTATCCATTCTTGCCATTAAAGTGCTTCCCTTCTGAATATTGCCTGCCAAGTATGTGGTATCCTGCAGAGCAAGAGGATGAGGACATAGATTGCAATGAAGCTGAACAGTTTGCACTTCCTAACAGTGACACCAGACATCAATCTTTTGTAAAGACAGCCCAGAATACAGGAGAACTCTCACCCCCACTCCCCCACACAAAAAACAAAAGGAGAATTATCTTCTCTTTTTTTCCCATTTCATTTCAGCAATTTCCTTCTAAGATCCTCCAAGATGAATACGTTCTCAAATTGCATAAGCTGACATTTCAGTGGCTGAGACTCTTTTGGGGAAGGAAAAAAAATAAAAGGAAACAATTGAAGTAAAAATTGTTTTTTAGGTTTTTTTAAGTAACTTTTTTTCTTTTAAAGATTTTATTTAATTTAGTTTCAGTTCTCTTTATCATCAGGCTAATGAATACAATGCTAATTTTGTCACAGTTAATGCGTTTCACACATTTATACCACAGTTTGACGTCAGTATTCAGTAACACTAAGTTACAATATACAGGTTGGCAAATTCTCAGAACTAAAGACTGGCAATGCTGTGATTGGCCATATTGGGAGAAGCTTGAGTCAAGTCTGCAGTTTGTATAAAGTGGCACAGACCTATAGGGGTAATTTTGAACCAGCTGCTGGGCATCTTCTCATTTACACAGAATTTGTTATGGGTTTTATTTTAATATATAAATGTAACTTCACCAAGATGATGATTTAGAGTTGTGAAATTAATGAGCCATATTCTCTGCTTTGTAGTAAAAAAAGTGCAGAAAGAGCGAAGTGCTGCAAAAAGTTTCTACATCAATGAATTTGAGAAGTTAAAATAGAGTCTGTCACTCAGTAAAGAGGCTGTGAGGTGTAAGGTGGATAAACCTTGCTATGACCAGTAGGAACCCTCTCTAAAGAAAGGGTATTTCAAAAAACCTGAGGCTAATATTGGTGGAAAATACTTGACAGGGCTGGGACTGGGTTCACAAAAAGGATTTTATGCTATGGTTTAGTTATCCTTGAAACTGCCATGGCACCAATTTTTTTAAATTTTTTTTTTCTTTTAACAAATCAGAGGTATTTACACATAAAGAATCTTAACAACTGCGAAACAGGATACCTGAATCAAGCCTTATACACATGTGAAAGAGCCAAGTGAAAGTTCAACAGCTGCTGCCATCATGGTTCCTGACAGTCTAGAGACTCCTGTCTTTGTTACAGAGATCGTCCAGAGCTCAGGGAAACAAAGCTTTGACCAGCTGCAGTGCTGCTCCAGACTAGAGCACTTGAACAACTGGCTTCAGGAAGGTGAGAGAAACAGGCTGGTCAGGCAAGTTAGTGTAGCAGAATTTATGTGAGAGACCTACTGTGGACTGAAAGACTTGCCAAATGTTCCACTATTTTCAGAGTTAGCATATGTACACAGTACTAAAACTTAATTCCTTCTGTATTTTTCTTCATTTTTTGAATTTTTCCTATTTGTGTTTGTGGAAGTGTCCAACTCCAGCATTTGCATTCTAAAATTGCTTGGATCATTTAACTTTTCAGTATCTTTTTGCGCAAAGGAATGCACATTCGTTTTCTGTTAGAACTATGAGTGAAGGCAGAGATTGAGTTACTGTAATTAATTTCTGAATCTTATCTCATAACCTTTATTCCTTTGTGGCGTTCCGTGGTGTATGTGGAAACAGACTGTTCAGTTCCTGGAAACTGTATAAAAAGCTCGCAGGCCATGGGTTAACACTGTCCTAATGTAATAACTGAGATTCTTACTCTGGTTTACATGGATATGAGAACGCTGCATGAAGTTTGACTCATGCAGCTTTGTTTCCAAGAGAACTGCTCCTACTGGAAGAGACTGAATCTTCGGGTATGCTGTGGCTTTTTCTAGCCTTTCCATTGATGTCCCATGCCTATGAGGATGCCAGGAAGTAATGTACAGCACGTATGGGTTGAGAGGACCATTATTTTTGACCTGGCCAGCCTCTGCTTTCCTAATCACATGGTATCTTAAATACTTTACAGATTCAGAAGTGTATTTGGGTATAATTCACAGTCCCCTGGATTCTTGCTAGAAGGGGATATGATCTGGCCTGTTGTTTATTCTGGGTAGCATGTGTAATACTTTGGCTTATCTTGATTCTTCCCACGTTTCCCCAGACCATTCTGCATCTTAAGTTTTGCAGATCTTATTGTGATTTTTTTTTGTGTGGGAGCAGATTTGTGTTTTCAACTGGTATGGCAGCAGATCAAGCAGGAGGTTTTGGCTTGTGCATGCATTCTGGAGGCAGGTTTTGTAGAAGGTTGCTCCAGTTTTTGGCTTATAAACCATGGGAGTGTATACCATGTATTACTTGATTACAAGTTAGCCCACTCACTAAATAGTTTGCTGACCACATACAGTAACATAAGAAGAAGGCTGAAAAACAGAGATAATCCTGACTAGAGCTCAGAAAGACCACATCTCGCATCACAGAAGGATCAGATGCTGAACACCAAGTGAAATTTCCTAATTAGGCTGCTGGATTTTGATTATATAGGTCATGGGGTGTCTCTTGGTAGCATCATTTTCTGTCTGCTACTGGCTTTGTGACCTGCAGTATAATGGCCTATCCTGGCATTACCTGGGTAGCACAATACATATTTCATTGCAAAATGACCAAAGAGGACTAAATACTGAGGCAGAAAAGATGCTTCTGAGTTGTTCCACTTCTCGCGACACACCAACTTGATGGGCAATGGTTAATGTACTCCAAACAGTAGTGGAGCTCCTGCTTCCTAAAGGCTGAGAAGTGCTTTGTGTCAGGTGCATGCACAGATATGTGAAAAATGTGCAGAAAGGTTAAGAAAATTGTTTGAAGGTCTATAGTAAATCAAGTCTAGTTCGCTGCTTGAACTCAGGTCTCCTTACAGGCAGTCTTTTGATTTACATCAAGATGTGATCATCTTGAGAATACAAACTGCTGAAACTCACTGTAGCCAAGGCCACAATTTAAGAAAAATGTGTCTTATTAAAAGAAAAAACAAACAAAAAAAGTGTACATTTCCCTGTATACATGCTTCTTAGTGTGTGGTATATAACAGAGCCTTCCAGATAAATTCCTTGGACCTAATCCTGTTCTCATTAAACCCACACAGCTCTATGCTAACACTAACGTAACTGAGGAAAGAATTTTTCCTATAAGAATTATATTTCTAGTAAGCAGGAAGCAGAGCCTTTTGGCAAATCACCTATCCTGCAACTCTGCCTGAACAACACTAAAGCAGAAAACGCAAAGCAAAATTGGCTCGGGAGAGTCAAAAAATAGGGGCTACACCATAGCAAATTGAACAGGAGAGTTGCACACAGTTCATATCTACTTCTGTTTTGGAGATGATAACTGATCCTTTAGATTTCTGGTTTTATGTGAGATGCGTCCCAAATAGGTCCAAAATTACAGTTTTTTAGCCAACTTCTATTTTAAAAAGTCTGATACTTGTCCTTTCCACTAACAACATTTAAGTGGTACTATATCTCAGGGGTTGCTCATCCAATGCTAGTATAGAATCCGGCAGGGAATGAGATTCTGTGAAAAATCTGTGCATGAGAAGGGATTTATTCAAATTCTTAAAAAGCATCAATAGAACACTAAATTGGGAGGAGCTGTTGACTCCATTGAAGGCAGAGGCCCTGCAGAGAGACCCCCTCAAATTAAAGGTCTGGGCGATCGCCAGCTGCAGGAAGTTTAACAAAGACCAGTGCCAGATTCTATACCTAGACTGGAACAACCCTGGATGTATGGACAGCCTGGGGAATTAGATGCTGGAGAGCAGATCCAAGGAAAGGGACCTGGGGATCCCAGTTGGTGGTGAGTTGACCATGAGTTGGCAGTGCCCTGGCAGCCAGGAGGGCCAACCCTGTCCTGGGGGGCATCAGGCACAGCATCACCAGCTGGGCAAGGGAGGGGATTGTCCTGCTCTGCTCTGCACTGGGGCAGCCTCAGCTCAAGTGTTGGGGGCAGTTTTGGGTGCCACAATGTAAAAGACATTAAACTACTAGAGAGTGTCCAAAGGAGGGCAACAAAGATGGTTCAGAGCCTTGAGGGGAAATGGTATAAGGAGTGGCTGAAGTCACTTGGTCTGTTCAGCCTGGAGAAGGGGAGACCTCATTGCAGTCTGCAACTTCTTCATGAGGGGAAAGGGAGAAGCAGACACCGATCTCTTATTTTTGGTGACCAATCATGAAGCTGCATGAAGGAAGGTTTAGATTGGATGTCAGAGAAAGGTTCTTCACCCAGAGGGTGGTTGGGCACTGGAACAGGTTCCCCAGGAGAGTGGTCACAGCACCAAGCCTGACAGAGTTCAAGAAGCGTTTCAGCAATGTTCTCAGACAGATGGAGTTATTCTTGGGGCTGACCTGTGCCAGGCCAGGAGTTGGACTTGATAATCCTTGTGGGTCCCTTCCAACTCAGCATATTCTATGTTTCTGTGAACAGACCAATTAGAAGAAGGCAGAAAGGTAGTGAGTGATCAAACAGTTGGGGTTTTTTTGTGAATCAGGAAAGGTAATAATTTAGCAGATAAGTTATTTAAATGCTTCATATTTTCCTCTCTTTTGTCTTTGTAGGTAGGCTTGAAATGGAATGACTGAAAGTTTTACCTTCTGGGCCATTTTTCTTTCCTAGTCATCCTGGGGTTTCTACTAATTCTGATTAGAGAAAAGTAGACCCAGGAGATGCACCTTTTCCAACTACTTATAGTGAATGCTGCACAGAATACCTGCCTCTGAAGCCTGGTAGTTTACACCTGCTTTAGGAAACAACAGATTCCACACAGGGGCAGTCAGGACCATGCCATCTTGTAAAAGATGGCTAACATAGCAAAACAGAAGGCTCTGTTTAAATTTAAGTAGGTGCTGAAGGGAAGCTTCCGCCTCTTCTCCTAGCTACAGTCAGTGTTGACTGAAAGAGAATGGAAACTTAACATCATCTGTTTTTTTTTTTCCCCCCCCACATTACTTAAGATCCAGGTCTTATAAAGCTTTATGCATATTTTAATTAAAAAGTCATCTGTAATATTTTGTATTTACTCAAGATTCATCAAATCTTTATCATTTCACTGATTCTGAAGATTTCATGAAATGGCTGTTTTCATTGAAGTCACTCATTAAAATGACTACAGGGTTTTTTTGGCATACATGTTTTTTCCTGTTTTTAATACAAATGTGTTGGGCTGTGGAAATCACTTAAAATTACAGAAATGGACAACCAAAAGATCTCATTTTGCCCTCTCTGTATTATGTGTTCTTAAAGAGGAATCTTACGTGCACAATGACCCTTTTCTACTACCACAAAATAATTACTTCTGAAGTATTGAAATATGGCCCAGGCATTGCATCTGTCTTAGGGATTCATAGAAAGGGACTTAATTAGTAAGGAAAAATTAATTTTAAGTAACCAAAAATAAGGCTAAGTGAAATCATTGGTTGCCTTACTGATATGACTGTGGAAGTACGTGAAACACTACATTTTATTAATTAATTACAAGGAGGAGGGAAGGAAGAAGTACAAAAGAAGGATAACATGAATAATCTTTCTTCATTTTGGACAGTCAAGAAAATAAGATAAAGTGGGACTGCTGAAAAAAGCCTGGCTCCAGCTTCTTGTTAGCCAGGACTTCATTGTTGTTACAAAGCTACTATTAAGTTTTGCCAAAGCCTCTGCTTCACCAGCCCAGTTCCCTCAGCTTCTCATTTTCCTTTTTCTAACAACAGAATTTTTATGTTGAACTAATGTTAAATTGACAAATCTTCATTTTCTTTTGGAATTAGTTTTAAGATACAAATCTCTCAGCAGCCTGGAGCCTACTGATTTTAGCAAGTGCACATCTGATTCTGAGATGACTTCACAGACTTAAAGAGCTAGAGTGAAAACTGAGGGCCAAATCATAACCTGTCCTTCATTCAACAATTTTTGTGTACCACCAATTTTCTTGCTTTCCTCACCTAGCTACATGGCCTCATTTATTCTCTGTTGGGATTACATGCTGATTCTTTAAATTGGGTGATGGATGAAGTAGTAACAACAACAATAATGTATTAAATAATGGTTAAATCCAGTAGCAGTAGCAGTTGTTCTTCCCCTGATGAGAATAGCTCATCAGGTCTCCATCCATTAATAAGAAGCTGGGGAAAGCCGCAGCAGGAAAGGAGGTCCTTGCTGTACTGGATTATAACTTTTATAACTTTCTTCACAACTACCTGAAAAGGAAATGCTACCTTTATCTTCAGTTAGAGGTATTTCCTCATAATAGCAGAAGATGCAGAAGTTTTCCAAGACCCAGCTGAGTCTCAGAAATGTAAAGCTGTTCTGCTGTGAGCAGGAGGCTGGACTGGAAACCTTTAGTGGTTCTCTCCTGTCTGAATTATCCTATGATTCCATAAGGGTCACTCTCCTGAATCAAAAATAGCGCGTTTGTGCATAAGCATATTGCAGTTATCTATTTCTTAAATTGTACTTAACAAATGCGTTTGAATTATGAAATGTCGAAAATTCCATTAGGGCATTGTCTCGGTGGCTTCTCCAATTCCATCGCCTACTTTTTTCCTGTGGCTTCACAGTAGAATTTGATAATTCTATGAAATGCAGTAATACTTCCTGTTTTCTACATAAATGTTTTTAAAATATCTTTGTTGGAATTGGCTGTATCTCAGCCTTGCTCTCTTTATTGGTCATTATGTAATAATACATATGAGAAAGTGCATGTGAGAGAGTAGTGTATAATTTTATCGTCATTCAAATAATTTTTCTCATTTTCTTTCAAGTTATCATCATTAGGAATGAAAAAATGAAACCACAAGTCTTCTGTAGACACATACAATTTCTCTTCTCTTAAGGGAAGTTGGTGAGCAGTCAGCTTTATTCCTTGAAGAATGCTTGGTCTGTTTCTTCGATTTGAGAAATGTTTTTTAAGCATTATGGTTGTAAAATTTTTAATGCTAATATACTAATGCTTACAGACTGAGTTTTGGGGTGATCTATTTCACAAATTCATGCTATTCTTATGCTTCAAATAAAAAGTTATTATCAGTTTCTTCAGGTAAATTTTTAATACAAAATTTTTCTCCTATCAAGTCTGCCTGTTTTTCAAAGGAATTTAACTTAGTCTGTGCCATTGGTGTCATCAAGAATAGGATTAGGGAGAAGGATTTAATTTACTTAGCTGTAACAGAAGTCAGAAATAGCTGTAGCAGTTAAATTACTTGTGGAAGAATTGTTTGTTTATCTCCCTAATATTCCTGTGGTGCATTTTTGAATGATAGATCATGTAAGCTGACTTGCACATCTGAAAGACTAGCATTTTACTGATATTTGGTTACCTTATTCCGTATACTTGCTAGCGTAAGAGGCAGTTTAACTGAAAAATGAATCCTAATAAAATGCCTTTTTAGTAATTCATTTTGAAAACCATTTGACCTTAACTACAATGGAAGTAGACTGTAAAAATCATCATAGATTCTCTTCCTTGAACTTTTCATAATGCTGAAAAATGACTGAGGGAAAGAAGAAAGATCCAGTTACTGTACCCTGTTTGCACAGCTGTACTTCATTGAGTGGAGGCTTGTGTTACACACAGTTTGTGATAGGAAGTAAATGCTTTTAAAACAACTAAGGAGACAGGTCTTTAACCTCCACCTTTTCAGATCCTTTGTTCACTCATTTAGCTTCTGTCGAGGCCTCGAGCAACATTTCAAATACAAATTATTATTGAATACTGAAGCTCACCTGAGTAATTCATTTCCTAGTGTGCTTATTAGGCAGAGATGCATTGAGATGAGGTTGTTGGTTTCTTTTTTTTTGTTTGAGAGACATCTCTAATTCTTGATATAGTGAACACTTGTTACTTCAGGAACAAATGCATTTAAAGAAGAAAGAATTCTTAGACTCAGTGTTAAGTGTTTTTGGGTAGTTGAAATTACAGATTTATTTCAGCAATTTTAAGTGTATTTAAGGCCTTAGAGGTCATTCAAAAATGATTTTGTGATGTTAATTACCAAAGTGTCAAAAATTATTAGATTTAAAAGTCTCAGTTTCTAGTGTACAAGACTATTACCTCCTGTTACAAGACTATCTGGTCCCCTGAAACAGTGAAGATACCTTCAGATTCACTAAGACGATTTTTTTTTTTTGCATTACTTTACATTGCAAGTACATGTTAATCACCAGACCTAAACTATTTGATATAAACTTGGCTGCAGATAATTGCAGGACTTTAGATAGACATTATAAAATCATTCTCTGAATGTGATTCTAATACCTGCCAAAGGCACTTCTCTAATGGCTCTGGTGAAATGAGTCAGCGGCAATGGGAATGTGCAGCTGGCAGACAGCCAGTCAACTCTTAATTTCTGTAATCAGCTGAGGCTTTGTGTATACTTCATCCCTTGAAATATGTGAGACCTTAAATTAAGGATTATGATAAATAGGAATTATTTGGGCTGCACTGACCACATGCTTTTTCCTTTTTTCCTGTAGTTAAGCTAATCCTTATGGCTATAGGTCTGATGGCTATGAATATTTATATCTTAACATCCCACTTCAGACTGACCAGATACGGTGCAGATGTGCCACCCAGATCTGCACTTGAGTGAGAAAATGCCTTGAAATAGAATCAGGATTTTACAGTATTCTTCATTTCAGTGCATTAGAGGTGTCATGCCTTCAGAAGATGTGGCTGACACTGGTTTTGCCCTTATTCCAGCAAATTTCTTTTAGAACTGTAACAATAGAGCCACTGCTCTCCTTTGGCTGGGTCAAGAGTTCCCATCAAGCATCCATTTGTTTTTCCATTTTTCACTAGTGGGCAGGCAATAGCTGTGTTTTGTGGTCTCTGGCACAAGTGTGTTGAAGATTCATGCATTCCAGAAAAATGTAAGCATAAAACCTGACACCAGTTAAGTTGTTTGTTTAAATCTGAAGCATAAGATTTTTAAAACATTTTGTGTCCCCTTCTTTAAATATACCAAGTTCGAGCATGCGAGCATCCTCAGTCTTTGTCCCTCTGAATCCCTTCAGAGCTCCTACTTACTCATGTTACCAGAACTCCAATGAGGCTTTCTGGCTGTTTAATTCTCATCTCACTCATCCTTCTGCTTTTCCAGCAATGATTTTAGTTCCTGCTACAGCCTCGCCTTTTTCAGCATGAACTTTACACTGACTTGTGTCCACCGACAGACATGTCACGAAATTCACAAAACTACACAAACTCAGCTTTGAGCATTAGGTTTTATTATTTTATGTTAAGGTAAAATAGCAAAGTGTAAATTGGGGGATTAGTTGATTTTAGCTTAAGAGAAAAGGCCTTGGGAAACAAATGTTGCTTCTCTAGTACAAAGCTCATTAGAAATTATGTGTTTTGCAGAGGTTAATATACTGTGGGCTGCACACCAAGTACACCATACTTCAGAAGATTACAACTTATTCACAGCCTTGAGACAATCTGTACTGCAGAAATACACCTCCTGGGTAAGTTGCACAAGATTTGATAAATTAGTATAAACAAGGTTCAGTAAACGTGAAAATATAGTGTTTTTTTCCCTTCAAAAAAACCAATAATTTTTTAAAATATGTTTGACACTGAAAGCACAGAAGATGTAACTGAAGAACCTGAGATTCATAGTTTTTAAAATATATTCACTAATGTACAGCAAGCATGGAAATAGCTACAAAAATTAAAGAAGGCTAACTATATAACCCTGCATTTATATTTTCATAACATTTCAAGTAGAATGGAGAATTTTTTTCATTCAGTTATTCGTACATAAGTACAGAAAAAGAGCAGAGTATAATTCAGCTGTTTCAGAATATGTCTGTATAACTAAAAGGAGCAGGGAGAGAAATCATCATTAAAAATTGCTTTGGATGTGCAAATGTATTTATTTGTCTCTGCTCATTCACGTCATGTCAGTACTATAGTAGGTAAGGGCAGTATGTTACCTAGTGTTATTTCAGATAAAATTATTTTGAAATGGTGAGCTGTGTACATATTCAGTATTTATATACAGATTTAAAAAAGTATATTTCCAAATGCATTCATAAATGTAACATAATATTTAGGGTTTACCCTGCACCCAGGGTAACGGCTGATTTCCTCAGTTGAGCCCTCATGTTCTCTTTTGACTTGTTTTGTTCACTCAGATTGTGGTTTGTCTGGTTCTGTGTTATTTAAAAAGGAATAACTTCAAAATTAAATTTTCAGAATTAGAGTTCAAAAGGAATATTAAATATATTTACATATATAAATACATACATAAAATTATATAATTATATATGTATATATATAATTATATATATTCTCCAATGAGGTATGATGTGGGTGGTGAAGGAAACCCACAGTCCTCTGGCAATCTATTCTCACACATGCAAATCCAGTACAACTCCATTAACTTCGGTAAAGTTTCTCTGGATTTATGCTTATGTAACTGAACATGGACTTAGCCTCTAGCTCGTAACTGTTTTAAGTGAGCAACATTAAATTACTTAAAGTGCTAGGTTCCAAGGAAATTTTCTTCTGAAAACCATGAAGCAGTACTATTTCTCAGATCTTTTTCTTAATGTCTGCTATATAAATTCTTGTTGTTAATTTATTAAGAAAATAATCATCTGATGTTAGCAAGATTGCCTAGAATTTAAATGACTGCAATGAACAATAGCGGAAGGGATGTCTGTCTGTCACAACAGTGCTTCCTCTGTAAATACTGCTATGTTAAAGATTTAACCTTTGCCCATTTACCCATCGGGACCATATGTGCAAATGCTTAACAAAAACAATAATTCAAAAAAGACAAAAAGCCTGTGTGTACATATGGGTGTGTGTATGAGCACTTTGCTGACATGATTTTGAGGATGAAACCTCAGAGAGTATAAAATATTTGGAAGACCAAGATGTCTGCCCACCTTGGATTCCAAAGACCGTGCTCAGGATCACACTGGTATCACTCGGCAAATAATACTTGTGCATTTAAAATTAATTTGCTTTGTGCAAAGGGAAATGAACCTAAGGATACATGGTACTTCTCTGTGCCAGGTTTTTTTAATGAAATATTTGGTATTAGCCAAAACATATGGTTAATGTAAATACTGTTTTGCCTCTGCCCCAAACTTTTCAGAAATATGCCAGTTTTCTTTCTGCAGTGCCTTACTGTGCATGATCACAATTCTTGCTAATTCTTACAGAACTGCTCTTTCCTTGGACTGTCAGACTTGTCCAGAACCATGGATGGATCTGCCTTGAAGCTGAAACTCAGCAAAATCATTAGTTAATCTCTGAGAGTGATTTGATGTTGAATGTGTGCTGTATTGTTGAATTCAGTTTGACATCCAGTTTTGTGGAGCCTGTGAGAAACTTGCGGTGGATGGCGTGGGATTATGGGACTGTTCTGCTGCCAGCTCTGTTGTGTTTTAAGTTAAACATTGTAAAATAAATAAATCAGGATGTTAATCTATGATTGAAAAGATATGAAATGAAAGAGAATAGAAAAATGTGCTTGACAATCAGTGGTTGAGATTTACTCCTGATTTTGGAACCAAATGTATAGTGCTTCATGTTGTTTACACAGCATTTCTGTTTCTCCACTGGAAGGGCCATAGAGAAGTAAATCTACTGTGAAGACTGAGAGATAGTGTTGAGACCCATTTGGTGGGAAAAAGATGAAGAAAAAAACTATATTAATGTTTTAGAAGAAAACAGAGAGCTAATGCAAGATAATGCTATATAAATTAATATATAAATGATGAAACAAAGTGCAGTTGTGAGAGATTTGCACATACACCTTGAAAAGCTGTGATTTAATGCTTTGAATACCATTCTCAGCTTTTCTCTAAGATTTAATTGCAAATATTAGATGCATAATAATTCGATAGCTTTAGACTGTACATTTAGATAAATGGCTGAATTACGCCTGGATATAAAAGCAGTGGAAACATCTACATACAAGTCTGGAAAGAGAATAGGTAACACAATTTTCAGCAGAGTCAATCACTCCTTGTCTGCTGAGGAGTACGGGATTTGTAAAAAATGGGTTGGTTTTTTTGGTTGGTTTTTTTTTTTATCCTTGAATGCCTGCAGAGTCCTCACTCTAGTTCATGCCCACAGGAACCAGCTGTTGGCAGCTGTCCTGCAGCCCCCACGCCCCACAGACCCTCCGTGGCCGCATCAGCAGGTGGCCCCAGAGACCCAGCACGGAAACTCAACATTCCTGCTAAACCTCAGGGGTTTCAGTGCTTTCCCTTTCTGGAGTGGAAGCATTTATAAGCTTTTACTTACAAATGGGAGGGGGAAAGGTGCAGATGCCCTCATGGGAGAGTGGGCAGTGGACATTCCAAAGGGGCAATAGCTTTGATGTGAGGGCAAACAGGTGCAGTGCAGCAGCCCCAGGTGCAAATGCCTCTCCACCCCCTCTCTGGGTGCTTTTCCCATCAGCTGTTGTAGCACTTTCTCAATCCCTGTTGCTAAATCCACAAGTGAGAAAAGATCTCAGTGTCATAAAAGCTTTTCTGCAGTTTTGACCAGAAATTCTATTCTGGAGCCAGGAAAGCTTTTCCTGTACAAATTTGTGAAAGCTGGTACCTTGCCATGAAATTTTTTGATTTGGTAAATTGCCATTTCCAGTGAAAAACTGTTTAATGATTTTTTAATTTTTTTCCCCTGAGATTGATCTTCTTGTTTCAATGGAACCACAAATAGAAAAAGTCAAATCTTGGTATGGGAGAAGTTTTCATTTCTCCCTATGAGTTCCACTACTGTAAATGATCTCTAAAATCTTTTCTGTGCAAAATAAACCTTACATTGCAAGAAAACGTGAGGCAGTTAGTAAAGCATTCTCCTTTGACAGTCTCAAATTTACCTATAGATTTATATAAAATTTCCTTCATCCCACCACTTATCAGGGAAATCCTAGTACTCTTGTGAAAAGTAGGTTAGGAAATAAATATGAAGATGATCCTTCATTCCCCTTTGAGTCATCTGTAAATACCACCAAATTGCCTCTGATACTTTTAGGGAAAAAGTGCATAATTTTTTAACCCTGCTTTCAATCCTGTGACCACTTCCA
Organism: Pardalotus punctatus; assembly: GCA_013400915.1. Taxonomy (NCBI): domain Eukaryota; kingdom Metazoa; phylum Chordata; class Aves; order Passeriformes; family Pardalotidae; genus Pardalotus; species Pardalotus punctatus. The sequence goes on along the minus strand of VZTX01021566.1, from coordinate 326,447 downwards.
TGAATAATCTGAAAACCATCTGGTTTGGTTTTTTGGTTTTTTTTTAATCAATTTCCTCTCCATTTCTTTTTTTAAAAAAATCCTGCTATTATCATGCCATTAGACAGAAACCCAGTACCCTTCTACTACCTTTTAATTCCTTTACTTCTTGGAAAGCAGCTTCTGAGACAGAAACAGAAACACCCCACATGTAATTTGTGGGGCAGCTGTCATCTGTGAAGCCTTTGAGCGTAGATTTTGAAATCCCAGCAGTCCCAGCCCTGCCAGGTGATACTGCAGTGGCTTCAGGGTTTTGTCCTAGTGTTTCAGACATCGTCTGGTGTTGGAAACCAGCAGACTGAGCTGAGATTGCAGAGTCCTAGTCCTCCTTTGGCTTGTCACAGTGAGATACATCTGTGGTGACATTCTTCGGAGCATCAGTCACATCACTGGGGTGGAGGTGCAGTTGTTTCACAGCCCCAGTATGACTTCTAATCTATTGCACAGGCCTTCTGACTAAAACTGAGAGAATACTGGCTTTAAATGCTATGTCCAGGCCTACACTAAAGGAATTCCTAGTCCAAGAGGCCCGTCATGGCTCAGACTGCTTTCTTGGATGTTCAAAGATTTGATTCTTGTGAAAGGACAATAGTAATTTGGAAACGGATTTTGCTAATTTTCCTGCATTTCACATGGAGCTCTTTTCTGCCACACAGATATTCCCTGAGTGCAAAAAAGATTTAAAGTTTTGATTATACCTCTGCTGTTTGGTTAGGAAAAATCTCTGTATTTTAGAGAAGTATTAACTTTTCAATGCAGGTGATATAACACAGTGTCAGGTGAAAGGGAAAAGGAAAAAACAACCTTTTTCTGAAGAAAGCAGACTGACTTTTAGCATGTGAAGGTCTTGGAAGTTTTATTGTATTGCTCAGCCAGTTAAGCAATTAATTATGAAATTCCTAGGAATTTATTCTGTATCCAAGATACCAGGGTTTCCCAAATAAGCAGTTTTCTGATAGTGTTTTCATGCTACCGTATTTTTAGGACTCAGCAATATATTGGGGCTTTATGGGAGATGCCATAAGAAAGTTGGGGTGAGAATTATACTTACCTTGGAAAGCCAAGTAAGCTGCTTTGCCCTCATGGTGCTTATGTAGGGAGTTTGGATGGAAAAACTATAGTGTTATAAATTCACGCCTTGCTTAATAATTCTTCCCTATATGTGAACCATTTATGTCAAGGATATGTTGCTGTCTGCTCCATATACTACACAGCATAAGCGTCTATTATCAGGATTTATGAATTCTTTCCTTGAATTTTCTACTTACTTAGTATGGCTTTTGGGAAATCACTTTTGGATCAATTTATGTCTCATTTGGTTTAGCACATCTAGTAGTAACATAATAATCACTATCTCTGTATATTATATGATGTCTGAATTATGGAGATATTAGAAGAAGTAAGTATATAGTGCAGTGCTTTGAGCTCCTGAGATAGTACTTCGTTATATCATCATGAGTTTAGAGTTATATATCTAATGTATGTTTTCTTTCTCATTTTTCAGATGTTCAACTTGCCCATGGCTCTTTTCATTCCCCCTTCGGTGTTTGCTGTTCATTTACAGTTTAATCTACTTTACCAGTTCTGGATACATACAGAGGTAAACCAGCTTTTTAAGCCATACCTAAACAGTTAGCCTGGAGCAGTGTCCTGGAAATCCACTAGCAGCTGATTTATTGTGTAAGAAAAATCTTTGTCTGACTTCTTTAAGGAGAAACATCTGTTCATTTTTATTCCTTTTTCTGAATATATATTGCTAAATTTATAAGAAGCAATGAGGCCAGTTGGTCCCAATTAGATTTGGAAAAAAAGAAGTAACTGTAAGGAATCAAAACTTCTTGCTATTTTAATACTATATTTTCCTATCTTGCAGCTTATTAAACATTTTTGGCAGATACTGAAACTGATTTCATTTCTAAAATAAATATTTTAGGGAAAAATACCCAAAAGCCAGTTCTTCTTAAAGATCATTTAGAGTTGCAACTAAAGTCAGATATTGTTTCTTTCTTAGTGCAAGTACTTCTCAGATGAAAAATGCTCTCTGATTATCTGATGGCTATTTGTTTATAACTATACCATTTCTGTTTTGTGAGCACATAGACAGTATCTAGTTTACATACATATACTGTTAATAACACACCATAATTAGCAAGATGTTTCCCACACTTCTCAGGTATTTCAATGCCCTTTGCCTTCTTCCTTGCATTACAATAGCAGTATTTCAAGGTATTTCATGTTATAAGTCAGTAGCATATTTCTCAGTAGCCCCAGGTGGACTGTGGGATGATTGTTTCTATGACACATCTTTGATTATTCTGCCCAGAAAGATGCTTTTTCCTCTCTAATTTCATGATGCAATATATAGGACAGTTCTTTGGGAAATAAATTTTATTTTCTTGATCTGCTCTTTTAGGTGATTATATTGTTTAAATTGCAGTTTTTTCTTTTACCTTTTCTGTGAGTTTCCTTAAAAAAAAAAAAAATTAAAAGAAGATAGTTATGGTGGACCAATAGCAAACTTTGATTGTTGACATTTCATTTCTGTTGGACACATTTCTAAAATCATTATATATGCGTGATGCTCTGCAACACTGTGTGAATAGAGAAGGCTTAGATAAAATGTCACACACATCACCAGAACTGGCATAAACTTAATCAATTCACATTTAAGTTTTTTTAAAATATTTTGATCAAATTCAAGCACTTTTTGAAACTATACTAAGTGAACACTAGGAATTGTATGGTAGCAAAGTTTCTTTGACCATGCTTTAGGTTTCAGAAACTAGTTTTTAGTGTGTTTTGATGCTAAAAAATTATTATATGCCTCCTCTATGTCTTCTCTGCTGCTTGAAGCCATGTTTTCCTTAGCTGAGATGTTTTTAACATTCTGCTGTGTAGCAGTAACTCAATGAGTCTCAACACTGGTGCCACAGCACGCGTCTAAAGTTTCTAAAGTGAATTTTAGAGGCTTATGAATTGCCTACATCCTTCTAAAGTGCTAAATCCTTCATAGGGCTTAAAAGGAATTTCCATAGCATATGTGCAATGTGCCAAGATTAGACACTAGTCTAAACAAGAATGAATTTCAGTCTCAATGAAAAGATAAGCGCTCCTTACTATTAAATTCTTGTGCCAGTAGATAAACAATGGATCTTTTGTATTGATCCAGTTGATCCACTCATAGAACTTTGCTTACAAGGGAAGTCATTCTTAATGTTGATATTGCTGATTTTATAGCACAGCTGAAATTGGTTGAAATATGTTGAAGTCATGCTCTAAGGTCAAAAATTATGTCAAAATAGAAATAGGGTTACACCATGTATTAGCAGATTTCCTGCTCTTGAGGGCAATAGATTGACAGAAAAAAGTAAGGAAAGGAAGGCAAATGGTATCAGCCAAGCAGGTTTATGCTACCCTATATTTTTTGTGAAATTAATATGATGCTACATGATTTTACTGGGGTGTTTTTGCAACAAATATTACAATTTAACTGTTTAAAGCTATGGCAGCTCTTTTTTCCCCCCTAACAGTTCTTTTCTGAACTTCAATGATTCTAATTATCTTACACAGATTATATTAATCTTAAAACCCTTTCTGCAACTCTCAATTGCCATCAGTTTCCTAACATATAAAGTTTGTTCAGGGCTGCAGCCTGGGGTTCTATAGGAAACAGTATCCTGTCTCAGTGACTGCTGCTAGCCCTTGCTCTGAGAGCAGATATTTATCATCCCCCAGCAGCTCTGGTGTCATCTGGGAGCCCATGGAGGGTGCTGTTACATGTTTTTAGGGGTCTAGGGGAGAAACACTTCATTATTTACATTCTGGCAGTGCAAGATGTAATAGTATGCTTCTAAAATGCAGAAGCAATTGATAAGATTTTTTTTTCCCTCAGATTTCTTTTGTTTTTCATCAGTATCAGTTTCCTTAGATACAATTTGTCCTCACATTGACTAGTAAAAGATGTTTGGAAATTGTCACTTCACAACTTTTGATTGCATATTTTACTCTTTAAGAAAAATAAAATATAGTATTATACAGAAGGAAAGAATCTCTTTTAATAGATGATTTTTTTTTTACATAGGACTGAAAAGTTTAGGAAAGCATATGCAGAATTTATTGTTTTATAGAAGAAAAAAAGGTGATATTTAAATAATAGGAAAGAATTTAAGTACATGAAAGTTTCTGAGGGAAGATATTTTGTTTTGAGAGTAATTTAAATTGAATTCAGTAATTACAAAAGAATGATCATGCTGTGCTGACACTTTCTGTGCCATGTTTCAGCCTAGAGCAAAAGTTTATAGCCAAATACAATCTCTGATATTTTCCTATACTGAAATTTTACTTGTGTCCAGTGTTGTTTCAAACAACATTAAGAGACATTTCCTGTGTTATAGCTTTGACCTGTCTCATTACTTGCTATGTCAGTTTTTGTCCAGCTTTTCTACCAGCAGATCAGACATGGTCTATTTTATTTTAGTCAAGTGACTTGTATATTTTTGTGACTACAGTATCATAAAGATCAAAAGTACACATTTGTTCTACCTCATTTAGACTTCTGTATTTCCTACATACTTGGTATGCCTTAGTTTTTGTAATTTTATATAGAATAGTACAGCATTTTGAGCACTATAAATCTTATATAAAAATTATACTATTCTTGTGGTGCTGGATTATTTTACTGTTATTTATTATTAGAATGGGACTATTGATACAGGAAGGGCATGTCTGAAATTAATAAAGTTGGATATGCTAGAGTGAAAACACAACTTTGTGACTTATGTCACATACTTGTGTTCAGCTAAGTTTTTTTGTTTTGGTTTGGTTTTTTTATTGCTTCTGTGCATTCTGGATCAATGGGCCAAGACCAGAGATATGAGATTAAGGCCAAGTGCCAGGTCCTGCATTTAGATCACAACAACCCCATGGCGTCCTACAGGCTGGGGGAAGAGTGGCTGGAAAGCAGCCAAGCAGAGAAGAGTGTGGGGGTGTTGGTTGACAGCAGCTGAACATGAGCCAGCAGTGCCCAGGTGGCCAAGAAGGCCAATGGCAACCTGGCCTGGGTCAGCATGAGTGTGGCCAGGACCAGGGCAGTGATTGTCCCCTGTACTTGACACTGATGAAGCCACACCTTGACTCCTGTGTCCATTTCTGGACCACTCACTGCAAGAAGCACTTTGAGGTGCTGAAGTGTGTCCAGAGAAGGGCAACAAAGCTGGGAAAGGGTCTGGAGCACAAGTCCTGTGAGAGCGACTGGGGGAGCTGGGGATGTTTAACCTGGAGAAAAGGAGGCTCAGGAGAGACCTTATTGCTCTCTACAACTCCCTGAAAGTAGACTTTATCTAGGTGGGGATCGTTTTCTTCTTGCAGGCAACTTCTACCAATGACAGTACAAGAGGAAATGGCCTCAAGCTAGGGGAGGTTCAGATGGCACATCATGAAGAATTTATTAATTGAAAGGCTGGTAAAGCATTGGAATGGGCTTTGCAGGGAAGTGGTGGAGTCACCATCCCTGGAAGTGTTCAAGAAATAACTGGACATGACACTTAGTGCTGTTGTTTAGTGGTATGGTGGTGTTTGCTCAAAGGTAGGAGTTGATGGTCTTGTAGGTCTTTTCCAACCTTAATGATTCTATGATTATTGTGCCATGTACGTGGAAATCTGAAATTAAATCAGAATCTTTTCAAGGACTTTAAAAAAATCTCTGAGTAGCACCAAGGCATTGCAATAAACTCCTAATAATTTATTTAAATGAAAAATGGGGGAAAAAAATCAACCCGAAAACAACATTGTGGAAAACATTTGGCAGTACTGGGTTAAGTGTTGGACTTCATGATCTTAAAGTTCTTTTCCAACCTAAATTATTCTATGGTTCTGTGTTCTCAATAAATCAAGAAAAAACAATTTTTAGTTCTATCCAATACTGTTTAGGTCAATTGAATGACTCAGATCTACTCTTAAATAATCTGGGAGAAATGCTTCTATGACTAGACAGACCATTCTCATTTAGATCATAAGGGAAGTAAAAAAAATACTTCAGTCAAAGGGCACTAAAAATCTAATTTTTCAAAAGCCACAAAATGTTTCAGGGCTGTTACTGACAGACAGAAATACTCCATTTCAGTTTATTTTCACAGGTGATTCAGAAGGTCTATGGCTTATATTAAACTATATCCTTCCATTATGCATTTATTACAACCAATAAGTTAGGTGTGTTTATAACCTGATAGACACCTGTGAAAAACAGAAATTATTTTCTGTTGGTTTAGCTGTAATTTTTATGAGATGTCAAAGTGTATTTAGAAAGTATCAACTGATCCAATCTGGTAGTAATTGCAACAGCAGATTATTCCTTGCCTGTTTGATCTTTGACATGTATTGGTTTCTGTTTAATTTTCTAATTTAAGGGAGGAATATGATCTGTTCTTTACCATACTCACAGAAGTCAGGTTTTTTAAGGCATCTCTTTTCACCTTGTGTAAGTCTTTCTACCTCATCCAACCCTGGGAGCAGAAAAAGGTGAGCCACAGCTATTAACCAGGAGTAACATGGGTGAAAACAGGTGAGGAATGGGAATAATTTTCGCAACTCCTCATGCAGACTGGAAAGAGAGGCATGAAATTGCTACAGATATAGGGAAAAATACATTTATTTTTGTCAGAAAACACCCATTAGTAAAACTGAACTTGCTGAGGAAATGTATGGCATTTGTCAGAAGAATATTTTGCACTTATGCACAGTGTTTACTGTAAGTTTTTTCCTATGTCTTTTTTTTACCTCTGACTTCTGCTCTTTTTTTTTTAATGAAAAGCTTTGAAAGAGAGAAATGGTGAATTCTTCATGCTTTCATGCCCTGCGTAACCCATCTGGGCTCCCTGAGGTCAGGTGGGTTCCTGTGGCCCAGTCCTTAAGTTACTGCACCAATCAGCTCATACCTAGGAAGACAGCCAGATTCAGAAAAGACCTATGTTTCATTTTGTTTTTATTTTCCAGTAAGGAAATTAGATAAGCAGATTGAAGAACCAAGTAAAATTAAGGAAAATACATTAAAAGATACATAAATTGTAAGTAGCGGTACAGCTGTGATTACCATATCAATAGCAGAAGATATTCTTGAAACTGTAGAGGACATATATGTCTTTTTAAGTAGAAGCTATGCAAGACAAAATTCTATTGGATGGTGGTCAAAAGAATCCTAATTAAAACACTGTGATAAATAAGTGGCAGCATGAGACAATACATAAAATATTTAGTTATTAATTTCCATGTCCTCATAATTGAGATTGGTCTATTTTTTTGCAAATTTTATTTTCAATTTTCTTGCACCTATTTGCTCCATATTGTGTGCTGTAGTCTCATTTAAATAAGCAAGAAAGGATTTCAGGAGTGAAAAAAAAATGACAGAGTCTATTTAAAGTATTTGCAGTAGTTTTTTAATCCATTTCTCAAAGCTGAAAAGTAAATTTGATCAAGAAATAACACTTTGAATTTAAAAAGCAATTTAACAAAACTTACTTGACTATTACAAAACTTATTTGACTGTTACATTTTTTAGTGTTTGTATTGGAAAGAAGACAGTTTTGCTCTTGTGGTTGATTTGTGGAGTTGGAAAAAGTTTTTGATAAAGAGCTCAAGTATTCAGTAGTTTGCAAATAAAAAAGGAGATGCTTTGTTGGGAGGTAAAATATCTCTATGTCTGGTTTACAATGTCATGTATTTATTCTTAGTTTATTGTACTGTGAATAATTCATATAAGTTCAGTAAGATATTAGTCAAATTCAACATGTGGAGGCTTTTGCAAAATCGGGACGTACAAGTGGTATTGAATGGATCACAGGCGAAACAGAGTTTGGTGGACTGATCTGATTTTCTGGCCAGGATAGGAAATGTTGTTTGGCTTTTGTTTTGCTGTTGGTGTTGTTTTGGTTTGTGTTTGTTGGAGGTTTTTTTTGTTTTGGTTTGGTTTTTGTTTTTGTTGGGTTTTTGTTTTGTTGTGGTTTGTTTTGTTTTAAATCTAAAAAGTATCATGAGTAAAAGGTAAAATCAGTAATAATCCAATGTATTGAGTAAAATTGTGGAACTGCAGTATCTCTTGAATTTGATTCTAGAAGGTCACTTTGAATTCAAATACCATATGCCAGGAAAATCTTTATTTTTCTTCATTCGAGTACATTAGTTCATTTAATGTAATAATGAACTTATTTCCTTTAATTCAGCCACATTAGCCAAAAATAGACACAGCTCTGTCTAATGTTCCCTTTCAAATTAGAAACACACACATCCTTGTCAGGTTACAAGGGATCAGAAACATAATTCAGAAGACTTTTGCTAAAAGTCATCAAAGGGATGAAGGTAATTAGAGGTGATTACAGCCATTCCCCTACTGAACATCTTGAACTCCATTGAGTCTGATGTTCAAGATTTTGCCTGTCAACATTCAGTGATATGATGATTTACTGGAATTCCTAGAAACAGGTGACATCATCTGACAGCCTACTGCATACTTTCTCACTGTTACAAAGATCCAATAAATTATTTTACAAACAATGGGGAATGAATTATTTGCTGACTTGCATAAAAAAAACAAACTTTGGTTTACAAAAGAAAGTTTTTGTCCCGTTCCTGATAGCTGAGGCTTTTATAATTCATAAATTCATTATTTGTCTACTGCAAACTCCCAAATCAAACATTTACTCTGGAGAGAAAGACAACAAATTCAAAAAACACCAGGAAGATAAAAATACTTTCTTTAATGTAGACAGTGACTTTGTAGGTCCAGATAGGCTATATATACAATTTAGACATTAAAACTTAAGCATGATTCCAAGAAAAAAAAGAGGTCTCACTGCTTCAATCCAGCTTGTCTGCCAAAATGGCTTATTAGATTTTCTGACCAACCTGCAGGATGAAAGTCTTGTCATCTTTGCACTTGCCAGAACATAGAGAAGAGCAAAGCTGACAACGCTATCACTAAACACAAATATGAGCAATAACTGTAAAATGTGTTCCAGTTTTCCATGTTTCACTTCCCCCATGAGGGGAGAGAAGTGTTGTCTTTCTAGATATATAAGGCATATAACACTGGTTTTTGTTTTAAATAAAAAGAATAACAAAAGGGAGAGAAAATAAAACATTCATAAGAGAGCACACTGTTCCCATCCTGCTAAGTGTAGGCTACACTTGAACACAGTATAATCAGGCAAAACATAATGGGATGAAGTCTGGAGCTCCTTCCTTGGCTCCTAAAAGCTCAGTGATGATTAAGAGTGCCAATGGTATTCCTTAGTAGCCTCAGGATGGGCATCCTATTTTAAGTGTGTGTGAACACCTATTTTAACTGTGTGTGAATGCCTATTTTAACTGTGCTGTGCAGCCAGTAGCTCTGAATTCACCATGCAGCACAGGAGCCATGATCTTTTTAATTCAAAAGTAGCTTCTCCACTGTAATAGGCTTATACTGGTGGTTTGTATTTGATGGGCAACAATCCAGACAGAAGAATCCTCCCCTATCCTTGTTGAAGCTGGGTCACTAGTAAGGCTGGAAATAAAAAGTTCATAGGACAAGAACATAATCAAAAACTTCAATTTGGATCCTAATAGTTGAGTCCTTGAGCTTGAATGTTGGCTTCTGATCCTTGCACCAAAGGCTCTTCCTGCAAGCAACAGCTGTGAAATGTTTACTTCAGCAGCAGTAAGCTTGACTATTGCTAATCTGCCTGCAGAAACCCTAAAACTAAAAGTCGCACTTAGAGAATGTTATTTAGTCACTTCTGTCTATTATATCCCTGGAGAATTATCAAGATAAAAGTGAAGTGAGCTACTTAAAGGTGTAACACGTTTCAGTACATTCTGCATCCTGGAAAAGAATCTAAACAACTCATTTACTAAATAAATTTAATATAATAATGAAAGTATGCCACATCAATGATTTTAGATACTGCTCTTTGTAAAAAAACCCTCATTTTCCATCTTAACATATTAAACGTACTGCTCTTGAGTTTTCCTCATAGCTTGTACTCATTGAGAATCTATTTAAATTAGTTATAGCTTCAAAGCCAACAGAAAATTTGAAAGAACCTTCTTTGTTAAAATCACAAAGTATAGGCTGCTGACTATTGTTTGATCTGTTTAAAAAGGAAGATGAAGAGCCTCACTTGGCTATATTTTAGTTTATTTCAGGACTGGCATACTGATTTATTACTTTCTGGGGTTTTTTCCTGCAATTGCCAGAATGTATTTGTCAGACTGCTGAAAAATACTGAAATTGTATAGCAATTTTTCTCCTGGAGTTTGTTTAAAATGCTTAACTTGATATATGACTGAAAATGTGACTTGCTCCATGCTCTGCTATTTGTAATGCTGCAATTAAACCAATCTTTTAGTGTAAGTTTTCTCATTTTTAGTGGAAAAATTGATTGAAACTTCCTATATGTGCTCACCTTTCCCACAAGGCTTAATTGGACCTATAAAGAAAAAAAAAGAAATGTTGCATCCACTTATTGAAGCTGTTAACTTAAATATTCATGTAAGATGCCAATTTGATTCAAACCTTACCTCCTGGCTGAGGTGTAAAACAATGAAAAGTGACAACAGCCTGCCTTCAAGATAATTTATTATAAACACATTTCTTAAGTCTGCATGTTTATTGTATAAATCTGCCCTAAACCAGACTGTCCATTAAAACTAGGCTTTCACCTCCCATTCCTACAATCCAGATTTATCAGAAATTTGCCTTCTATGAAACTCTTTATGATCCCAACAGGCCTTATTCCTCTCACTTGTTTTATTTCTAAACTATAAATATTGTTTCTTCATTCCTCAGGGTGGAAATTCAGCTATATCCATTTTACATGCTTACTGGAGTAGAAAACTGCCTAATCAGATAGGAAAACAGTTGGTGGTGTATAAATCAGGGTTTGCCAAGGATTTCAAAGTGTGAAACTGGCAGACGAGCACATATCCTAGGAGTTCTGCCTTTCCCCAGCTTCCCTGTAGAGATTTTACATGGCAAATCTGATCACCAGAGCCATCTGTATAAATACATGGGTGTGTTGTCCTGAATTAACACACCAGCTCTACTGGGGAATGTAATTAAGGTCATGTTTTTAAATTTCCCCACCAGACTGTCTGAAATATAGATTTATATACCAGGAATAAGAGTCTTATCTTGATTTTGATGAGGAAATGAATAGTAATATGTGTTTTACTACCAACTAGTCTAACAGAAAGCCCAAAGTTAAGTTCAGAGTGTTGCTTAGTGATGCTCCAGGGATGAATTTACCCTCTCCTGTCCTGCAGATCAGTAACACTGGTATTGAAAGAAATGCTGTGCTACAAACAGCTTTTCTTATGCTCAAAGGAAGAAAAACAACCGAGAACTTTTTATATGCGAATTGTTTTACTGTAAGGTTGCCTGCTTTACTCAGCTGACATTCCTTCCTAACGTTCACGTTGAAACAGAGTTAAGTAAAGATTCATGTGGTAGTGGTGACAGGAGGAGTTGTTACACAAGATGTAAAGTTTCCCTTGGATTTCATGTCACGATTTTTTCTCATTACTTAAACAAGAACTACATTGAAGTGGTGCAGGTACCAGGCAATAAAGATTTCCCTTGGTGCTGACAAACTCTGAGACCGCAAACGGAGGTGCTTACATGCCACAAGAGATATTGCATAATGTTCTTTTCGTTTAGGCGAGGGATTGCTGTCACAAAGGAAACATCTTAATAATAACTACCATTGTAGAAAAAAAAAACATTTAGTTCTCATTATATTTGAAGATTTCGATTCCAGGATATTTTATTCAGTAATGTATGAAAAGTGTTTCTAAGCGTGCCTTGTTTATGACACTGCTTTTTGAGTTGCTTCAATTATTGTCAGTAATTCTGCTTTATTGTTTAGTGATACCCAAGTACTGCAGAGGAAATGTTTTTAAAGAAAAGAAAGAAAGACAGAAAGAAGAACAGGTTTTGTGGACAAAACTTTTGTAACTGGTATATATATGACACCTACATATCTGATTTGCAGGTTGTTTATTGAGTCCATTTGAGAGGATTTTGACAAGTGAAAAATTATTTTTGTGGCAATGGGATGTTAAAAAATAAAGGAATCAGGAAAATNATAAGAATCATTACATTACCATTTGGACCCCTCCTGCCAGGCCAGCAGGGGCTTGGCATTTTAGAGATCGAAACTTGCTTTCAATTCTATTTCACATACAGGTTTCTTATACTCAGAATTTAAGCAATCATATTTACGAGGTCTTCCTGTTTCATCTTCCCCAACACTGTAGTTCATCTGTGGGTCACTGGCATGGGAGTTTAGGTGCACGATGTGTTAATTGAGAAAGGAAAAATTGGAGACAGGAGTTGATTCAGAACAGTAGGTGTCTGTATCAGGGAAGCAAAGACAAATGTAAACCCCCAGACAGATTGGTCAAAATACAGATATGGTTATCGTTGGACAACAGTTGGGGTATTTCAGCTTTTAGGGGATTGAGTAGTTATTTTTCTGTATTCCCCAAATCACTGCAAGGTGATGTTATAAAGAGTTAGAATATTTTATTTTCACCAGCAGACTTTTTTTCTTTTGAGTAATATGAAATAGGGTTTGAAGTACTGATGTAGGGCTATTCAACAATAACATTTCAATCTTTTTTGTTTTTTACTTTTGAGAATACTTTCCAGTAAAAAGGTCAGATACAAAAAATAGAGTAGCATATTTTTTTTAAAGGAAAATCCTCATTGCAAGCATCAAAAACTAAGCCAATCTTCCTATCACATTTATTTGATGTTCTTCAGAAAGTTTTCATTTCTTTTTCCCAATATGTGAACATCATGAAAGCTCTTACTCTAAGAAGCCAATTTTAATACAATGATATTTTAAGCTGAAAATGGTTTTTTGGTCTCAAATGGCTGAAAATTACTGGTGTATATGCTTTAGTGATTGGTTGCAAGTGCAGTGTAAGCCAGGTTACTGCTACAAAGAATGCTTAGGAGCTCCTTCAAAATTGCCATTCTCCAAGGAAAATATCTGGATACAATAAAGATACAGAAATGATGGTAGACTGACAGATGAGAGGTAGATGGGTAGGTGGAATACCTGTCACTGCCTTTTTTCTCTCAGGATATTCTTTTGAACAAGGCTTGTTGCTACCCACATTAAATTTTTTATGAGTCAGTTCTTATGAATTGCATTTCTTTCAATGTGACTGCAGTGAGTTCCTGTCAGCCTGACATGACTATGTCAGAATCTTGTCTTGGCAAAAATTGTCTTACTATCCTATCCAATTTACTTTGGTGGAAAATTCTTGTAGGGGTTTTGCCTCAGGTAAGATGGCAGAATATAGAAAAAATCAACAAATTTAAACAAAAGAGTTATGTTCTTTGCCATGTGGTGCTTTAAGAGCCTTCAAAATTCAGTTCTCCAGTGGTGATATATTTTTATTTCTTGGAAAGATATATGGTTATATTTATAGGACATATATTTATAAAGCATTTGTAAAATTTTTGGCACCAAAAGTTTTCCTCTGACAACATTTTTTAATGGTTTCTTTTGAGGGATTTGCTAAATATCTACCGGTAAACTTGCTGATAGCAAAGGAAGTTTCTAGAAATGGTGCCCTGTACTATTTTGACTATCTGGTAGAAAAAAACTTTTGATGTGTTTTCGACAAAGCATTGATTTATGGATTGCTGATGTCAGCATACTAGATTTTTGCTTCATCAGGTACAGAGTTCTGTACCCCTCTGAGCTTTAAAGTCATATGGTTATAATTGTTATCTCAGATGATATTTTCGTCAGTGTGTGGCTAAAATATCTTTGCAATGGAGGTGACCTTGACTGAATAATGAATCAAAGTATCAGGTATCAATCAGTAATTATGCCACAGAGAAGATATTTCAGTAGATTTGTAAATGTCGTCACTCAAAGAAAAACTATTTTAAAGGATGAGAGAGGTTCTGTTTTCCAAAGAAAATACTTTCTCTAGTATTAGTCAGAAAAAATTATTTAAAGTTTTGCATACATCCCTGAGGTACTTAGGGAGCCCCAAGACATAAAGTTCTGCTTGAGCATAAGAATGTACTATGTAGACTTTCAAAAGGATGAATATTAGTTTTAAAATATTCATTCAGACTGCTGGATATTGAGACCTGATGGCGTTCAGTCTGAGGATATTTTGTTATAATCCACCTGTAGGCTAAAAGTGAAGGCTGCTATTCCTTACTTCCTTGCTCTCCTAGTGCAGATTTGGTTTATTTTCACAAAAACTGTTAAAATACTGAGGTAAATATATATCAAAACCAACTGGATCAAAGTTGGTTGTGGTCTATTGGATAAATCAGTGCCCTCTCAGGTGCTGGGCTGCAGTTCAATTCAAGACATTTGGCTCAGATTAAATTAATTTAATGGTCACATTTCACATATCTTAAAACAGTGGGATGTTCTGCTTGAGAAAGACAGAAAATGGAAGTAGCATGATTGATGGATTGTTTCTTACCGTTAGGTGGTCTTTTCAGAGTTGAACTTATTTTGAGGCAGAACTGATCCTACTTACGTTGTCCTTGGCTTCTGAGTTAAATGAAACAGAACAAACTTGTCTCAGGATTCTGCTTTTCCAGTCAAGTGTGAACAGGATTTTGAGAAAGATGCTCCAAATATTACAGTTCTCAGTACCTGAAGAATTTTCATATTTTCATACTCCTTTAATTACAGAAATTCCCTACTTAACCAACTAAGTAGATGCTCTTTTTGCTATTATTGAAGAGAAAAATGAAAGAAAGGTATTTTTTCCTTTTATTATATTTACTTGATTCATAACAATTTAAATACATCTGAGGAATGTCCTAAGTCTGCTTTTTGAATCTAAATCTACTTGCACTTGCAGCACTGTAAATTGAAGAGTCATGGAACTGCCGTATTTCAGGACTTTTTTCTGTAAAACCTTAAATGAATGAAAATCCTTGTATGTTTAGTTTTTGGATGAATAGACCTGCTCTCATGAGTAATGACTGTTTGCCTGTCTAAATGTTTCTTTTTGCCAGTATCGTCTCTGTTATATTACAGATCACCCCATTCAGCAGTCTGAGTATTAAATTTACTAATTAAATTCTCTAAAAGGAAAAAAAATGCCAGATTCTTGGGTTTGTTTCTTAAGGTATAAAAATTTTGATTTATCTGCTTTTATGCTGCCTGCCCCCTTTTAATTGCAAGACATTATGGCCATAAGACATGGTGAATAGATTGCAAAATATATTGTGAATAAGTGTCCTTTTTGGTCATCCAGTGATTGCATCAATTTGTGACAGATGGATTTGTATTTGGGATTAAAGAGTGGTTGCTGTGTTCAGGTGCCCACACACTTCTGTTGAGCTAAACAAAGCACCAAATTTGAAGTAAATTCTGGCTTTCCTCTAGTTCCATAGTAGATCAGAGTACCTAATTTAGCATAAATCCTACTGACACAAACTTAATTAATCAGCATTTTCTGACACAGCTTGAAACTCTGGAGTGAGTTTTTGGCAACAGATACTTGCTATCATTTTTGGTTTGGTAGTAAAGTGATCATGGCTACCTTTCTATACTGTTGACTCATTGCCTTAGATTGTAGCTCCATGATGAATTTATGCTGTTCTACTGTCTTTTCATTCCTCTGATGCATGCTGGTCTATTTGTGACAGTGTGTTGGACCAAAACCAGTAACTGATCCAGTTAAACAAACTTAGAAAAACAAAACAAATGTAGTTATGATTTGCATCAGTTCCCCAGTCAGGTTTGTTGTGTTACTGCATGTGTGTCAGGGTAAAAGATTATTGACAGAAGAAGCAAACAGTCAAAGGTACTGAAGGCCGATGGATTACTTGTTTCTGGATCAATGCCAACTATTTGCTGACATGAAGTGCTCACACAACTGGGATTATAGAGTTACACTGAATTCCAAGTAGTGTTACTGGATATGGATAAGAAAAATAAGTGAAACAATTTGTATGGAATCACAGAATCATCAGTTTCGTAAGAAACCTTCAAGCTCATCTAGTCTGAGTGTCAACCCACCATCCCCAGAATCACCCCTAAGCCATACCCCCACGTGCCACATCCAGATGTCTCTTGAACTTTTCCAGAGATGGTGACTCCACCACCTCCCTGGGCAACTTATTCCAATGCCTAAACAGTCTTTCAATTAATTAGTTTTTTCTAATATCCAATGTGAACCTCCCCTGGTGCAACTTAAAGCCACTTCCTCTTGTCCTTTCATTTGGGACATGGCAGAAGAAACTGACCTGTACCTCACTAAAGCCTCTTTTCAGGTAGGTAGAGAGCAGTGAAGTCCTTTCGAGTGTCCTCTTCTGCAGGCTAAACAGCCAAAGTTCCTTCCGGCACTCCTCACATGACATGTTTTCTAGACCGTCAGCAGCTCCATTGCCTTTCTCTGGACATGTTCCAGCACCTCAGTGTCTTTTCTTGAAGTGAGAGTCTCAAAGCTGAACACAGTACTCAAAGGGCAGTCTCACTAGTGCTGAGTACAGTGGGACAATCACTTCCCTGTGATTCCATGTTATTATCAGCTCATGATTGCCAGTTCTCTCAAAGATTCTAATGGAATAATGAACTGATAAAAACAATAAGAAATACATTTACTGCTAGATCAAAAGAAATTAGCTTCTGGATCAAAACCAAAATTAAATTTTAACTTGTATTTTACTATTTTATCTTAATGAAATTTTTTGTAACTGTAATACAGTGAAATGGTTCAGAAAAAACCTTGCACTTCTGTCTTTTAATGCAGTGCTCTAGAAGATAAACATCCTTTGCTTTTCCTCCTTTTCATTTCTCTACTTCTTGATCTTTTAAAATATTTTCAAGTTCATTGAAACATTATTTTTTTTAAGGTTATCACCAAACTTGGGCCTCTGGAATGGATTCTTAATACTCCCAGTCATCACAGAGTTCATCACGGTAAGATAGAAGTAGAACATGTTATTCCTGATGTGGTTTTTTTTTTTTCTCAAGGTCACTATTTTTACGGTAATAGTAATGTAGTAAAATTGTACTGTAAAATCAGTTTTACAGAAAGATTTTGATTTTGACCACTACTTGAGAAGTGGTCCCTGTTCAGTTAGATATTTCACAGTATTTTATAAAATGTTTTCAGAACTTATTTCAGAAATGTAAAGCTTTACATTTAAGTTTAATTATTGAGGAGGAATTAAGTCTGGATAACATGAAATAATTTAAAGACTTTGAGCAAAAAAATTCAGTGTTTTTAAATATGAAGGGTAATAGAAAAAAATATCAACCTTCCCTGACTACTGAATCATCAACAAATACCCTTTTGCATTCAAATTCAAGCACTGTATATGTGAAAAACATGGCTGTGTTTTAGAAGAACTTTTAAATATTTTAGAGGCATTTGATTTCACCTCTGAATTATTGGCAAATCTCACTTCACAGAAGTGCATGGTGATTGACTTTTCATCAGTATTTAGAGGCCTTCAAGACTGCACTGCATATGTAAATTGTATTGATAGCTGCACTGCATACTGAAAAATATTGTGAATATATCTGAGAAACAGAAGTGAATTTCACAGATGTCCTTATCTCATCCAGTGTGCAGAGATAGTAAGTTAAAAAAAATTGGGGAATGAAAGAACAATTTTGAACAGACTCAAATGCAGTTATATGTACAGAGGATGTTACTAATGTTTATTGTATCGTCACAATCACTGTATCCACAATGTTTATGGCAGTGTGTAGACTATTTTTAAAAAGACAGTGGTGCTGTAAATGTCTAGTCCGTACAATTTGCACAACTACTGGTAGTTCTGGAGGGAGACACTCTTCTCTTATTTGCTCATTTGTAAAGCTAAATGAATCCTCTCATCCTCATTGGAGTTAAGCTGAATCATTCTGGAGCTGATCAAGGGTTGCTCCAGACGATCTCCATGAACTCAGGGATATGTAACCATTGTTTCTTTGCTCATAATTTTGAGAGGACTGCTTATATACAAATGCATTCCCTAGAAAAAAATAGAAGGATCTTTGTTTATGTCTAAAACTCAGTTTTCCTCACACTGAAATTAGTAGTGTAGGGTCAGATACATAATGCAGAAAACAGAGACACCTCACAGCCATTAATGAGATGAGTACACATATATGTAGTTAGCATATATTTTCTAAGGTATAAACTGGTGGAATCATTTTTGTTTGCTTTTTGGTTTGTCTTTTATAAATATATTTTGACCTGGTTTTACTCTCCAAATGAATCCTTTTATTTCACAGGAATTTTAGGCATGACACATTGGATTCGTGTGCTTGAATCTGAATAGAAAGAGAGCAATAGGGCTATTAAGGAAAAATATTTTATAGAAGTATGAGAAGTGGTGGGTTAGCTATCTTCTAAAGTTATTTTTAGATTAAAAAGTGGTGCTAATGCTGACTTTCCTTCATAATTCAGTTGCTAGTATTCTTCTTTATCCCATTACTTGTCTCATAAGTTATTTTTATTCTAGGTAGAAATCCTTACTGCATTGACAAAAATTATGGTGGCACACTCATTATCTGGGACAGGATATTTGGTAAGTAGCAAAAGGTGTTTTCTGTCATGTTTAATCAGTGTGGAAAAATATGTATACTTTTGAATTTGATTGCCACTCTTTTGTTTTCTTCTTCCATCAGGAACATTTGAGGCTGAAGATGCAAAAGTTGTATATGGCTTAACACATCCAGTAAATTCATTTGATCCCATCATGCTCCAGGTGCTATAGTTTGTATCACTGACTCTGAAATCTTCAACATTCAGTTATATTCAAAAGGAACCCCTCTCTTAGGCACAGTTGAGGCCATCCTTGCATTGTTGACCAGTCAATTACATTATCTACAATTTCTTCAGTATTTCGTTATGAGACAGCCATTTTTACTTGCTACATGGAGAATATGCAGAGCTTATAGTAATCATGAAAACACAAAACAGTGAAATTTACAACTAATTAGAACAGTGATGTATCAGGCCTTCGACTGAATGACATCTGCTTTGCAATATGCAGTGCAGTGCAGTGCAGTGCAGTAAAGCACGGACAAAAGTATGTATTAGAAAGAAAAAAAAAGGAAAATAATTAGTGTGGTGCTTCTTAGATTTATTGGTCCAGATTTCACTTAAGCTAGATAAAAATTCTCTGCAAAAATGTGAGAAGCAGTGGAGTTCATATTTGCTTTTCATGACTGTTCATCCAAGGAGGAATCTCAAAGAATGAGAAATTCTGCTGCCAGGGCTGGAAAGTGGGAGGATGTGCAATTATATCCATTTCAGTAAGATACTAAGTAATTTAGTTATTGAGAGTATGTCATGTCAAGGTCCCAGTAACCAAATAATAGTTTAAAAATACAATAAACGTAGCTATACAACATACCACTAAATACTCTGGAGTGATTACAGGAGACGCAGATGGAAAAACAGATTTTCCTCTGAGCAGAAGTCATTGTAATCCTCACCAAATTAACCAAGGGCTTCATATGGCTTTTGCCTATTTCAGCCAGGTTTTCTGAACTGTCTTCATCTATTTCTAATTTATTCTTTTTACAGAGTTTGAAAAATCATTTATTTGAATATTAAAAATTAATAACATAGAATGTTTTATTAATTTTTATTTTGCTAACAATGAAAAATTACTTGCTCTTTTTTTTCCAGTTACGTCCCTTGGCTCATATTTGGAACTTGTTTTGGGCCACACCTGGATTCTGCAATAAGCTTTCTGTCATATTCAAAGGGCCAGGCTGGGGACCAGGCAAACCTAGACTTGGCCTTCCTGAGGAAATCCCGGTGGTAAATAGAACATGCACAGGCTTTCAGTTGTGTGTAATTTACTTGGACCTCTTAATGCTACTGGATCAATGTTAAAAACTCTACACATGCTATTTTAAATTAGCAAATTAGCAGTCATAAAGCATAGGGGAATATGAAATGGGAAAAGAAACTGAAGGAAATGAGTGTTTTAGCTGTGTTGTTTTTTTCTTTTTATTTGAAGGAAAATGTTTTTTAGGTTTTTTTTTTTTTTCCATTATTCATTTCCTGAAGAGATTTTCAAAACTGTTCTTTGGCATACAGTAATTTCTCCTTTTTTTCAGTTGTGGACATGCAGAGATAAATTCTGTCTCAAACTAGGTAGTATATAAGTTTGACAGTAGATCATCTTTGTTCAATTGTCTGTCTCCCTTTTTGTATTTGTAAGTGTAAAGAATATTAAGGAGTAACAGGCTGGAGCAGGTCACTCTTGAAGGCAAGTATCTGTTTTGCTTTATACAGATCACTGGAAAAGAAGTTCCCTTCGATCCACATGTACCAGTTTATCTTAATTGCTATGCACTTGTACATTTTGCTATAATAGTGGACTTGTACACTGAACTTCTTGCTTCTGTGACTGTAAGTAATTCCTACCTTTTTGAAATAATATCTCCTGCTAACAGTAATGGCACACAACATGTTTAAATATTAAAGCATTGAGCAGAGGCTCTACAGCCTGACTGATGTCTTATTTGAACTATTAAGATAATAACTAGATTCTGTAAAAAGAATCAACATAAATGGCTAAATATATAATTCAATGCTATTAAATATATGTTTGATATTATTTAGTAAACAGTTTTTAATAACCATAGCAATTTTTTACATCATGTAAATAATGTGCGTAGAAGATGTATGTGTCTGCTTCAGTTTTTAGAATCTCATGAGGCTTGAAACTGTGTAGGTTTTAAGGTGTCAAGGTTGGTCATACTGTTAGATACCCAGGCTTTAGAAGGAGGATTGCAATGGTCTTGCAGTGCGTGCTGCGAAGGTTGTTGGGAAGGTTGGTGTCAGCACCAGTTCAGAGCTGGAGGAGCACAAAGTCAGGGCAAGCCCTTCTTCCAGTCTCCAATATTCAACTGTATTGGTAGAAATACAGCAAAGAGAGGCATGTGTTTGTCACCACGTGTTTGCTGGCAATTCCATGGTAACTGGTTCCTCTATGGATACCTGGCAGTCCCTGAAGGTGAGCCACAAGGCCATCTCCACCTACAAGATGTGAGACATTAACTGCTTCCAAGGTTTCACATAATTCCAAGCTCCTTTTTTAATTCCTTCCTTTGTCACTCTCGCTTGTGTACTAAAGCTAAAATTTTCTAGTTATGAAGCAGGATGTAATGCATCTAATATTCCCAGAAATAAGTCAATGACCTCTCAAGACCTACCAAAACACCACAAAAGTCTGTTGGTTTGATAAAAATGCCCTTCTGTCTTCTTCCTAAACCCTTTCTAAGACCTCCTTAGTCAAACAGCAGTATTCTTGTTGTGTTTGTGTCACCCACGTTGCCGTAGGCAGGCTGTAAGCATGCCAAGAGCTCCTTGGGTTCTGCAGCTTCTGCTCTCCTGTGGTCCTGCCTTGTCTTGGCATGCTCACCTGGCCATCTCCAACCCTTGGCCAGCAGTGGTCACTGTCCCCTGCCCACCTCACTGGACACTGCAGTATGGAGAATTCCTGGTGTGATAGAAAAGCTACCTTGGGCATGTTTTTCTGATTAGTATGGAGTTATTCTACATACCATGTTTACCTCTGAAAAGGGTCACACTGCAATTGCAGGGAATTTCAAGATTATTAAATCGTCTGAGGCTTAATCTATTTTAAAGACAGGAAATTAAGCCAAAGGTAAGAATAAATACGTCCAAAATATACAAGTCAAAGTCAAACAGTATACATGATTGCCAATGTTCTTATATTGAGAAAAACCCCTGCAAGATATTCCAGATAGGATTCTAGATTCCTACATGTATTTCCGTAGGGATCAAAGTGTGTGTTTCAGTTTTTTTCATTTGTTTCATTCTGGTGTTGGGATTTTGGGTTTTTTGGGGTTTTTTTTTTTTTTTTTTTTTTTTTTTTTTTTTTTTACTTTGTTTCTGTTGCTCTTAGCAGTGCAGATTAAGTAGTCTGATTTCTTTTGATTTTTTTTTTTTTTCTTTTGGCCTTTTTCTGGTCCTGGAAGGAAAAATTGATGGTCCACATTATTTCATCTACTGGTAACTGGAGCTGTTTAAGAATAAGTAATAAAGAAAGTTGAAAAATGCACCCAAGCCCCAGATCATCATTAAAGTCTTTCAGTCATAGACGAAACATCTTGAAGATCCACCATTTATGAATTTATTGTAGAAAAGCAACTAGAAAATTCTCTGCACAAAACTGCAGGGTAATAAGGTAGTAAGGATAAGGAGGAGAACACAGGGGACTGGAAGCACCTCATCTAAGGACATAAACCTTCAGCGTGGGTGTAGAAAGTGCTGGTCCCGAGGCAGAGTTCCAGCATTGCTCTGCAGTACAGTGGGGAGGCTGTCATGAGAAGGAAGCTTGTGTATGAATAACTTTACTTGGCAAAAACCTTTCTTCAATATCAGTTTTCCACTACACTGAGTTATGAAATGTCTATGGATACAACTGGAATGTTCTGTCTGGCTATGAATTATGTCATAACTGTGGCATAGCTCCATAAATGGAGAAAACTAACTGTTTTCCTCATCTTTAGGTATGAGTTCCATTTCATAATAGCCATAAGACACAGCACACAGCTATTACATTTCTCAAGTGATTACAGTTGCTCAGTGTTTGGTCTCACGCCCTGTAGAAGTGTTGAATTTCTCTATCCATAAAGAGCAACCATATACCTTCTGTCTGAATGACCTACATTTAACTTATGAAAAGAGCAAAACAGGAAAGAACAAATATATATTTTCCACAGGAGAGAGCATACAACGTTTGTTTTCTCTGTAGTGATCTGCACTACATCCAGCGAATAAAAATTGCTTTCTGAGCTCTGCACATCTAGATCTGATCCAAAGCTCATAGAAGAAATGGGATTTGGATCAGTCCCAGAGAGAGTGCTAGGAGTGTAAAACTGCAGTACATTCAAAGCAAAAGTCTCATAGCTCTAGAACTGCAGGTATCATATAAATCAAAGTGAAGTGCACCTTAAACACATTTTGCAGTGTCTTTTTTATTGTTGGTAGATACTATAGCATTTACTGTGCTTTTAATTATATGAGTATGTGAGCAGTTTCAATTAGATGAAAAGTAGTAAGGGGTAACATAGATCTCTTGAACGTTGAGAACACAGATAATGTATTCATTCAGTAGGGCATCACTAAGTTCTGTATATATAATATTGCTAAGAATTTATGATTTTTTTTTTCTAGGAATTCTAAGTTAAAATTAATTCATGCAGCCAAAGACTCCTAACAATAGAAAATTCATAGCATTGTATCAGCATTCCTAATTTGAATGTTGAAAGTGTCTGATGTGTGAGAGCAGGGCATCTGTTAACTTATGAAATATGCTGACATATTTCAGGAATGAAACATCATTCCTAGGAGTTCTTTTGAACCACTGGACAAATCAGAATGGGAAAATGCATCTGCGTTATTCCACAAAAGGAATAAAAAATATGGGTCTTTGCAATATAGAAGTCAATTTGGAATATTTCAAAGCTCGTCTAAATACAGCTTTGGTATAACATTTCCTTTGTTTAAATGAATTATTTTTTCATTACTAAAAAAAACGTAAAATAATAATGCTGTGGCATTTTGTTGATTACAAAGCCATGTAAATTTCTTACTAAATTCTATAATACCCTTCTCCCCCTTTTTTAAGGCTCAATGATATTTTTAAAGCTTTTAATGAAATGAAAATCCAACAGAAATATTTTTTTCTGCTTGATTTCAGCCAATAACCACATTGCAAAGTTGTGGCTGACTTGTAATTGGGGAACCTGCTGTGGTCCCACATGCTTCTCTGTTTATACAAATACTCCAGTATATAAATACTCATTTATTTTATTTATACATCCATGCATACTGTGTTTAAGTGGAACAAGGATGCTAACACTAACGAAGGTGTAAAAAGCACATTCTTTTCACACTGCTGCTTGCAGTGCATAGATTTAATATATGGTGTTAGTTTAGTGATATAATCCACTGACTATTTTGTTGATTTTGGTAGAGTAATGCCTAGAAAATGGATGCCTCAGCTTCCAACATCCACTTCATAGGGTGATACATGTTTGAAAGCAAATAAAAGAATCAAGGCAGCATATTACTATATCATTGGAACTGTAAGAGAAAGTTAGGGAAGCAAACAGTGGTAAAATCTCTGCTATATGGCTGCTTTTCTAAAAGTTGTTATTCCCAATGGCATCATGGTGTATTTCACTGAAACTCTCTTGGTAATCCTTGACTTTTTTTTTTTTTTTGTTATGTGTGAATATGGTGCCTGTACCTACAGTGGAGCACCTTCTACCTTCATAGTTTCCAGTAAGGCTTTTTGCCTCACCCTTGATCACTCCAAAAGCTGATGTTTTAGGAAGTGGAAAGCTGCCACACTGTGCTCAGGGATTGCAGAACCACGCTTTTGTGTGAATCTGATGATAGTGTCAATTAAAAATTAACCAGGATCTGCAGGTTATGTTTTAGTCCTCAGAGTTCTGGGCCACTGTGGGTATTGATCATAAGGAGTTTTACAAATAGCTAGTGTTCAAAATAGCATGTTTCAAGTAGGAGTGTGTCTGAAGAGAAATGGGAATTATCCTGAGAAAACAAATCTGTAAGGTATGATGATACCTGGCTCACCTAGTTATGCCAAAGAACGTCATATAGCATTTTAGCCATTTAAAGATGAAGGCTTGTTTACATTTGAGTTTGATTTTTTTTAAAAAATCATAATGTTGCTGCTTCAGTTCTTCTGATTTACAAATATACATTAAAATGTATTTCTATTCCCATTTTTTTTTGTTGGAACTCCATGTTAAAAACTGATCTGAAATTTATTGATTTCCTTTCAAGTTCTTAGTGTGTGCTTTATTCTTCTGTGTTAGATAAATGTGGGAAATAATTTGCATTTTTTCCTATTCTTCTAGAAATGAAAAATAAAATATATCTTTAAGCAAAGAAAAAAGTACTTGATAGAAGTTATGGGTAAAGCCACCACTAAAATATGACCCAAAAGTGTCTGCTTTTGGGAAGTGTTTCCATCATCCACTCAAATCCAACTCTTAATGCAGTTCCAAATTTAGGCTTTAGGCTTGCAGTCTAGCTCATGGCAAGAAATGGAATCATTCCCAAAGTGCTCTCTCCATGAGTTTCAGCAAAAGCTTAGGTTAAGGAAACCCAGGTGCCTAGGACTAGCTAGCCAGCTCGGGAACACTGGAAAGGCAGAAAAGTTTGAAATCATGCAGCTCTTTAAAACTGGAAAGTGGGGACACCCTTGCTCATTCATAGCATGCGCTGTTGGGTCCTTCCTGAAGAGAAGTATTAGTACTTGAATGAAAACCATTGCAGTTTCAGTCATTTTCCACAAAGTGTGATTTTAGCCATATATTGTAATGTAGCAATTCCAAATCTGGATTTGATGTTCAGTTCTCTCGCCTGCCTAAGAAGACACGAAACCTTACTCTCCTTTTCTTAGAATAGTGCTCTACCACTGCGGGAGCATTTTTAAGGCAGTCTGCAGAACCTGGTGCATTACACTGGAAACAAAAATCAGACCCACTTGGCAAGAATGAGTAGATTTAAAAAAAAGGTGTAATTTTTCAACTTAAAAGTGAGGACAGTCTTTAAGGAGAAAAGTCTTGAATTTCAGTCCTTGTTCCCTGGAAAACTCCTTTATTTGACAAGTAACAATCATTGAAAAGCCTATCAAAGCATTTCTAAGAAATTTATGAGTGAGTTCCGTTGTGTCTGGGCCAAATCATATTTTTCTTTGCTCACTTCTTGAATTTTTGTATGACCCAGTTTTTTCAGGAAGCTGAAGTGGGATTTGAACTCGGTATGGCTAGATGAGCAGTTAAAGAACTCGTCATTTAATTAAATTCAAATAGAGTCCATGCCTGATTTTTATAAAAAAAACTCTCTCCAAATATTTTGTCACTTCTAAACAAATTTCTCCCATTGCTAATAATGGAAAGTTTATCATAAGAAGAAATGGAACAGATTGGGAATGTAGAAATGCAGTAGTAATTTTGATTCTCCCCTGGTATAAATCTGTGCAACAGAGTGGCATGACAGGTATCATTTGTGAGAATTGTGTTCTGGCTTGTAAACTGGTGAGGCTGCTGTTTAGCTTGCTCATTGATGGGATGGAGTTTTCTTTGTTCAATAACTGTTGAGGATATCTAAGTAGGTGTTTGTGATGCTTCAGTAAAACAACAGAAACCCGCCCAGACGGAGTGTGCGGTTTGATGTGTTTTGCAAACATGGGCACTCTAAGTTCACACAGCTGTAAAACCTGAGAATATCCTCATGTGGCCTCCCATGCTCGCACTTACCTTAGATCTCTTTGAGGGGTTGGGGCCACGACCGAAGGAAGTTTGGCATGTCACTGAATGGGATTTATTGAAATCAGGGCAGACATTTGTGGTGTTTTATTTTTCCAATGCCTGCAATTGAAGTGCAAGATGCTGTTCATAAACTTTTGCTGTTGAGGCAAGAAAGGATTTCTATAACTTGTTCAGATCCACAACTTTTGTTTTGTTTTGTTTTGTTTTGTTTTGTTTTGTTTTGTTTTGTTTTAATGAAAAAACCAAAAGCTTTTCAAAGCTAATATTTGAACCAAAATCAGGGAGGGGAAAAGAAAACGGATTAAATATTTGATTTTCATAGGCAGCTGTATAGAATACAAAATAAATATTTAATAAATGAAAAAAAATCAAACTTTATAATCAAAATAATTTCTGTTTTCCTGAGTTTTGGTTATATCATCATTTTGATGTAAATTTTAAGGACTGAAGTCCTCATGCTGCTATTCGTCAAGGTACTCATGCACAGGTTAATGTTTAAAAGTGTTTTTAGTCTGATTGAAGTTAATGATATGAGCTAAAAAGTTTTACTCAGTTGGGAACCAAGTGTTGAGTTGTTGTGAAGGGAACACATTAATTTTGTTTCTTCTTAAATATGATCATGTCATGTGAGTTGTTATTCTCACCGGTACATTGGCTTTTGTATCCATTGGGATTCAAAGAAGACTCTTGTAAAGACCTGGTAACATAAGATGAAATTAAAAGAACAGGGATGCTGGGATTTTTATCTAGAAATAAGTTTCTTTCCTCTTGAGTAGAGTCAAAAGAAAATCAAGTAACTTTGGGAAAAAAACCCACAGTGGACAGAAGGGGATAACATTAACCATTATTTTTGAAATACAGCATTCAGGAAACAACTGTGAAGGTGGTTACTTCAGGTATGTGTGCTAGCCAGAGCAGATATGTTTTTTGTAAAGTTTGAAGTAACAAGTTACCTTAAAAGAGGACACTAGCATCATTAAGTGAAGAAGTTGAAGCTACTGTTCCATAAAAACTCCATTTCTCTCCAGAAAATTCCTCTAAATTAATTCTTTTTCTGCCTTTTAACAGATGCTATCGGAGGGGACAGTTCTTCTGAGAATTGGCTTTATCATTCTGTCTCTTGCATCTTTTGGACTAATTCTGGAGAACAAGTAAGATGCAAAATATGTGGGTTTTTTCTTCTTTCATTGTAAATAATTATATGTAAATCTCAGAAATTATATTGATAAAGAAATATAGATACCCAGCCCCACACGTGGCTGTCTGTTGACTAGAAAATTGCATGTGACTAGCCAGCACCTAAATCCAGGAGCATTCCCATAGCCAGGAGTGACTACATCTATACTGTCCCTTGCAGAAAAGTTTTGGGATGGATTTGTCGTGTATCCCTCTGTGCTTGCATTTATTGGGTCCACTCCTGTGGGTTTGGGACACTGGCCGGTGATGTGGGACCTGCCGGCTGCCCCGAGGCTGTTCAGGGTCAGACTGCAACCATATGGTGCCAGTCCTGTGTAGCATGCCATAGGTGCCAGATACAGGGATGGTATATGAAGAGCACACAGTGTAGCTCAGAGTAGGCTCAAAATCATGTGAAAAATGGTATAGACTTAAGACTGAGCTTAATCAGTATGGCTTCAAATAAAATTGGATCTTGAATACACCAGACTGGTGAGATACATCATGAAGTAGTCCATATGGGCACTGTGTCCCTAAAAAACGTAAGTAGCATCCACATTTTCTTACAAAGAAATTATTTGCTCTGCCAGAGAAGAAATGTGGGATAGAAGTTTCCTTTGAGACTGGGGTGGCAGTACTGCTTTGCACCTGCTCTTCATGATGTGTTCAGAAATGAATACCTTTCACTTTTATAGACTGAACAGTTTAATTCAGGATAGGTAAAAATCTGTCAGCATGAGAGATGTGAATGACCTAAGGAGTTAATGAAGAGGAATTAGTAAAACTTTACAGAAGTAGACCACTGAAAAGATTCTGAACTAGTTATTGTGTAGTTTTCGGAATATTTTGTGGTAATTTTTGAGATCAAAAGACAGTTACTATGTATGCAGCGCCATTTGTGTGAGTTCAAATATATTTTGCAAATATGTGTATTCTCACCACCAGCAAATTCAGTGTTTTAAGTCCATGTAAGGTGTACACTGTAAAAACTTAACTATAAGGTTAAGAAAAATTACTTGATGTAAGTGCAGGACATCGCAGACTAATTCTGTTTTCTCTTTTTCGCTGAATTTAGCAAAGAAGAAAAGATTGGATGTTAATCTGGATTGATTCCCTTTTCTAGGTCCAAAGCAGGAATTTTGGAAATCATCCGCTGTTTAGCCTTCATAGGTGTTTACAAACTTGGCTACTTTAGGAGTCAGTTTTCATTCTTGGGCTATGCATATGAGGTAAGAAATTTATTTTGAAATGTCTATGCTGCTTACTCTAGATTTTTTATCTTTTTACAAAAAAGCAGAAACACTAAACATTTACATTTTGCTGTCTTATTTTTCATTATGATACTTAAGTAGGGTATGTTTTTCCTTATCTCTTTATTTTTCACTTTTTATGATTATTTTGTAAGAAAATTGTTTGGGTTTGCTACTGAAATGCCAGTTTTCCTTGGAAAAAAGGTTATGAATGAGTGCATTTACCACTTCTAAAATAGTTTACTTGTGGTCACATGCTTTGAAGTGAATAATAGTGATGCATTGCTACATTTGCATTGTTTAATTCTCCTTTTTGGGGAGAAATCTGAAAATGCTTGGTGGCTGGAAGACTTAAGTATAAAATATTTTGCTCTGTACTTATCCTGTGCATCAGAAACAGACTTTTAGCCATTGACAAGGCGTGGATACTGGTCTAAATAGACCTAGTCTGATTACCTATGGTTATTTTTGTGTTCTTAGTACTTAATTTTATTCTGTTCATGTCTTTTGCTCTCTATTATTTTCCTTTTATTTTCAGTACAGTTGGTATTACATGTGTCTATTAATATTATCACAATAAAATAACAGTAGTCATTGATATTATTAAATCTGAATAACATTACCAGGCTACGTACTGTTGGTTACCAGAAAAGACTGGTTATTCATAACCAGCAAGGTTATGAATGGGAGGCTGGATTAGTAAAACTTCATCAGAAAGTTATTCTTTGGCTTAAAATCAGAAAATAAATCAAATAAACCAGTAGGAACTAAGACTCAAACAAGTTCAGAATGGTTCCTTTGACATCATATGCAAAATTTATAGCATCTTTCCCAATTGGAGGTTTCTAGTAGTGGTCTTGCTTCTCCTGCTTTTCTAAGGGAAAAGGAATTAGAAAAATTTTTAAACAAATTATACTGCTACTATGGATCTGGGAGCTTTTTCTGTTTTTGTTTTTTTTTTTGTTTGTTTTGGTTTGATTTCTTTTGGTATGTTTTGGTTTGGTTTTTTTTTGGTGGGTGGTTTTTTTCATTCTGACTGGGTTGGAAAATAATAACTATTAAACAATATTTAAAGCTAGATAAATGCCACTAGTTGAGAATTTTAAAATCTCCTCCTCCCTATTGTTACATTGTCAAAGCTTTGGTGTATTAGTCAAAAGGTTCTTGAATTCCTTTGATAAGAGTCTGAAAAAAGTCAGCAAATATTTTAGGGGGTTTACTTAAATATAATTTGGAAAATGTTTGTGTAATTTCCTGAGTAACCTAATACAGTAGAATGACTTGAAGTAACAAATTCTAAAGTTTTGGGACTAATTATCTTGCCCTTGAGACATAGCTTTCAGACGTGAAATATTTGGGTATTCTAACTGAATTCTGGGAGAATATGTCATAATATACATCCCCAATAGGTGTCTTGCTGAGTTGTATATCGTATGTAAAAATGTCTCTTACTAAGAAATTAGTAGAAGTAAAATGATTAGATTATTATTCCTATTGTTCATAGGGAATCATATAGCTTCCTATTCTTTCATGAAGAAGAAAATAAAACGAAGTGCTTCTTGCTCTGTTTTTTACGTATTTCTGTCATTAAAAAAATTATTTTATTGTCATCTTGAGTTCTTCACTACTGTACTTTCCTATCCTTTCTTCCTTTTGTTTTTTCCTTTCATCCTTCCTATTATACTTCTTTGTTGTTCTTTTTTAATCCTTAGTTTGACACTGACTATGTAGTCCATTTTTAGAAAGAAACAGGGGTGCCTTGCTCACAATTTTTCTTTGAAAATACTGAAAGAATAGGTGTCTTTCAAATAATTTGCTCTCAGGCAGACAAGAATAGGTAATGCTTCTGAGTGATGCCAATATTTCCACACTTGATATTTTATCAAAAATCAACAATTTTGTGATATTAATAGCTTTTGGGATCATAGAATCCTAGAATAATACAATATTTTGGGTTGGAAATATAAAGGACCTCTAGTCCAATCTGCTCAATGAGGAGGAACATCTTCAACTATGTCAGGTTGCACTGAGCCCAGATCAACTTGATCTTGAAAATTTTCAGGGATGAGGCAATGACCACCTAAATGGACAATTTGTTCCAGTGCTTCACCATCTTCATAATAAAAAATGATTTCTGCTTTGTAGTCTGAATATTTGTGATGATCTTCAAAGCATTCCCCATTTTAAAATAAATTATCTGCTTTTAAAATAAATGATCCGCTTTTGCTCCCAATGTGTTACACAGTTTCTGGATTCATGGTAGGCATGTTCTTATGGGTCTAATGGAATTTATGTTAAAAAAAAAATCTGAGAGATTGCTGGAGATTTGTTAATTCATGTTGAAAAGCCTTCAAACATTAATGTTTTATCTCAATATTGATCAGATCATTTTGAAACAGCAGTACCAGAAAGCATAAGAAATACATGAACAGATGGTTTCCCCAGAAGTTAGGTCTAAAATTTATCCTAAAAATTGTTTCTCTTCATCATTCCAAGTTATTTATCCTTCATAATGTAATGGCATAGATAATCTGCTTGATTTTCAACTTCCGTTGCTCTGTTTCACTTTTATATCCTCTTACAAATTTTAAGAGGTTCAAATTAAAACATTTATTTAATAATTTTGTTTTCCTTTTCTAAATAACCCCTCTTTAACACACACGTGACTTTGATCTTTTTAATGTAATATTTCTAGTAATCATAACTGTAATATGCTCCAAAAATGTTCTCTTTACATCTTCGTCCTTATGTTACCAAATTAACAATTCTTTAGTAATCTAGTATTCCAGAATGAAAGCACAACATCACGTAACAGAGTTTGTGTTGACTTTTTCTATAAATTATGCCTTCAAGGGCATAATTACTTAGGGATGAAGAAGTGTTTCTACAATTTAACAAACAATTCTGTCCCAGAATTCTTAAGTTAATGATGCACATTGCAACGGATAAGTGCAAAATTGATTTTACCAACAGCATGTTTAATCATTAGTGAAAAAGTATGTGACTATTTTCAATACATATGGGGTTTTTCTGCTACTGTGTTTCATCTGTTCATATTTCTCAAGACTATTTTAGAACTAGTAGATAAGATATCTAAAGTGAATATCCTTACAATGCTATTTGAAGGGTATTCTAACTGGCAAAAATAGGTGCTTTAAAATGCAAATAATCGTGTTTGGCTCATTAGAACACTTGACAATTATAAGAATTACTGCATGGGAGGAATGCCTTCTGGGGGGAAACTAGATGGGAAATACTGAAGAAATGAGAGAAAACTAGGGGGTCAGTGACAGAAGGGAGAAGAGCAGAGGAAACAAGAAGCAAGCCTTTCCCACTTTGCCATTAGATTGGCTCAGGTGGGTGGGCATGAATAAAGCAGCTAAAGAGGGCAATCTGAGCAGAAGGAGCAGTCCTGCCCTCTGGCTCCATCTTCCTACCCTCCTTGCTGCCCTGCAAATTGGGTTATCCAGCTGGGATGCCTTAGCCAGCCACAGATTTTTCTTCAGGTAAGTGATGCAACTTGCTGTGAAGCAAGAAAGTTTCTCAATGCTAAGGCTCAGGGAAGGAGAAAGTAAAATTATGTAAGGTGTGTTAAAAAGAAAAAGATTTCTGCTTTTGTTAAAGTTGCAATCTTAGTGTGTTATTTCCTGTGTCTGCAGCCTAGTAAAAACAGAATTGGCTCTATTGATACTTTGAAGTTGTGTGTTACCAGATTTGGTTCCTTATGAAAATTATGTTTTTTCCTGGTCATTTAAATAGATTGTCCTTCCTGCTATTGTATTAGAATTCATTCTTTGATATACTCATGCGGATCTCTCCCAGTGCCCCTTTTCCCTCTAAACAAGAAAATTATTTGAAGATATCATCATTACAAAAGTGACCACCAGAAGTGGACGTTCCACCAGAAGTGCACATTCCTCCACGTGCATTTTCTGTTCCTTTTCCTGTATTTCATATGGATGATTAGGTGAATTTGGGTGCTTGGGAAGAGTGCCTTTTTTTGTTGTTGTTTTTTTGTTTGAGGTCTTATGTTTTATTTGTTTATTTAAGAAGAAAGGGTGATATATGAGGAAATTTTTAGATCTTAAGAAAATTATTCCTTGGGTGGAGGTCAGTGAAAACCTTGATGACAGGGAATATATTTGACTGGTTTGAAGAGCTGGTGTGTTTCTTTTGAGAATCTGTGCTGCCACATCCTATACTAGTTAGCTTTCTTTAGACTCATTACTTCATGCCTGTGTAATGTGATGATTATGTGTATTACTAAAGCCAAATCATTTTCTGTCAGA
This sequence comes from Pardalotus punctatus, assembly GCA_013400915.1. Classification (NCBI taxonomy): domain Eukaryota; kingdom Metazoa; phylum Chordata; class Aves; order Passeriformes; family Pardalotidae; genus Pardalotus; species Pardalotus punctatus. The sequence goes on along the minus strand of VZTX01021566.1, from coordinate 293,351 downwards.
CTGGGCCTGGAGCCTCCTAACCACCTGGAGGTAGCAGAAAACATTGCTTGTGTGTTCAGTTATGTGACAGTTCAGCAGGCACGATATGTAAAAATAAATCTGTGATGATGGTCCACCTCTTTAAAGTGTTTCCATCCAACCACTCTGGTTTGGCATCAGCCAGCATATTCCATGATCTGAATTTGGTCAAGCTCTGGCTGTTATTTGACAGTAGTACTAATGAGGAGCAAGTAGAAATGAGAGCCATTGACATGTTGTTGGAACTCTTGTTTTAAATATTTTCACCAACTCTCATAGTAGCTGCAACTCAGACTCTTAAACTAAGGGGCTAGGAGTGAGGAAGAGGGAAGAGGAAATAGATGTCTGTCTTGATGTGTTTATCTTTTACCTTTGTTGTAGCTAAGGCATCTGAGAGTAAATATTTTCACCCTGACTTCTGCATTGCAACTTAATGAGCTGTCTGGCTATGACCATGTTGGCTGGCATGTATTAATTTACAGGTAGGAAGGACAAAAATCTAGGGCAACTTTCATGGTGGAAAAGAAAGAAAAAGGGAGGTTTTATAAACTTGTGATGTTTTAAATTAATAACTAGTTTTCTGTTTTATGTGGGCATGTGGTACATTAGAAATATAACCAGCTTTGGAAGATATACAGAATCTTGTGCTGCAGGGTATAATTCAGCCCTTAACTAATGAAGGTAGAAATGGGCTTTATTGTGCTTAAATTGCTTATTTACTCCTCTGGAGTATCTGAACTTGGTAGATGTAGCTGTTTCAAAAACTTTTGGAGACAGTATTCTGTACCAAATGGGCTGCTTCTCTGATCTTTAATGCAATTCTGGTATTTCTTATGGCATGGGATCTAATTGGTCTGGATAAAATATAAAATATCTCTTTATTAAAGAATTGATTTACACTGTATCCTGTGTTCCACAGAAGTCCCTCTTAATGTGATATATTATTACACTACTTCTCCTTTCATCGTACAAAGAGTTGCTGTTACCTCGCTTGTTTCTTAGTATAATTTACCAGTGTTGGACTACTGACTTATGAGTACAGACATAAAACAAACATTTGCTCATAAGAACTTATTTCCACATCAACCATAGTTTTTTGCTCTGTAGCATTTTTTCTTGGTCCCTCGTTATGATCATCTGTGCCACATTTCAAAGAGCCGCCTATCCCATATTTGGTTTCCATTAAGGTGAAAGCTCCGTGCCCTGTGCTGTGATTTATGACCTCAGCATTTATTCAGTCTCTGTGCCCTAACTAGATTGGCTGGTGTATTTCAAATATATTTTAGAAATGAAACTGGGGATGGAAGGAATCTCTGCTGCCTTATGATAAAAAGCCTTGTCAACACACATGGAATTAAACAAACACGCGTTATAATCAGTTTTTTCTATGTTAGCTTCATTCAGAAAAGTTTGCTATGCCATGCAGTGTATCCCAGGGACTGGACTTTTAATATTCTTGACAACTGCCCTAAGGGGAATAATGTCCCTTGGAAAAAGTCACAGTAAAAATCTGGCAGTAGATTAAGTTAGTTTCCACTTAGGTGTGACAGCAGAGTCATTACTGATTTTAGACTTAGCCAGTTTGAGAGTCGGCTTCACCACCATCAACTAAAGACTATGATGTATAGTTCCAGATGCTCTGGCCAATTGACCGTAAAATTGCTCTGCATTTCTGGCAGAGCAGTTGAGCTGGAGCTTTTAAAATCTCCACTCCCTGAGCTCAACACCCTTCCCCCTCTGCTTAAAAGCTGCTCATTATTCTTCTTCTGCCCGCTGATCTTAGCAAAAGAAAAACTTCTGGAATCAATTAGAAGTGTCTGCACTTGATGAGATTTGCACGTGAGTTTGGAATTGCGAGGCTTTGATAGTGTCAGCCAACAGCTGCAGTTTCAGGTGGTAAAATCGGGGAAGGAATTTTCCAGGGTTTATTTACAATCATAAAATAAAACAAAAATCAAGACAAGTTGGAAACCATCTAATGTGTTGTTAAAATAAAGCCTGAATTGGGTTATATATTTATTTTGTCTGAAAAAAAAAAAAAATAGTAAACTGGCAGTTTATTATCAGGATCTTTTCAATTACCTTGCAATTACTGGGCTGTATAGAATGGCTGTAATAAAACGCAAGCTATGGTCTGCTTGCTGTATTTTTAACTATGAAAGAAGCATCTGCTATTACTTTTGTCACTTTAATTGTCTGACAAGACAATGAGGTCGTCATACTTAATAGAAATCAGAAGCATGCAGTCAAAGATAAAGCAAAGGTAGTACTCTGAATATAGAAAATACATGTTCACATATACTGACTGAAATTTTCTGTTTTCTTCTGTCAACACTCACACGCATAATGATAAAGTTTTTCTGACCCTTTGTAGCCCAAAGCAGATAGTGATTGGGTTGTAGTTGCATGCAGTGTTTGCATTTTAAAGGTAACATCCATGCCAATGAGATTATTAGTGTTCGGTCATACATCTGAGAGTGCCTTTACAAAACTGAAGCTGTGCTGTTTCACACATCTTGTTACTGATCTGATTTGTTTTGTACGTCAAAGCATGGTTTTTCTATAACCCACTAATGCTACAAACCCCATCAAACTGCATTCTTTTCTACATCATAATAACACACGGATAATGATAGAGGTCTCCATACTAGCAAATTGCTTCACTGGTATTAGTGCTTAGTGACAGCTGAGATATTCCACATGGGTAGATGCTCATCTGTGTAACTCTAGTTACATACTAGAGTATTAACTAGGATTTTTTTGTTTGTTTTGTTTTTTTGTTGATGCACAAATGCACAGATTTGTTTCATACCTGGTTTTTCCACAGATGTGAGAGAATCATATTTCCTATTCCTGACTGAGCCATAGCTTATTGATCAGTTTACACTCATAAATTTTACATTAAAAGTTGATTTAAAGGTGTCATGTAAAGTACATTGCAATGCCTAAGAGTCAAAGGCAGGGTAAGATGGGCAATTCCTGTGTCCTGAATGAAAGACATTGGCTTATTTGTGGAGATTTCCCATCCATGCAGGTCATGTGGGGAGAAGCAGAAGGTGCAGTCTGAGAAATGCAGAAGGTATCCCCCAGCTGTGAAGAACACCCCTGAGTGGGGAGCCTTCCAGCATCTTTGTGCAGGGGCAGTACGTGAGTGTTCTCCAGGCTGTCTTTAGCCCATCAAGCTCACCCAAGTCTGTGCTTGTCAGCAGCACAGCCTGAGATGCAAACTTAGTCCAACACTTTCCAAAACTAGGTAGCTTACTTCCAAAGCTATTTTAATGGGCAGGTGGAAATTATCCTAAAGAGAGAAGAGCTGTAGCTGTGTTCCCAAGACCATGAATACATGTTGAATACTATGTTCAACATGATAGGTTTTAATTAAATTCTAAGAGATAAAAACTTAAATTAAACAAGCTGTTTCTGATGTGGAAAAGATCTGGGTTTGGCACATACATGGTGACCACAAAGAACCAACCTAGTATTTAAAATCTTTCAGATATTTCTATCTTGTGTGGTTTAAATAGACAAAACACAAATATAAAAAATACATGCAGCCCAGAGTTACTCAATATTTATATCTTGCAAGGGAAATGGTATGAGACTCTTCTTCCTATAAATCCCTTCCCATTTCTGTAACAGTGAGCAGAACATGGCGGCTGTGAAAACTTAACATTTCTGCAACAGAATGTCTCTGTAGGACACACAGATTTGGACTGTGATATAGTCCATTGGAAATCAAAATCAATCCCTTTGTGTAGGAAAGCAGAAATTAATTCAAAATGTTCTATGATATGTTTTATTACTTTGGGTTTTTTTAATCATAAATGCGATCTTTTGCTCAGTCTATTTTTTTTCAGAAGCTTCTTATGAACAACAAAGAAAGAAAAGCACAGTAAAAGTCGAGCCTCTGTTTTTCTGCTAGCAGCACCTGAAATAACCACAGAGACTGAAAACTGGTTCATGACATCTGGGCAATTGCGTGCTAAATTCTAACCAGCCAGTGCCTTTTGTCTAAAGTGGGCAGTAGATCAGTAAGATAAAATCAAGCCATTATCTGTGCTGTGATTAATTTTATTACTACCTTGTTGTATCATTCCCTTGTACAAATTCTGTCTTCTATGATGTTTAGAGTTGGGGAATAAGGGAATCTAGAGAGAGCAACAATACCATATTTAATTTCATATTTGGGTATTATGCAGCACAAAGGGAATGTTTTAAAATATCCATCTCCTGCTAATGCCAAATAAAAATTGCCCGATGAAAGAAGATTAGCAAATGCTGTGTTTAACAACTGATTACCAAATGCATAGCACACAAAACACTTTGTATGTTTAAAATTTGGAAATAAGTGTTATGAGAAAAAAGTAAATGTAAAATGCTAGTTATCACTTGAAACCAGGGCAAAATAATACAGCAACCCCCTATAGAGTCTGGGAGTGATCACATCTGTCCTGACAGAATTTGTTTGGTTTATCTTCATGTGGAAACCATGAAATATTTGAATAGGTTGGGGTTTTTTTTGCAGATTGGAAGCTAAATACAGTTGACGATGCCTGGCTTTAGTTTGAACACTTTACATTTTATGTTTTATGGAGAAAAAGATGCTACATTTTGTCCTTAACTATTACCTGAATTCATTGCACATCTGAATATGACTATAAATCTCTAGATCTATTAATTTCTCCTCTTGTTGGCTTCATGGAGTTTGCCTACAAAGAGTGGTCAGATACTAGGAAATAGCTAAAAGTGGTAGTGAAGCAGGATGCTGAGAGGCAGTCTGGCCATTGTTTTATACCTGCTTCATAGTTCTTTCCACTTCCTTTTGAGATCAACCTAGTTTTTATATATATATATATATGTATTTTTTATTTTTTTTTTTTAGGGAAGATACCTGTCATTGTGCATACATGAGAGGGTCTGTCCTGCTTCTGCTCACTCTGTAAGCAATGTATAGAGTTGCTATCATCATGGTTAAATTGCTGTTTAAATTTTTTTTCCAGGCTTAGAAGTGAAACCTATTCAACAATTGTCTTATGTAGAAAACTCAGGGGGTTTTTTTTGTATACTCTTTTTTTTTTTTAAGTTCTTTTTCATTTTCAGCTGAGAATATTCTAGCACAGGATGAGAAGTGTTCAGTAGTATAATTCTAATATCTTTTTGGGCCATCTTTGTTTCTAATGAAAGTGTTTCCCTAAAATTAATCTATTCCGAAAGTATCTTGTGTACTATGTGCATGGGTGGTAATTAGCTCCTGAAGTTGTCTGAGGCTTACTAAACTGCATCCTTGGACCACAAAACATGTAAAAATGCAGAATTCATCTGTCAGACCTGAATTGGACCTAAAAATGTGTTACCAAGATACCATCAACTGAGATCTTCATAAATTTTAAAAATTAGGCTACATGCAACTTGCTAGAATTTGCCTTGCCCTCTGGATAGCAGTCTAAATTGTGCAGTTCACTAAAGAAACATGGCATATGCTTTGATATGTTTTAACAAGTGCTGAAAAAATGTTGAGGGTTTTCTAAATAATTGGATAGAGTACTCCTTATCTCTTCCTCTTCCCTTCTATAACTTTTTTCTGTTTTTTTTCTTCTATGTGTAAGAAATGAAAATATATTAAATGGAAATGGAGAGGATTAGGGAGAACTTTCTTTTCTAGTTCTCTAACCAAATCAAAATAAAATAAAACCTACAAAATATTTTGAGGCCCAGGAAAATGGGAAATAACTTACTTTACAAAATGTTAAGACAAACACCAACAGGCGGGAGTTTGTAGGTGGGTAGCTAGGATGTTTCATTCTACACTTTCATTTCACTTTGGGTTGGTTTTTTTTTTTCACTCCACTATTATGAAATTAGAACAGTCAAATAGTAGAACAAATTATTGCCTGAAACAAGAGCATCTCACTCAAACTTCTCAGTTTAAAATGAAGTCAAAAATTTTCAGCTTTACTGGGAGTTCATTAATCTTGAAATAACACATTTCAAGAAAACAAATTCTTTGATTTGGTTGTCCCATCTCTCCTAAGAGCAGAGAGTGATAAGCGAGTGTTTCGTCTATGTGGCTATCTGAGGATCTTGCTGTTGGAAGTAAGAAGCTTTTCCTTAACTGGGGGAAACTGGATATTTGAAAAAGCAAACACTGTCTAGTTTTAACACAGTCCTAGGTATTGGTAGAACATTAGCACCTTGGATTCAGGTCAGCTTTTTCACACTGTTTTTTTTTTTGGCTTTTTTTTTTTTTTTTTTTTTTTTTTTGTCATTAGGCTTTTCTCAAGGGTAGCTCACTTGAAATAGATAAAAAATTCCAGAGTACTCTGATTAAGAATAGTGATAGAACCAATATTTTTACGTAGCCTTGATTTTTATATAAATTGGTGCAATCATAATTTGATGTTTTCAAGTCTCTTATTGGACTATTTATCACCTTCTAAATAATTGGTCATTTTTGCAAACTTCTTATAAAATATCTAAATTCACTAAATGAATCAAATCTGCTCATTCCAATGAACTCTTGGCTAGTGGAGAGTTAAGGAGGAAAACAGGTTCTTTAGTGGATCCAGGTTTACTTTTTTGGCTTTGCAAGCTCTCTGGCTTTCAGAACTTATTAGCATCAAATAAAAATATAAAGCATCAGGTTGCAAAAGTAACAAAAATAATAGCTGTGAAAGCAGCATGCAGGCAAAACTGGTCCATTTTTCCTGGACAGTCCAAATAAAATTTGCCCAACTAACTACTTTGCATCCTCTACTGTTTTATTCTAATCTTTTTGGAGACTAAGTTGCATGATCTTTATGATTTTGTTTTGCTATGTGCAGTAATCCATACTAATAAACTCTACACAGAAACATATTTGGGCATATATGCCAATTATTTCAGAGAACCCCTAATAGACTTGGCAGTGGAGATTCTGATTTTCAGAAGTCTACGTGTGTGGACAAATGTTTGCCTCTTGGCTTAGACAGAGTCTTTGGAATGTAAATCATCCTTGAAAAACTGGTGTTGAAAGGGAACCATGTTGTTAGCTTAATTGCTAAGAAACAAGCTAGGCTTAATACCCTTCAAAATTCTGCTGAATGTCTACCTGTTTGAAGGAAAACTCAGACAGGAGTGGTGCCTTTAGTCCAAAGTGTGGTCTCCTTTGGGGTAAAGATGTGAAAATTGATGCCTGACAAGTATATTATCAAATGCAACATTATTCTTAGTCGGACAGGTTAAAAGTGTAGTGGAAAACAATGGCATGGGGGATGGCAGACACAGACCCTCCCCAGTCCATGCAGGACACAGCTGGTCCAAAGGGTACCTGTAATGATCTGGGACAGAATAAGGGGAAAGAGGGAAAGCAGGGAGGATCTGTACATTCTCACAAACTCTGTTACTAGTTCATTTCTTAGAGATCTGAATGATTAGAAGTTCCTTATGTGAACCGACCCCTACACTATGGTAGTAGTGAAATTTTACAAGGAGAGTGGGAAATGAGAGAATAGCCTTGGGTATGGGATGATCCACAATTATTAATTATTTTACATCTTTCCTGCTCAGATGCCTTGATTTCTAAATCTGCCTGCAAGGACTTGTCTAAAGACTTACCTCTTTGTAATTTGGTGACAAGGTCATGGAATCATGGTCGGATATACTACAGGCACATGCTAACCTTATTTCCTCCGTGGTCATGGGTTCCACTTAAATCACTTAAATCAGTGATTTAAGCCTAAATGTGGTGTTGGGTTTTCTGTCCTGAATTACAGAGAAGACATTGGTATTGTTAATATTCATTAGCATAAGTTTTCTTCCTTGAATTTTTTATGAAATCATCAAAATAGCAGGTTCAGCTGGTGTTGTACTATTGCCAGGCAAAAATGCTGTATGACTTTTCTCCACCATCATTTCCCTATTACAGTTAATGCAGTCCATCTCACTGAAACCAAAAAGCTATTGCCAGTACACCTCCTAAATTATTCTCAAGCTGCCAGCTGTGCCATTTGCCTTTGATCCTTTCTTTCATGGTAATTGTCATACTGAAAGGTAAAACTAAAATATATTCTGTACTGAGAGCCACCTTTTCATACTTCTGGAGGATATTTGTCCTCAGGAGATTTCTGGAGATTTTACATACTATTAATAGTCTTCTCTATGTGCTATTGCTGCCATCAAGTGCAATTATATAATTATGCATGTGTAACTATTCGTGTACAGTAATTTTTAAGTAATGCCAGCTCTCTGGAGCTCCAGCATTTTCTTACTGCTTAATTTAAAAATAACACTTAACATTACTTGAAACACATGAAACACCTCATTGTTTTATTTTAATGGGAGCTAAAAAATTGAAAAATTCTGGTTGAATATGCACTTTGAAGTATGTTGCTGACCAGAAGAATAGATTGCCTTGTTAATAAATGAAATTTGGTAGTTTAGTGACTTGCTTTCATGATTTTATTTACTCTCACTGATAAGATAATTGAAAAAAACTGTGGAGCTGTCAATGTAAACAGATCTCTCCAGCAGGGCAAACAATTATATTTGCCTTACATATGTTGCTACATGCAAAGGGAAATACCTCCAAGATATTCTTCTGACCAATGTGGTTTAAAAAAATGCTTTCCAAATATGAAATTTTTTATTGCTTCTGATTCATAATATTTAGAGAGGAAAATACTTTTCAATTGTTTATTTAGTGTGTTAGGAATCTAATTTAAAACATTTGGGTGGTTTTGACCTTTGCTGTATTAAGGAGGTCTTGAAGCATCGTGCTGTCTGTTGACTGTACACTAGGAAATTAGGATTTTAATGTACTATGTCTGCAATTAGCAAAACACTTCATCACTACATTCACTGCTTGCAATGTGCTACTTAAGAATAAATATTTCCTTTATTAACTCTGAAGTCAAACTAGTTGGCATCCAGGCATTCTAGCAGTTGTACAAGGTACTGTAAAGTCCCACAACAATGTCCTGTTTCCAGGCATGTACAATGTAAACAAGAGATGAAATGCAGCAGACAAATATTAGCACCAATCACAAAGCAGTTGTCTGAAAATTGAGCACTTTCATAATGAAAGATACCAGAAGTAGCTCAGGCAAGAGAGAGATGTGCTGGAAAGATCCTTAAAGTGTTGAAAACAATCTTACTTTTGAAAAGGGAGCTAATGGAAATACACATAGAAAGTAAGCACTTATCCAAAGGGATAGTCTAAGAGCCATTTATTTCAGTAGCATACTGGGTGGACATCAGTGAGGTGTAAAGTTTTTGGCAGAGAGAATTGCTACATTGGAGATTTGAGTAGATAAGGGCCTGGATGAGAATCCTAGATGCATGAATGAATAAGACTAATTATCTCTGGTGTGTTAGAAAAGAATCTGTGCATGGGGATATGGGAAATCTCAGGAGAGGTGGGGTTTGAAGATGACATATAAACAGCGATGATATCTAGAATTGTGGGAAAAGGAGGAAAGATTTATTTGGAAATGGGAGAGATAGTTAATTTAAAGTATATTTAACCTAAGCTAACTTTCAGAAACACAATAATATTGGGACAGATCGAATTTCTATGGTAGAGTGAGGGGGATGAGACTTGAAGAAAAAGAGTGGGATCTGCAGCAAGATGATGGAATTTGTGCTGGGATTAATAATATTTAGAGAAGCACAGAACAAGGAAGAAGCTTGCACAAGAATGGTGTAACTGAACTATACAAGATGGCATAAAAACTTGATGTTACTGAGCCCTTCATAACAGTTTAAGATAAACTTTGTTTATACGAGATCTACAAATGGATCTTTTTGAATAAAACTGTTCAGATACACAACAGAAGAATAGATTTTTCCTTTTTATTCATGGTGATGAGACTTTTTTTTTGTTGTTGTTTATTTTAATACATGAAAGTTAATTTTTCTGGAAACTCGGATCAAATGTGATCCCTCTGCGTGCAGCAGTAGAGTGCTTTAGCACTACAAACGGACTTTACTATTGCCAGAGAGGATTCATTGCGAGATGGTGATTGTTCAGCCACCAATGTTTTCTAGCAAGAGCAGGAATGGAGTTGAGAATTCAGTAAACAATGTTTGTGACATATCACTAGCCAGAAGAATTAAAGATCAGGATGCTAAATAGGATTAAAATCTTTGCCATTAGCTGTCCTGACTATTGTATGCAAAAACATACAGAGAGCTCCCTTTAATCTGTGCAAAAGTTTATTAGCTCTCTTCATATGGAAGAGGGCCTTTTAAAATAAACCTTAGTATTTAAAAATATTTCCAGAAAGAAGGAAACAACTAATTCCATAGAAAATCTGAAATAATATATGAACAACAATACAGAAAGTTTTCAGGCGAGAACTTCAAATAACTGAGGTGTAAGTGAGACATAAGGACACTGGTATACTTTATGGGAAAGGGTGAAGAAAAATAGAGTGATAAGGTTGTGTGAAAGGATGTAATGCAATGAAAGGAAGGAAAGGAGAAAGCAACATGGTGTGGCAGGTAAATCAAAAATGTTAGGGAAAAAGGATTATTATTATTATGAATGGTATTACTATCACATGGTTCTAGGAATCAATAGTGTCTATTCTCTGGACTATTCTCATGTAGTTCTAATAGGTGAAAACAGTGGTAAAATGAAATTTAAAATCAAATCAACACAAATGCTTGAAAAGTTTCATAACAGCAAGTTTGGTGCAATTTTGAAAAAGTAAATAGCATTCTGAAGTGAGATAATCTGAGTTAGGCATTTTCTGAAAGAGAGAGAATGAAGATATGTAGTAAAGTATTTATGGTGAAAGTGGTACACACTCCCTTTGAAAATGTTTTCATTTTTTAACAACTTTAACTCTGCATGATTTGAGACTATTCTGGATGATCTACCACACCTGAGGGAATGGCTCTAAAATTTCACTATGATTTTTTTTTTTTCACTATGATCACTACTATTTTTTTTCATTAATTTAATATATGCATACATTTTCAGGAGTAGAACACATTGCACATTGATGTACATTTAAATAGATTATAACACCCAAAAGAAATGACTGCTTTTTGAAAAAGTGCAGCAGGAAAAGTCTTAGATAATTATAACATCCACGGTGAAGATTTGCATTTGATATTGCTATTTAAAATAGCTATAGTACATACTTTGTGTGCAAGTGAAAAACATGGCTTGGAAATGTTTACATCTGACCGATCTATTTTAAGTAAAAGACGTATATTGTTTAGGTGCTAGTGAGAAGTGTGAATATTGTGATTGGCCACCACACAGAAACTTGCAGACAGGTAGTGTGTGGAGAGCAAATGAATTGCTACTGTGTAAGTTTAAAACTGTAGATGCAAAAGCTAAAATAATATTTAACTGCACATGGTATAATGAATCGTTATTGGCAACTGGCATTCACAGACTATTTGAAAGGCAGTATTGGCCAGACACAAGTTATTTGGCAGAGATCTTGCCTAGTATATATTTGCAGAGCCTGTCTGCATAAGGATGCTGGCAGGTTTATCCTGATTTCTATTCCAGGTGACAGATTTCTATCCAAGCATATGAGTGATCACATATTTTCCACTGGAATCTGGGCACTGTAAAATTTCTGAAGCTGAGTAGAAAAATTAAAGGATTTGCTTAAACTATAATAGTCTCTACATACCAAGGTGATGGCAAAATATTTCCACTTGGACAACATCAGCATGAACTGTGCAGAATTGAACTAAACATTTTTCTGGAATATTGATTGTATTTTGTTGCTGCTTCTCAGTGGCATCTTCTCCTAACCTAGAAGCTGTGATCACTGCAGTCTTCAGTTAATTTCTGCATGAAAATTAAGCAATAGCATTGGAAAGTGCAGTGCACCAGCTATCTACCAAAGCAAAGAACTCGGTTCAAACCAGATGAAAGCTATACCATAATCCTATTTTCTTATTTTTTTCTGATGCAAAGCCAATTAAAAAATAGAATAGTTTCCATTAGTTTATTTGTCTTTCCTGGAGCAATTACAATTGCTAAACTTTCCTAAACTATATAAATGTGGAGTCTCCCCTTGTGACAGGTTGTTTAAATTTATAACTAAAGCTAGCATTTCCATCTCCAATAAAAGCCAAACAGACATTTAATTATGGTGCGTGACATTTCTGACTAAAATAGAGCCAACAGAGCCTGTCAGACAGCCCTCATTGTTCGCGGATTTTGAACAAATTGGGGATCTGTGAATTTATAGCCAGGTTTTTCTCTACTATTGTTTAAAATAGCACACATGGAAAACATGCCATGGGTGTGTTGTAATTCAGCTTTAATGATGTAACACTTGGTTTCAGTCAATCGTTGGAGGATTGCAGTAACACTGGTTTAGTGCTTCAGACGTTGCATGTTCCGTAGCAATTATAGTCCAGCTTTCAATAATGGCTGTTGGCGGGGTATCCACAAGTGAAGTCATAGCAATTTTGAGAAAGGGCTAATAAAAATACACCTGCCTTGTAGTGGAAAACGAGCCTTTAATATCTTTGCTTTGAAGTTGAATGAAGCCCACAGCATTAACTAAAAGATACCAGTATTATGATGCAGTAATCCACTCCCTCAGGGGAAGTCAGGGGATTGAAGTAGGAAATGCTACTATTTTCTAGTCACATATTTTTTAGTCACCATAACATCATGAAGGAAGAATGGAAATAACAAGGTGATAATAAAAACTGGAAGGGTTGTTAGCTCTAAAATTAGATATATGCAAAGCGATCCCAAACCATAATTCAGGGATACTGCATCTTAAGTGATACATAATGAGTTGGTTGCTAGTTTCAACGCAATTCTTTACCTAAATATATTCAAATCCACTTTTTGTTGAAACAATATATGCAATATTAAAATAACATTCAAGAAAAAGAATAAGATTTTTTTGTTCAGTCAAATTCTCAGCTTTTTATTCTGGATTAGTTTAGCTTTTGACACCATTTTACTCAGCCACTGACTATTTACAGCCATTAATAGTTCTCGGTTTGTTTTCTTGACCAAAAGATCTAGGGTGGATTCCTTTTGTTACATTTTCTATTGTATTTATCCTGGTATACTTCATATGTTTTGAATTCTTCTTCCTTTTAAGACCTCTTTGTGGCATATACAGCCAAGCTGTGTGTCTTTCTAGGACAGTCCATAATGCAGTAGTTATATACAGTAATAAAGTTCTGCTTGGAAAAAGTGTAGCAAAGTATATTTCCAATAAACGATGGGAAAAAAATACAACTTCCTTTATGGCTTCTAAAATGAGAATAAGAACTTGGAGTATCTGTTCCTGCCTATTGCTACATTAGTGAGTGCTTGAGCAAATGACAGAATCTTTCTTTGTGTTGGTTTAACTGAGTGGAAAATGAATCCAAGAATGCCCACATCCTAATGCATTTATTAGGTATGATTACTCTGGTGGCAAAGAGCCTCTAGAATTATGCTATCAAAGGGCCTTAAGCAACTGGAATTTACACTGTCAAAGTAAATCAGTTCCCTGCATTCTCATTTTTTGCATATTTTTCTGCCCAAAACTCTCTTGCCTGTTGTGACACACCACGCCCATCATGCAGATGGCAGTACTAGTCTTACTCTAGTGAACATGTCTAAGGAAACTTCAAGTCAGACATGTATAATAGGAGCTCAGCTTAGACTTGCAGTTGTTATGTGTGATATATTGTGCAGCTATTTTGCAGTCACTGCTGTTAAAATCCAAACTGCAAAAAAAAAATTGTATGAGTGTATACACAAATGGGCCTCTTATCATAGTAAGAGTGGATAAGAAATTAAAGTGATTGGTGTATTTTTAGCAAAATAAGATTAATCTGGAGAGCAGAGCTACTTCCATATTAATGACTAGATAAAATTTATGAAAAAAAATCTAGAACATTTTGTCAGGAATTTTTCAGCAACCTGGAGCAGCGCAGGAACCCACAGGATACAGATCCTACAGTCGGGCCTTCAGTTTCAGCTGTGTTAGAGGTTCCTCTTAAAATAACCAGAATTTATATACCTTCAGGGCTGGGTGTTGCCTCTCATCCTCACTCACCAACATGGTAGTTGTCCTCTAAGTGGAGAACAGAAAGATAAAGGGTGCTTAACCCCATGCTGGTCTGATCAAACACCATTCCCTGCTAACACAGGAAGAAACATTCATCAAAGGGATATCACTTGAGTATGATCCTGCAAAAACATGCACACATGCTTAACTTCACATTAATGGGACTATTTAGGTGCATGAAGTTAAGCATGTGTTTTAAATCTTTGCTGGATTGTAGTCTGTATTTTCCTTTCCACTAACCTGAGCCTTTATGCAGGGTAGTTACCTTATGGGTCTGAAATGCCAAAAATTGCCTCTGCCTATGAAGAAGATTTTATATGTCTGAATTCAGTTTTAGATTGCCCCTAGTTGCCATAGGTTTTTAATCTTACTATGTCTGTGGTTTCTGTTTTTTGTTTAGGGTTTGTAGCACTTTTTTTACAAATTTCGAATACCTTGTATAGACTTGCTACTTTTTCGGAGCAAGTATATATGCGTAATTACATTTCAAATTAAAACCCCAAATAATTATTCTTTTATATTAAAAATACTATTAATAATGGTACAGGCTTCTAACTTTTCTACTAGTTTTTACTCTTAAATGAGGCTTTAACTTTCTTTCAAAATTGATATAAAATAACTAAGGGGGTTATCTGTTTTACTGATTTCTGTTTTATCATTTTGGGAGTGAGCGAACTTGTGCTGTGGTGGGAAGATTTCCTATTCAGTGTTCAATTTAGTAGAAAGAATGTAGAGAAATGCTGAACCAGAGCAAAATACTTAGGCTCTGGAACACAGTGAGCTTTTTAAGCAATTACAATGTTGAATCCTGGAGGTAAATTTAAACACTCTGCAGTCAGTGCTAGTCACAAAAGTTGTGTTTTGCTGGGTAAACCACATATATCAGGAAGCCAAGCTTCTAACAAACTTCATGCTACTGTCACTACATATTTTACTGCTGTTTTTTTCTTTGTAAAATTCAAGCGTGTAATTTGCATCGCTACTCGGAAAGTAAATTTCTATTGAGTCTTGACACCTGCCAGCACTGGTATTCATTTCAAGCTGTAAAACACTACTTTGAAATAAATATTGGGAAACTCATTAAATGTTGTCAGCTGTGTCATCTGTGTTAGCATAAAATAATATAACTAAGTCTTTCTGGGTTCTATTTTCTACTTTAAAAATGACCGAAAGTCTTTATGAACACTTTTCTGTACTTTAAAATTATTTTCTAGAGTTAAGTCCCCTGATTTTTATCACTTCTGCACACCCACTCTTTTTTCCATGTGTTTCTTTAAGACGCATGTGCAGTTTCTTGTTTTATACTTAGAAAATTCAATATCCAGTTAAAGGATTGAGTGAGCCAAGACAGACAAGAACTCTGAAAGTGAAGTTCCCCTAGCCTCCGTTATTCCCAAGCTCAGACAAAAACTAAATTTAAATGAACTTAAAGGCTGAATAGTGCTTAAAATCAGTAGAACCTAGATTCTGGCCCTGACTAGTTCTGGATAACTCCCAGTTGTTTCAGATGAATGGAGTGTAAATATCCAGGGAAATAATTTTGTTATATTAGGAAATTCATTAATGCTAATGGTCATTTCTGCTTTATTCTTTACTGTCAGGAATCCTCCCTGCTTCATGAAGCATCTGCTTCACTTAATAGTGTGTATAACCAAGTTTACTGGATCTGGACTGAGAAGCATCATAATCAAATTACCCCTACAGGAGTAATGTATTAAGGCAAGGCTGGTTGTTATCACACATATGCTGCAGATGGTTGCAGCTGGAAAATGTATACAATTTAGTACTATTTTCTTGCTGTGTTGATAGACTTATTTTTCAGAAACTGAAAGGGAGAATGTGAGAGGAAAAAAAGAAAAGCTCATGTCATTAGCTTGATGAGCCCTTCATACTTGTGGTCCCACAAAGCCAAGTCCCCAGTCCTGATAAATAAAAAATCCAGTTTTTTTGTTTTACCACAAAGGGAACAAAATGCTACATAAGAATGCCTGACAGATAACTTGTGATCATCCCACATTTTTCATGAACTTTGACCAACTCCAATCCTAGTAAGTTCAAACTTCTTGTGTAAATCTTCAGATCTTCTATGCAAATTCCCACTCTCCTCCATGCTCCTGACTGCATGGAGTTGTCTCCCATCACCTTCCTTTCCATTGGGGAGGTCAATCTTGAGCCTGTGCCTGATGGTTAATCTCGTTACTCCTCTCATTTGTTGAACTGATCTCTGAAGTTATTATTTAGTAATGTCTCCCTCAAATTCTCTCTCAGGATCTGCTTCTTTGAGGGCTTCTGAAAGGCAGGAACCAATATGTGAGAGTGTTGGCTGAAAAACCCTTTTGGATGGCTGCTGGCTCAAGGCAGCACAAAGTAGAAGCATCCCTCACAACTGTCTCTCTTATCTGTGAGCTCTTATTATTATGGGTTATAACTCATAAGAAGAAAGGCAGTTTAAGGCTTGCTTGCAATCCTTCACTTACTGAAACCCTGATCCTGATTTCAGCTGCAGAAGTTGAGTTTGGTGAAATAGTAAACTGACAAGGCGTACCCAAAATGAATTGCGGAATTGCAGGTTAATAGGCACTGTTAGTGTTGTTAGTAGGCAATTTTCAGCCAAAGATACATTATTAATGTGACCTCTCTGAGGGCCCTGTCCTGGGCCATGCAGCAGATGTGTTGTGGTAGCTGAGAAGGAGAAACCCTGAAAGCAATTACACAGTATAGTTTGTCCTGGAAATCGTAGGGGAATCCTTCAAATAGTATTAGAGAGCATTGTTATAATGAAACCTGTGAATCTCTGTACAAGACTAGAAATGGAAACTAGCAGCTCAGAAAAAAAGCATGTGGCTGAATTTATGTTGGGAGGACAGAACAGAGTTGTAGATAACAGCCCAGGGGCACAGACCTTTCATGCTCAGAATCGTGGCCTCGAGCAGAGGTGTTAAATCAGTGTTTCCAGACTGAAAAATTTTACATCACCAGTGAGACAAATTCAGGCTTCCTGATGGAGCCATCTGAAGGAAGTTTTGAGCAGGGAGTTGGATTATGATCATATAAATTAGACCAGATTTTCTGAAGAGGAAATAATGCAGCCATATACATTTACTGAGTTGTGTTTTTTAAAGTGAAATGTCATGATGAAGTATATAGACACTCTGCAAGTTCCTGTGAGGTATAATTTATAGCTACTAGACATACTAAGGAAGGCAAATTGTATATTGCAAGTTGTGTAGTTAATAGGCAATGACTACCCATTGGTGACATTAACCAGATAGTCAAATAAGAATTTTGCTACTTTTTGATAAATAATTGTGCTTGCAATTTTATGTGTACAGCTAACTTCTAGCACAGAATGGTAGCTACTGAACTCTTAAAGCATTGCATTTTCTTGCATCTGCCTAATAAAATCATTGCCACTTATGTGTCCAAATCAGTTTAATCTAGGCATGAATCCATGGGGAAAAAGAATGACACTGTATTTTTGCATTTGCAGTCATAAATCAAATAGATGTTCAGTTTCTCACTTTAGTATTTTACATGTAGAGTGGTATGAATCTCAGTGTTGTAGCTTTTCTGTGTATACTTTACAGATTATGCCTGGCAGTCTGACAGAAAGCTACGAAAGTAAATGACTAGAATTAATTACCATTCAGTAGAGTCAAAATTAGACTGGGATGTGGAACTCATAGAAGCTCCACAGAGTAATATACTACTTTATACTTCTCTGCGTTATGGTTCATCAGGTGTATAAATAAATCTTTTTAATACACTTTGGCAGTATGGAAGTAAATTGTCATTTTAAATTAAAATCTCATTAGTGAGAGTATATACCTTGATATCAGAAATACACTTATTCTTGTATTGATGCCATGTTATTGAATTAACTGTCAGTGTTCTCCCATCTCCTGAACTAGACAACAATCAAAAAATATGTGAAATTATTCTATTCATTTTCAATTTGAACTTTCTTATACCACTTTCCCCTGCTGCATACCCAAGGGAAAAGAATTCCTTTATTACAACTGAAGCCTAAAATTCCACTGCCTCAGCTCTTAAGAGAATTGTAGAAAATGAAGAACCCTGCCTACAAGAGAGGCTGAAGAAGGGAAAAATAGCCAGTTTACAGGTCTTGGGGGATTAATAAATCTTCTCATATTCCTTGGAATCCCATTGAACCAAAGTTACAGTGAGGCCATGGAGACAAAGGTCTTGTGTCTTTTTCTCTCCTGATCAAAGCGGAAAATATATTTTTCCCCACTTATTTTGTCTCTCAAATCCTATGCCATCATTTGTTTTATAGATTGGAAATGAAAATCTTCAGTTTAGCAAATTAATTTACCAAATAAAAATAATTATAAAGGTTTTGACACTGTTATGGTTAGGGCATCCTACATATTGAAAGCAAAAATCTCTGTGTTAATGTGGGAGAATTTGCAAAATATCTGTGTAATCTGAAAGTACACTGTTTATGTCCATGTTAGAAAGATCAAAACAGATTGTCAATCTGAAAAAGGAAGAATAAGAGAACTAAGAATTTGTATGTTCTTATCTGAGAACTGCCGTGCTAATACACCTGCAGTGTGCTTATTTGAAAAGAATTTGTCCACTTAATGCAACAGGATGGATGGCCAAACTTTTGTAAACCTAACTGTAAGGACAGAAAAGAGGGGAAGGTCAGTGGTGAGTGTATATTCAGGGGAAAAAACTGCGCACACTTTTGGATAAAAGGAGCTACTTTCAAAAATATTTTTCAGGCTAGAAACAATTAGGAGACAAATATGAAAGGGTGGGGAGCTGTGGAATAGGCCAGCAAGGGAAACAAGAAAAGAAAAAAGTGTCAAAAAATTCCAAAATATATTTATAGTTCAACAGGAAATTAGCAATAAACTCACAGTGCTTGTGAGTAGAGTTGAAACAAGAAAGTGGACAGCACTGAAGGGCAAGCTAAGGTAATCCTTTCATTTTCCACAAGCAGTAGGATGCAAAAAGTGGTAAAGAAGGTGTGCTTCTGAATGTAAACCTGTGGTGTGTGTACCTGTGTGTCTATCTTTGGCCATATAGCAGGAAAAATGGGAAATTGGGATATTTTACCTCTAAAGATGGGGCCTTCTTTGAAAATGCCAGTCTCTGTATTAGAATAGCTTAACTGTGCATTTGGAATGTGTTGCAGCCTTGTATTGGGTCCTATGAACTGAGAACAGAATGCAAACATGAAAGAGCCATCATAGGTGTTGCTTTCGTAGCACACTTACATGTAATAGGAGCTCATACTCCCTGTGTCACCTGAACATCACTAATGTGTCACCATGGTGGTTTGATGGCACTCTCATCTGCCTGTGCTTGACTTGCACAAGGGACTAAACAAGGGACAAAAAGGGAGAAAGAACTTGTGCAGACTTTTTTGGTAAGAAAAGCAGGGAAGGGAGCAGAGAATATAACACTTCTTATATAGGAAATAAATATGGGTCAACTTTCACTTGTGAATTTGGTCATTCTATCAGGGCTCTTTGTGTGCTTTGCATGCTCATACTGGTTTGACAATACTGGAAGGCTCAATATTTTATTCTAGTAAAATACCACTTTCACAGAAGTCCTGTGGGATTTTTTTATTTGTGGAAATTGAGTTACCTTATAGAAAGATGAGAAATTTCAAATGTATCGATGCCAAAAGACATAATGGCAGATGTGGTTTCAGGTCAAAAAGGAAAAAAAAATTACATAGACATCTCTGAGGGATTGTTGACTACGGTTTGTTGTAGTGGCATCTAATTTAAGGCATCAAAGTTTATTTTGGAGCTGGCTCCAAGTGACTTATATAAGTCTGTCTGTCATCTCCCATTAGCATGTGCTAGTTGCAAAAGGATGTGGAAAAAAATAGTGGATTAAATATTAAATGAAGCTTGGATCTAAAATAAAGGAAATGCTTCCAACCTTCTACAAAAAAATCAAAATCCCCCTTTCCCACTCCCAAAATTTTTCTTCTAACCATTAACTTGTGTCATTATTATAAACTTATTTTTTTTTAAAAATAATTTACTGCATACAAGCTTAATGTCACTTCTTTATCGATACTTTCTGTTCTGATTTTCTTTAAAGATCCCTTTCTGTCAATAACTGTTTTATGTTGTCGTCACTATGAAGTTATTTGAATGTTGCAGCATAGCATGTAGTCCCTAACATTGTCAGGAAACTGACACATTTTTGTATCCAAGACCAAGAGCAAATTCCAATACAGATTTAGGTACAAAATCTCATTAGATTTGCTTCATTGTAATCTTTTCAGGGAAAATGCTATGTGTTTTTTCAGAAATTTTAAACTTACTTTTAACTCTATCTGTTTGAAACCTGTATTCCTAGTAATATATTCTACCAATTCAATATTCACTAGTAGTATTAAAAAAATGAGACTACATGGTACTAAATGTATTCTTGCTACTCACAGTTATAGTAAAAAGCATCCATCAAGTCACTGACATCTTCTTCCCTTTCAGTTGAAGTGTGGTGAACCATTTGTAAAGTGCCAAGAAACATTTAAAAAATCAAAGGTAAAGGCAAGAAGGTCATTCATGGCTATTTACTCCCCACTGAAATGAATATGAAAGAATGTTATTTGTCATGAAATTCCACTTTCGTCCATTTTTAAAAGAGATAAATGGAGAAAATAAAAGGACACAGACATTAACTTAGAAATGGGATTAATATCTATGTGTTCATGTAAAAATAAACAAAAATAAAATACATATATATTTATTGAACACAAAAAGTAATACACATACACAAGCTTTCTATATATCTATAGAGTATACAATATAATATACAATATATGGTAGGAAACACATTAAAAATTGATTAGTATTTATCTTCATAATGATAAGCCAGATCATCATTCATCCTTTTTCTTGCTTCTAGACTTTCTTCTGAAGTATTTTGAGTTTGGTTTTACCTGTCAAAAATGCAGTAATAGAGGTGTGGTGACAGCTTGCTTGCACTTAGAGATGCATTGATGTTTCTTGATATATTGTTTGGCACTAAAGGGTTTTTTTCACCCATATTGTGATTGAGAAAGCAAAATCCTAGAAATAGTCACTTAGCTTTAAATATTTGTTCAGCATTTTGTAAAAGAAATATCCTGATCCCTTTTGTTAAAAAATGAAAAAAAAAAATTAAGAAAATTGTTCAAAGTGAGCCTGAAATCACCAGGTGTTCTGTCCTATTTTTTGTCCTCCAGGTAAACTTATATTGGGTAATTTATGTGCAAGTTTGGCTGTGCTGTTTTGTTCCATGTTAATAGTTTTTCTTGTTACTGCTCCTCTCTAATCAGTAATTTGCTAGACATCACTCCTTTCTTAATGAATACCCACCGAGTTCTTACTCAAGCATCCAACACCATTATTTTTATAATTATGGATATATTGTTCTTGTATTGAGCTGTTTAAGAGGGAATATTCTTAAATGATATAATTTTGTTGCGTTTTTGATTTGGCCTTTTTGATTCATACTTCTAATTCTAAATTCACCAGTTAGTCCTGCGGCACTGCTGTATGCTGTAGCCATCAGCTGCAGTATGCTCAACCAAGACAGGATAATTAATAAATTTAGAGAAGAATTAAGTTCAACATTTATATATTAGGTTGGCTTCTTAACAGCACCCTGGTAAACAGAGTATTGAAATACTGAGAGCCTCTGAATACACCCTTAGTAATTTTTAACCAATCTGGTGACAGGTGCATAGAAGTACAGACTGAACCATGTGCTAGGGTTTAGTGATGGGACATAAAAACTAACAGAACTGAGAATGGTTCAGCCAGGAATGGTAACATCTAATAGCATACTTTTCTACTGGGGAATGCTCATTACGCTTCACAGATGCAAAATGTGAATAGTATTCCAATTGAAAAAAACAAAAAAGAAGAGCTGAAGTGATACTTGGTGCATTGTAACTGATAGTATTTAAAAAATAATTAATTTCTCCCCAATCAAATTCTCAAACTGTTCAGTTTAAAAAGTCACTTTACAAACCTATTGAGTTATAGGGAAGCCACAGCTGAGGAATATGCATTAGCTCAGTGTAGCAATGAGAAATATCTAGTTATGCAGTTTGTGCATGTTTTCATTACCAGCTTTCATGATGGACCTCTGCTTCAATGATGCAGCTTGTAGTGCACTGTTTGTATGGGAACACAAAGGAAAAAGTGCTAGAATGCTTACCATCAACTGAAACTAATATGGCATGCAAAACAAAACAAAAAAGATGTAATTGATGACAAAATTTGGTTTTGGCCTTTGAACTTCTCATGAGAATCATGTTGTAAAAACAAACAATTCACAATGCTTAAGAAGGTTTTTGTATAGAAACCATGACTTTGACAGTTTAAGATGTGATGTTAAATTTAATTTTAATTCTTCTGCATAATATCCAGTAATTATTTTTATACCAGCACACAGCTAAGAAAGACCTGTCAGCCTAGATTTAGAGGACTGCAGGGTTCTTTTTATTTGAAGTCTAAGTATCAGCTTTCCATGAAACTTGTCTGTTTTGATTTTATAGGTTTGTGGTCAAGAATGGCAAAGTTAACTCCTAGTAGGTATGTGCTGATAGTACACAAACTTGTATTCTATATGTGCTGGTTTTCAATCAGTGATCACACTTAAAAAGAAACTGGAAATTTCTCACTGATTCAGGAAAAAAAAAAAAGCCTCATTTCTTTAGGACATTACTCTCTAATTGTATAGTAACACAAACACAACTTGCAAGCAAGGACATATTTAGCTATTGTACATTAGCACAAAATGTATCACTGATTTTGGATAGGGGCTGTATGAGACTTGTACCTGAAAAGCTTTTCAAAGAATAGTGAAAAATAGTAAATAACTGAGAAAAACATAAAAACTTATTACTGCCTTTTTCATTTGCATCCAAACAGCCAACTTTTGAGACAGAAATGTGAATTTTTAGGTACTAGTATGTTTACAGTAAATTTGATGGAGGTACACAGGTGAATATAGATATTTAGAGTACTTCAGCTTTCAAATGCATATGTTGCATATAAGAAGCTTTCATTATGGAGTAAGAAGCTGTGACGTTGTTATTGGAAGGGCCTTTTAGATTATGAAGGTCTTTTCGTAAAGTCAACAATGACAGCCATGTAAATGAAACTTTTATGAGTTTGCACATACTTAAGTGGAGTTATAGATACTATAGAAGTGTTGTCAAGCTGCAAATTGTTTAGGAAATAGTGACAGTAATGATTTCATGAGTGCATTCCAAAATCTTTATGTGGTTGATTGTCTCGAGATACTTTCCATATCCCTCAGAGAACTCAGAGTAAGGGAAGGTGTCACAAGGCAAGAAATTCTGCTGGTGTCCAGGGCCCTGCTGCTCTAAGGCTAGACAGTTTAGGTTGTTTAGTAGTTTTATTGCTAAGTAAGGGGGACTTGGCAGTTTCAGCCTTGGCTGTCTTCCTTGGCTAAAATGCACTTGGGCCGCCACTGTGCACAGCAGATGAAAGGTAAGATGAGGGATATGCAAGGAACTTTGGGATTGCCCTCTAGCTTTGCACTGTCGTCTGCATTAATCAAGAAATGGGTTGCTATTTTAGCCAGCTGCACTCTTAAGGATTCAAGGACACCTGAAATTCACTGCAAACAGTAAGCAAAATAAGAAACATTATAAAAATAATTGGGATTTTTTAGCTCTTCATTACTTACTTGCCTTTTAATAAGAGTCAAACCAAAAACTGTCAGCTAAATATTGCTGCTGTTTAATTCGATTGCCTGGCAATCAACCCCCTTTTTTTTTTTTTTTTTCTCTGAAAAGTATTAGAAACTATTAAAAACTTTCAAGTACATGAGGTACAACAAGTTGCAAAGTTGGTTGTCTTGGAGGAATGTTACAATAATGTGGCATAGTCAATGCTATGTTGCTTTGGTGCCTAAGATAAGCTTGAGTTTTCTCAGGCTGCTCATAGCTTTTACCCTTGTGGACAGGCTATTTATTGACAACTTTTTACAAACTGCAATAAGCATTTCCTTCAGGAAAATAGAAATTTTAAAACCCTTCACATATTCCATAGTTATTCCAGCAGAAATCCAACTTTTAATGGGACCTGTGATCAGATATTTGTAAAGGAGGTCACTATTCAGTGAACAATGTGCAGTCTTTTTGTGAGCAGTGATATTACACCAATGAATGCATTTCACAAGCATTTCTGTCCTCTTTACCCTTATACAAAACAGAAACTCAACTCCCTCCTTGTTTTCCCTCCCACTTGAAATTCTCTCCAGCTCCTGACTGTAGTATCTTTCTCTCATCCTCTGCCCAGTTCTTTCCCTAACATATCAACAGTGCTCTCAGATAATGAGGACCAGTTTCACCCTTCATATAATACTGAGACTAATATGATGGAGAGCCACAGGTTCATAGAAACATGGTAAGTGAGATGGTGGGTTGTGCTCCGAAGGGCACAGAATACCACACAAAACTGATAGAATTAGTGACAATGGACACTGAACTGTAGGGCTGCAAGGATCTCAGATAAAAACCCTCTAGTCCTTCTCCCTTCCCCAGGCAGGGTCAGTAATGCTTCCTAACTGCCCTTCTGGCAGAGAGGTTTCTAACCTATTCTAAAGAATTTGAACAGTGGTCATTCCCAGGCAATATATTTCAGTATTTAAGTGTTCTTGCAATTAAAAGAATTACTAAGCCTGGATCATGCATGCTATCTCTTGTCCTGTCTAATGTGGATATATTTTTATTTGGCTTGTTTTTCGTACAACTATGTTAGTTGTTATGCTTTACACATGTATTTGTGAGGATATTTTTATACATATATCTCGGTTTATCAATAGTTTATTTGACCTTTTGTTGCAGCATGTTTCGAATATCTACTGTGCATTCCATCTTGTCTTTGGAATCAGGAAAAGTTCAAGATTTGGGGTAACTTATTACTCTTTCTTTGTAATGATGGCTTTCTTGTTTTGCTGCGTTAGTGTGATGGGGTTCTTTTTAGGATTTGCCTCCTTTTATTGGGTTTTTTAAAATATATTATGAGCACTCCTTAACTCCTTTTCACCTTAGATAAGTTTTCTTTAAAAACTTACAACCAATTGTGTAAGTTCATTGGAAATTTCATTGCTGAAGTGAAATTCATTAGTTTCATTTCTTTCTTAGTCCTTCTTCCTATCCTAATTCTTCCAATACCCTAAGGTCACTGTGACCTCAGTTGTCACATTATGTTTTGATATTCTTGTTGTGTTACTCCTGAAAGTAAGACCCAAATACAGAGGGTCATTCCTTCTTACTGTTTTTATACTTTCTGTCTCAAGAAATCATATTTTAGCAAAAAAGATTAAAGAACAAGCTAGGTAGTGCTTAATTTTTTTTTTTTCCCTGAGCAAAATGTCATCATAGTTAGATTTTTGCATTATTAACATGACTCATTTTATGGATTTTGCCAGTTGCTCACAGAAAACCTCATACTCAATAAGATAAATTATTAAGCAGCTGAGATGTTGGATATGATCTTCAATAATATTAGCTTGGACTTGTCACGTCTTGTCAAGTAAAATTGACTCAAAATGGAAATGCAGTCTTTTATGAAGATTTGGTATCACAGTGAATATTTTTCTAGTCTCCTTGAGCAGAGGAAGTAGATTTTCATATGTTCCAAACATTTGCAGGTAATTTATTTTTATTTATTATTTTTAGCATTATCTCTAAATTAAATATATAGACTAAATCAAATATTATTCAAAGCTATATTAACATGTGATTTTGAACTTAATCATTAATGTCATGCTATAAACAATAAGAACTAAATCACATGAGAATCAATTAATTTGCATTTTCAAGAAATCTGTAAAAATAATTACTAAAGTAAAGGTCTTTAAGATTCTGAAGCATTGTACTACCTGGAAGACAAGCAGCAGGCAGCAGAAATTCTATAAACCAGGAATTTTGCCAAACCTTCTCAGGCTGAAGTCCAAATGAAATTTTTTTAACCCAGCCAGGTTTTCCATACTGAACCAAGGAAATTGCAGCCCAGCAGAATCCTAGAAGCCCTAGCCTACAGTTCATTGCAAGTGAATGTCAGTCTTTTCTCTTTTAATAGTGTCTGTATTAGATATCAACAAAAATGTATGTTAACAGGCTGACAGAAAAAAAAAAAATGTGAAAATACTGGAAATGGTGCTTGCTTAACACAATTTATGATGTGATGTACATAATGTACAAACTGAGGTTCTGGTGCTGCAAAAGTTTACATACGTTATTAACATTATTTGCATGAGTAATTCCTGGAGGATTAGATTCTCTAAGTCTCTCTAGTCACTATTATTTGAACATGTTTATGACTGCAAGTCTCAGCTTGCTTATCAGGAGGAATGAAAGCACAATAACTTTCAAAGATCTGTAACAAACACATTGCTATTTGTTTATTATTATGTTCTTGCAGCCATTCATTTTGTTTTCATAATGCCACAATGTTTTCCTTCATTTGACAGTTTCATCTCAGCACACTTACACATTTGAGTCCATGGTTTAGGCTTAGTTTTCACTGGTGTTTATTCACTATTATGCTGAAAACCCCAAATAGTTCCTAACCCAAAATTTAATCATTCTTTCAGTTAGAAGATCTGATGTTGTCTCATAAAGTCGTCAAAATAAGTTCGGTAATTACAGTTCTTAGGTCTAGATGAGAAATGGGAAATCATGCACGGGCAGATAACAGGAAAATGAAAATGGAAAATCTGCATGCAGCATCACCTTAGTAACTAGATCATGATGGCTGAAAGGTGCCGAGATGATAAATGGGCAAAGACTAGCCTGTTCTGCCATGACTGCTGGGGCAGAGGTCATTCGCACCCTAATGACTTGGACAGTGCTACCCAACTGTAATGAGGGAAAACAAAAGGATGAAAACCATTGCTAATGTGGTTGTAACCATCCTGTAAGAAAAGGGAACAAATAAATAATCACAGCTTTGATCATTTACTGCAACTGTTTTTTTTTTTAAGCTTTTAATGTTTATTTATGTAACATTACAGACTAAAAAAGAAATTCTTTAAATGAAAATCAAAGCTGATCCACCAAACATGAGCCAAGTTGTTCAGATACATAGCTGCTCCCTGTTGCAGATGCTTCTGAAATAATCGCCCTGAGAAAGAACAGAAATAGATTTTACTATGACATATAACTGGTGACTGATGACTTACTTGGGTGTAGAAGATGATTTAGAGTTTTGACTATAAAAAGGGTACACTGGATGCATTCATATGCCCAAGATAAACAAATAAACATGATTTAAACGAGAATTTTCTTACCTTTGGGAAGGATACACCCTTGTGGATGTATGAGATTGAATATGTGTTCTTTTGAGGGCTAGAGCTGTACCAAATGATGAATAGCATACAAATACATTTTTATCAGAACAGTGTAATTTGCTGTCCACATGTTATTGGTACAAAACTGACTTCAAATACCTCAATCATGGAGACTTCTTACCCAGAATTACATTCCAACTGGTGTTGTGGATAAAGTAAAATAATTTAATTGCTGCTCTTTCAAGTAGGGGAAGGAAAGCACTCACAAAGCACAGCAGAGCACCAGGAAGCAGGAGGTTTGTAAGATTCCTGCTGAGGATGCCTGGGTTGTGAGGAAGTCCTTCAGATGGTGGAACTTGATCTTGTGTCTACTACCTATAACTACTGAAACAAAACTCAGGGGAAGTTTTAAAGCAACTGTCTTTCAAGGTGAGGGAGTACTGTTCTCTGACAACATCTGTCAGATTGCAAACATAAAGCCGGTAGTCCTGTCCTGTTCTGATGCTGATGTGCATGGCCAAAGGTTGAACCCCAGCTGGGTCCTGGTGGTAAGTCTGAGTATTAGATCGAGTCTTTTCTGCATGAAGAAGTTGCAGCCACTGATCTAAACCTGGTTCAGATCACAATATGATTTTTATACAGTTTGAAATAAGTGTCTTTAAAGGATTATATCAAGGCAGGGCGGCTTTGGTAAATACAGCTTATTCATGGATGACACAACAATCTCTTGCGCTGACCTTTTTTTTTTTTTTTTTTTTTTTTTTTTTTTTTTTTTTTTTTTTTTTTTTTTTTGGTGTGTGTGTGTTTCCACTCTCATTTACTGTATTACATTGTACTGACTTGTTCATCAATAAATTCATGGGCACACTGACACAATCTGCCTAGTCCTCTTCAACTTGTGAGCATTTGAGTGCTCAGTCACAGGCGCTCCTTCAGTTGAAGGGAGCAGTTGAATCAATACAAACACTCATTGCCTGCCTAACCACAAACACTCATTGCCTAAACAAGTATATGCATTTAACTATTTTCACAAAAAAAAGGCAGTTTGTGCATTTTCTTTTTCCCAGAGATCGTGTTGTGATGATTCTCCATTAATTGCTGGTGAGCCTTTCAGGAGGCTGTAAGTGAAGATATTAGACATGTCCTGTGGGTTGGGGCAGGCACCAAAGACATTTTAGGCTTCAAGCAGTGCAACCACTGAAATAACAGTTTTATTCATATTAGTTTTTACTGAATTAATATAATTTTTAAAATTTGGACTATTTAATTGATGTATTGAGTAAGATCTGTTGCCTGTAGCAATAGGCATTGTGCATACTCTTCTTTCAGATAAATCTTTTCCTTAGTTTTGTGAATTGGAAATCTCTGGAGTCTGGGAGGGTGTTCTGGAAAGATATCACTGCATGCTTGTCCTGTACTAGCATTTTTTCTTAGGTATTCACTTTTGGCCAGTGTTGTGAAATGAATACTGGGATAAACAGCCTTTTTGATTTTACTAAGTATTACCTTCATAATAATCTTAAGAAATGAACAGAACAGAAAGAAACCTGGCTGGTTTTTTCAGTTGCATTCATTTCAAAGATGCAAATATTTTGGTATCATTTTACATGCATTTCATGTTTAGTGCGGCCTTTTTCATTCAGTCTACATAAATGCATCAGGCAGTGCTACTACATAAGGATAATCCCTAAAAGAAGATCCCTTTGAAGTGCTTTTTTTTCCCAAGCTCTATATTATATTTATCAGGCTCTCAAATTTATTCTTGTCTCCCTTCTGAAAATAAATTCCAAATTCCTTAATTCATAGTGTCTACAGGTATGCTTGACTAAAAAAAAATTAATAAATGGAGACGCCCACTTAATTTATTAGACAGCCATTCATTACTGTTTAGAGATTTTGGTTTTACTGTAAATTCATTATTATGACAGTCTGCTTTGAGTTATCCACAGCAACTTATCTAAGATATAAATATACATCCTAGATAAATACTGAGATGCTGAGCTTGATGACTGCAACCTGGATTATTGGCTCAGTCCTGGCATTTGACAAACATGATTTTTTTATTTTTTTAAGTTTTTGTCCAAGAGCAGGCTACCAGCTTTTTATCAGAAATGAGCATAAGAACCCAGTGAGACATGGATTGCACCATGAATCACACACGACCGTCTGAGATCTCCCTGCCCATGTCCCCAGTCAGTGGAGCTGGGGGTCACATGGCTGCCTGTAAGATTCCTTGATGCTACTAATTCTGGAAACACTTATCATTTGGACTCTTACCCTATTCTTTCACAAACAGACAGCTCGTATCTCAATTTGTATCTTCGCTGTCAAACCTGTCTCTTCCCTAAATGTTGTTTTTGGTGAATCACAGTCTCAAAGTACCAAGTTTTTTGCAGAGAGCTGATCAAAGAGCATTTTTATTTTGTTTTCTAGCTAAGAACAGACAAGGTTTCATCTGGACTGAGCTTGCCTCTATCTTCTGCTCCTCTGCATTTCTCTCCCCAAATGGTACCCCAGATGGCCAACATTATCATATATAGCAGAACGGTGACAGGGTTTGTGTTACTCTTCAGTTAGACAATTGGACTGCTCTCAGAGATGTGAAGGATTTGTAATGTAGGGAAGAGACATGAATACCTAAACAGAGGCATCAGGACAGAATTAAGCAATAATACCTGTTTAGGCATATTATTCAAAGTCACTTATGGTATGTAACTGAAGTTGTAATAACAATTGCCCTTCAGAACTTTTTTTTTTAAAGTATTATTATTGCAGAGTAGAACACAGGATGTACAAGATTTTCTGGGATTTTCAGAACTAGAGGAGAGACCATAGAGACACTGAAAGACACTTGATCTACGGCCTTTTTTTCTCAAATACAGGAGATTTGTGGGTTCCAAACTTCAAATGGAGACCATAAACATGAAAGAGTTTTTCCCTTCACGTCAGCAGAGGAAGGGTTTTTCTCATGGCATGCTTTTCTGAGTTTTGATATGGTAGGGAATTTTGGTGGTTGCTGTGTGTGATTTCTGTGCATGTGTCATTTCCTCAAGCTTAATGGCTTTCTTTAATGGCATACATAATTCCTTCACTCTTTTATAAGAATCCTCGTGTTAACACTTTTCTGTTTGACCTATGTAAGAAACCATCATATTGGAGTACCAACTGAACTTTATGTTGAAGGTCTGTTATGGAACCTAAGGTTTTCTGTACACTTTTGTATAGATTTGAGTATATAAAATTCCAGGGTTTAGATTTTTCATTTTACTGTTGAAAGTTGCTAGTTTTCCAGTTCCTTGTATTGTAGTATCATGCTATCAATGTAGTAATCAAGTTACTATTTTTCATACTGATAGCAGCAGAAAATTTTGCAATATATATAAAGTTGTGAATGAAAATCCCACATTATTCAGATCCTAATATATGGGACAACTCTTATCTACTATTGCTTGTACATACAATGTAAAATTACTATTAATGGGCTTAATAGTAGCCTTCCTTCCATATATTTTGTTGATAAATATACCTTGAAAGTGATACATTTTGTTTAAATGATGCAAGGTAATGTCAGACACACAGACATTTCAATGGATTTATTTATGCTTACATAAACTAATAAATGAGACAACATCATCATATAAGTAGTTTTCCAGAAAACCAATTCTAAAGGAAAAAGAGCCATGATATTTATAATTTTGAATGATAACAAATGGAACCTTCGCTTTATTTTAGTGAGTTAATGCTGTGATGTGCAAACCTCCTTAGATACCTTGGATAATAAAATAGCTGTCACTTTTGCTGGTGGAATTAGGTTTGTGGTGATTATATAAAAATGAATATTCTTCAGCTTCCAAATGTGAAAAGCTGACCTTTTAAAAATACTTTAAGAACTTTTAATGTTATCATAAATCTTACTAATTCTTTAATGTTGCAGTTTTTTGGTTGCATGTATTATACTAGTTCTGTGAGTCAACTTTTGTTACAGGGAAATTTGGGCCTGGGGCCAGGTAGAGCTTTGGAGAGCTTTTAAGTTCGAGAGCCTGTTTCACAGCTGGAAAGCTCCCCAAAGTGAAGTGATCCCAGAAGAATATGTTTCCCATTACCCAAATCTCTACCAAATCATGCCTTGTAGCTCTAAAATAATTAAGACTTTGGAAGCCCCAAGAGGTCTTTTTTGATCCATGAATGAAGCTACCCCAGGTTCAAATAACTAAAACCTGACTCCTTCTTAACCAATGAAACACAAAACCCCTCCATTTGTCAATGTAACATAAAGAGAATGCTCAAAAATGTCAGAGCCTTTACACTTTAATGGATTCAACCTCAGGACACGTCAAGAGTTTTGATTGCATTTGTTGGAGATCAGTTTGAGGTGTCTCTGCAAGTCCCCAGGGCAGAAGAATTAATGTTCTATAAAATATGATGTAAAAAGACACGTTGCTTTATATTGAAGTTTGAATTATGATGAAAATCATAAAATCAGAAGAAATACTTTAAGTCTGACACTGCTGTTAGTGATACACCTCTTAGTGGAGTAAGAACACTGATTAATTGTGAGAAGTGGGCCACTGCTACTATTGTAAAAATAAGATAGGAAATATCTGTTTGTGGGAAAAGATAGCATACCATGGTATTATGAAGCTTTTTCTTTATTTTACATTCAATTAAAATGATACAATGGCTATGGAAAATATCTTAGTAAGAGAACATGGAGAGTTATCAAGCGGTATTACTAAGAAATATTTCCAAGTTCACTAGAGGAAGAAATCCACTGGCAGGACTTTGTTGGAAAAGTAACAAAGGGGTTAATATGAGTAGCCATAATATGAGTAGCCAAACTTCACTGAGGTTTGGAAAGCGAGGGATGATATTTACAGGCTATGATTCCTACAAGAGGAAATTTGTAGGAAACATGACAATAACATAAGCTTCACTGCATTTCTTTCAGTACCTATTAGAAAAATTCTGTGCTTTAAAAACTTTATGAGAACCTGCTCTGAGATAATGAAACAATGATTGTCGTCTGCCTCTGATGTCTGTGACTTCAAAAAGGGGAAAATTTTGCAGGATGCTATCTTCTGAAAATTTACTCCTGTATTATTGAGCTTGTTTAGTGATTTGTAAATAGAAAAAGAGAGTGGGACATGTGTTGTGAGGGGAGAACTGATGTCACTTGGGCATCTGAGAGTTCAAATGTGCTCACAAATCAGCCCTCTGTTTAAATTTAATAATACTTATTCATAATTACTGATGAAATATTAATCCCTCAATTATGGGTACCTCCAAAATGTGAGAAGTTAAAGTATATTCCTTAAGTTGAATTTTTTTTTTCTGAAACCACTCTACTGACTAGAATTTCTGATGTGTAGACTAGAATTTCTGATGTGTAACAGGTGGCATTAATATATTATAATTCCATGTTTTAATACAGCATAAACCCTAGTAGTTAAAGAATTCATTTAATCGGCAAAGCCGTAAGGAAATTCATCAAATACATTAGAAGTATTTACACACCTTCCCTTTAGTGTGTGCATATTTATGGTTGGACTACCTACTGGATGATGATACTGAAATAAATAGGTTTAAAAAACACTGTTAATTTGACCAGTATGCCTCATTGTTGGCCAGATGAAAGTATTCCTTTATTCCACTGTTCACTGCTTAGCTCCTGTTTTGAAAGAAGAGATGCCAGCTGATGAAGATTTTTTGCAAATGCAAGTATGTTCATCTCATGCATTGCCAATGTTTCATCAAGTGGCAGCAGCTCCAGACACTGCTAATTTATGGCTAGACTAATCAGGTAGTTGAAGAATTTACAACCTCAGGAGAGACTATTTGAAACGCTTAAGTCTAAGTCTAAGATTGTCATTAGAATTTTTTCCTTATAATAGAAGAACCTAGACTTCAGCTGCTTTGCTGTCACAGCTATAACTAGACAGCTGCTGCATCTTGAAGGGACCTTGAACCTGCAGGTGCCATGACATTTTATACCTTCCTGAGCAGTACCTAAATCAGCAGACTTTCCCATCCCTGGATATGTTCAAGGTCAGGTTGGATGGCACTTTGAGCAACCTGGTCCAGTGGAAGATGTCCCTGTCCCATGGCAGTGGGGCTGGGATTAGATGATCTCTAACCCTTCCAACCCAAACCATGCTATGATTCTATTCTTTTATCTGCTGAATGCAAAGTTTCATGTTGAAGTTGCATAAGAAACAATAAAAGCATGGAGTAGAGTTTAGATTTCTCAAGTCAGTGGTTGGTAGAGTCATGGTTGCCTTTTTTAGTAGACTTCTTAAGTCTTTTATTATATTCTTGGGTATAATTTCAACAGAAGTGGAAAAGTGTTTTCCCTTTTTCAGTACAGATTTTTAGTATGCTAGTTGGAGCATGCAAAACAATGGATGTGGGTGTGAACTCCCTTGGACTAAGGAGAAAATTGATGTGATCATCCTGAACAATTTATCTAATTTACTTTATAATAAAATAATTTTTGAGGGATGTGCAATGTTGCAAAAGGTGGGTGCAAATATCAGCATCTGCCTCTCTACCTACATTTTTAAAAAAGGAAATCTTGCTCAGCTCTTTGAGGCACCCATTTCTTGGATGTCTCAATTTAGGCTTGAAAACTTGACCCTGAAGATAGACTTGTACTATAAATCTTCAGTTACATCTAGAAGTCTTCATTTGCACTATAAATTGAAGTGCTTATTCTCTGTGGAGAGAAGGTATTTTCCTGAGTGCTGATTGGGGTTCCCTGGTTGATGTCCTAACCCTCTTGGACATTGTTTTGAACATGCTTATTTTCCATGTACATATTTAAGGCACTTAAGCATCTGTGTAGAGTGAGGGGAATCTGGATTATGATTTTGTAGCAGGTGCCTAAAGTTTAAGCATTGTAGTGTGTATCTTGCCCTAGGTTACATTTGAACCTGTGACCTAGAGATGTAAAATTCTGTGTTATGTTTCCTGTCTTTTGAGTCATCTAGCTCCATCAGACATATTCTTACTGTTGCTAAAAATGTACTGGATATTGACTGCTGACAGGTTAGGCTCTCTTTGTCCAATTGCTTCACATATTACCAAGATTTGTACATCAGACCTGGCAGTGTTATTCTTTTGTGCTTATATTTCAGGATTAAATTAAAGTGTTCCAGAAGAAATAGCTGCAATAGAATTAGATTTATTGTCGCATTTTCTAATTTTTCTATTAGTCACTTTTATAATTGAAGGCCAAATTTTCAGCTGGAGTGAATTCCTTTAATAAATTCCTCTTCTTCCAGAGTTCCTTTAATAAATTATCCTTCTTCTTAGATATGAAAAGAAATGCATTGATTTGTGCTTTGAGATTACATGGATTAACTTTAACTTCAGCTTTTCATCTGTTGCATTGATCATATATAACAAAAGACCTACAGAGACAATATGTTTATAAGGACTGGATGTTAAGTGGGCTATTTCCTGAACTGTAGATGGCAGACGTTGTCAGTAAGCAGCCAATTGTATTTTATTTTACTTTAGTGTTACCACATGGGAAGGCTGACAGTTAAAATCTCTCATGTGCTCATTTTTCAGGAACAGTGTGTTGTATTTATACCAGAATTAGAAATATTTACACATCCAGCTTTTGAAAAATAAGAGCGTTTGCTTTTTTTAAAGAAAAAGATGAGTGGTGTGGGTGGTTTCTGGATGAGAACAATTAATCATACTCTCCGTGTGACAAGTTAAGAGTCCTAAATTTCTGATTTGAATATTTATATAAATAATATAGAATGCAGATGAATAACATTCCCAAATAAGGTTGGATTAACATTTTGGTACATTTTAAATCATATGGGACAATACTAAGGTTATTTATTGCTTTAAATTTTATAATGAAGAGTTCTAATATCTTTTTAAGCACAATATTGGTCTGTGGAGAGTCAAGGAAATGGCATATTCTTTGATTTGTTTCTAGAATACAAATGGCTTCATTATGAGTAAGTTTATTTGATTTTCTTCTTGGATTTCTTCCTCTTCCTCCTGCATTTAGCCTTTCATACCTACCTGAACAAACACACTTTCACTTCCACAATCAATAATTCATTCTGACTTTCAGCATCATTCATACTCCTTGCATTCCTTTTTAGCAATGCACACTTGCTCACTCTTATAACAAAAAACATGCATTGTGGTTAGGCACAGAGGTCAGCACTAGTGTTGTGTCACAGGTCAAACAAGATCACTTACATTCTTTATCAGGGTCATTTCTTCTCCCTGGGTGGGATATGAACTTTTCTTTTTCTCAGAGAGGAAACACCACAGATGTTCACCACTCCTTGTTCAGGATTTCTGCTGCATGGTTTGCCATCATTTTTCATGTAAACTTCCAAAACAACAAGGCATGAATGACCCATAACTTATCCTACTTGTTTTGTTCATTATTCAAACAGCAAAATAACTGCACACTGTATTTAAATACACTTGTGATGTATGTAAAAGTTCATTTCATATTTTTTAAGTTACATTTTAAAATACCTCCAGTATTTACAGGAAATGTTTATAAAATGTTCAAAGGGTTATATCTGGGTTTTCATTGAGAAATGAACACTTTCTGGTTACGTGTGATTTCATACTTAGTATAAATTGATTTAATATTATAAATGTTCTTACTATTTCTTTCTTTTTCAATTCTTGAGCAAGATCATAACATTTTAATTAAATTATTCTGGTTGAAAAATGTTTGCAACTTTTCGTGAAGATTTTTCTCTAGGTGATTGAAGCTCTTTTGCCATTTCTTCAGCTGTAGAAAGGTGGTGTTATCAGTATTTCTTATTATTCTTGTGTTTTATTGACCCTAAAAGAAACTAAGGTATTAATTATGCTTTCACTACCAAATATTTATCTTTCATGGAAGAAGGAGGTAACACAGAAGAAATTCTCTTGGTAGTCTTCCTATTCATGACTGAATTTTTTGCCAGTACATGTCAGCAACATCCTACTTCCTAGGTAGTTTTATGTCATAAGCATTTCCTAGAACATATGCCATTCTTTATTATTTTTACTCCATGCTTGCCTTTTTCTTTTTTTTTCGAAAGAAGTTGGAATAAGAAACTAAAAAAACCCCAACCAACCAAATCCACAACAAATATTTTTAAGAACTTTTGTAATTTCAGATGCTTTCTTCCACTTTTTAAAATGTTTGTTTTTGTTGCACTTCAAAATCAGTAGGTGTTCCTAGCTCTAGTGCACCCTTGCTTCAGAAAGCAGTATTTCTTACTTGTTTTGAGGCATCAGTACAACTACTGGGAGTTTCTGGTTCTCTCTTGAGCTCCTGTGTGATACAAGGAAAAAAGGAGAAAGATAAGGATCATGGGAGGCTAATGTTCCTTATGGAAAAAACCCAAAACAACGGTACAGCTGAGCCCACGTCTAAAAATTACTGACTCATATACAAGAATAATTAGGTAAAGTCAGTTCACTGACTTAACAGCACCACCTTATGTTATTATTGTTTGTCTTGCAGTAATACCTAGGTTTCTGTTAAGTTTCACCATTCCATCATGCTAGAAAGAGTCTGCGTTCCACAGTCCAGTGACAGGACAGAACTTTATAAGTGGGTAAGACAGAAGAAAAATATGTCAACAAAAAAACCCCCAACAAACAAACAACAACAAAAAAAACCCAAAAATCCCACACCCCAAAAAAGTCAAGAAACAAACAAACAAAAATTCCCAATTCATTTTACAAACTGTACAGTAGTTAATGCATTGGCAAGCTGTTGGAATAGGTTAGGTGCTAGGGTAGTTGACATGAATAGTTCCAAACAAACAGTGTTTTGCAGTGTTTGCATGGATACGTTGTGAAAGTTACTCCTTTTGTTCAAACTACCCAATGAAGCAGCGCATGCATATTATATGTTGGGAAATAAGTGCAAGAAATTTCATGTGTTTCAGGGGTGTTCCATAGTGGAACAGCTGCCTTGCTGGAATTGGGGTTACCAGCTTAGACATAGTTAATGGACATTACTGTTTAAGCTAAGTATTAGCTGTTCTTATATAAATTGTCACTTTATATGACAGTGCAGATATACCCTGTATGAACTAACTATGATCACATCACCTCTATATAGCACACTTACTTCACATATACACATCTTGAAATATCTGTGTATGACTTCCTTTATTGCTTAGCATTTCCTTAACTTGACCCAAAAGTTGCAAAGGGGTCGAAGTTGCCCAGTAATGCCATTTTCCTTCGTCCCAGGTCTTGCACCTTAATGCCACTTTTAAGTGTAAGCCATCAACTTTGTGTTTTGTCTCCAAATCTTATAATTTTATTTTAATCACAAGAGTGGATATGCATGTCATTTGTCTCTAGTTTTGAAGACAGAATGGTTCATAATGTTTTTCATGTATTTTTTTCATATTAATCAACATTTATTGTGGAGATTTGTTAAATTAATAATTAATGCTGGAGTAGATTGACAAATAATTTTGTTTGCTGAAAATCTAAGAATTTGTTGGTTTCTTTAAATGGATTAACTGTGTGCAACGTTTGAGCACAAATTATGAAATACACGTATCTGTAGGAGCTGCAGACTTGTCATCACTCTGTCCAACACTTGCATCACATTATAATACTGAAAAAGCTTACTGCTGTATTTCCATTAATTTTGGTAACTTATTTTGGCTGTTGTATACTCCAAATCTTGCGGAGTCGTGGTGTTTAATTTTAAAATTTATGTGCTTTGAAAAATTGCATAAGGCAAGAAATATTCTTTCACTTTTTAGGCTGTAGCTCAGATTTACATTTTTAGAGCTTCCATCAGCTTTGGCAAAATGAAGATTAGCTTGATCCAACTTCTGAAACTGGGAGCTATGCCAAGACTCTGGTAGTCAGAGATCTGCAAAAGCATGTTGCTGCTCCATTACCTGCCATTTTTGGCCCTATTTTTGAGATTTTTATACACTCTTTTTGGTTTTTTGTGTGTATAGGGCTCATATTTTCTTTTTCTCTGAGGCTGGAATCAGATCCTATTTTCACTTAGCATCTTTCGCTCATCACTGAAGGCATTATGAAGCAGTTCCCTAAGCCCAGCTCTACTACTCTGGGGATATGTCAACAAACATGTTGGCATAACCATGGATATTCCCATCTCTTATGACTATTTCATCCTAATTGATAAAACAAGCCTAAATTTTTTCCAAAATGCTGATGCTTACCAGAAGTAGCCTTTGTTCCACCCCATCAGTTATCTCAGCACCTGACCATTTATTGAGTGGAAAAAAGTTTCATACAATATGCAGATGTACTGTTGAACATTAATAACCCAGCTATAATCAATAAAAAGTAGGAATGGCCCAATTATTCCACAGATATTATTTACTGAATCACTATGTGTGGATGAAGTTTGTCACAGTATAACTATCTCTCNGAAGACTCTTATCTGCTTGTTTCTATACTTGCTCTGCAGGCAATATTTAGATTAATTTATGAATATGTTACACATTCCAAATCTAAAATTCGCAGAGCTGATTTCTTATTTTCATATATTTTTTGAGAATACCTTCTTCATGTTATATGTTCATGCAGATAACTTAACCACAGAATCTATATTATCATTTCAGGTAGAGTTATCCACAGAGACATAATGATACAGATGAGGAAATGGATTGGGTTTTATTCTTTTATCTATGTGAGACTTAGTTTTTGTTTGCAATCAAGTGCCACAAAAATTGTCACATGTTGAAATTTCATCTGCCAGATAAGATGTAACCTTTGCAAATGGAAGGTTATCAAGGTATTTTAGCGGTCCCTTTGTCACACCGGAGAAAAAGCAAAATAAGGAAAGAGAATGGAAAAGTTGGCAAATGGTCTTGTGGTAGTACCCAGAAAAAAATAAAGATTCATTAAAAAACACACTGAATTAAAAACCATAAATATATGCTGCCCTAATTATCCTCTTTCAAATTGGCATAAAAGGCAATGTTGCTAACTATAAAGTATCCCATTGTTCATTCACTCAAAAACATGACATAATTAGTGGAAAAGTAGAATGCTATCACTTTCCTTTCTGATGTAAGTTAATTTTATGTCAGATACTTTAGAAGTAAACTTTTTACCAGTGGACTGTTCTGAAAATTTAATATTTTTGAGGTTTAGCATTCTGCTAATAAGGTGTTTTTTGTTTGGAGTGGGGGACGTTTTTCCCTTAGTGTCTAAATACACTTTTCTCATTTTTGAAAAAACCACTGTCCCTTTCCCTTTGTTCCTCTTCCCTCACATCACTATTTGTGCTCATTTTCAGGGAAAGAAAAAGGAAATTAAAGGTGTGGGGTACAGGGAAATTTTGTCACACTTTGCACACAACAAGGCATAAATTGAACTCAAATAACTTTGGCAATTTGTTGCAAATGTTTTCAAGTAATCCTCCAAGGCTTTTCCCTTGACACCAGAAGAATTTTCCACCTTTTTGTAGTTTCACTCTGTTGTCAGTGGCCTACACATGTGTGTGCTTCAGCTTGACAGGTCACAGAAAGTATAGACCAGCCATTCACCTCCAGCTGCCCCTCCACTCAACTTCCTCTAAGCAATATTGGCTTCTGCAACTAAAAACTGCTTTTTACATATAATGAAATTCACAAGTGCATTGGAGGAAATGTGATTTTTTTTTTTCTGCCCCCACAATTTCAATAGCAGTTTATTCCTTTAAAAGGCAAATTGAAGAAGGGAATAACTTTGAAAGCAAACTGGAAATATAAAGACAGGAAATGAGTCTGTGACTGTATAACAGAGTTCATAAATGGGTCCTTTTTTGGTATGAAACTGGGCTTTTAAAGTAGAAAAATCACCTACTTAACAAAACCATTTGCTGTTTCAGCACTGCAGGAGCATGAAATAAATCCATGTTTCTTTCTAATATATCATTCAGTCTATCAAACTATTTCCAAATAACCTGAGTCCTAGCAATGCAGCAGAAGGTTCCATACCTCTGCTGGGACAGTGAGTTTTTTAAGATAATCCTTTGAATTTCCTTGTTCATTCAGGTTTACAGATACGCCTATAAATTGTCCATTAATCTGAAGGTGGGGCAAGCATATTTTTTCCTCAAATTACAAGCTACAGACGCTCTAACTTCCCTCAGAAGTCCCTCTCACTTCTTCTGTAGGGAGAATTTTTTAATGCATTCAAACCTAGTCTCCTGTATAAGTCTCAGGAGGATCTGTACATGCTCATTCTACAACAGTTATTCAGATTCAACAGGATTGTCCCTAGTCACTGAATTACAGTGCTGTCAAGTCAAACGGCATTGATAGAACACCTAAATCACTTTATTAGCATGGCATTAAAAAAAAACCCCAAACCACTGCCAACACTGTTTAGAGCAGCATGCAACCATCACAGACATAAAATTTTTCTTCAGCTTGACTCCATTTCCCAGGTGAAAAATACAAATAGTCAGTTGGTTTGTGTGTCCCCTGTCCCCCAAATCAATAAGTAAAAGGCATGTACACACAAGGTGTGCATACTGTCAAACAATTCTGAGGATTTAGACTTAATTGACCAAAAAGAGTATTTCCTTCAAGATTTCATCATTTTTTGCTCCTTGAGAAATACTTTTGTTTTCCTTTTCTGAACTTTAAGACAAGATGTTCCCAAGTATCTTTTCCTATGGGAACAACTTTTCCTCTAATTCAGAGGTTTGAGGAGAAAGAAATATTGCAAATGCTGTTTATGCTAAATGTAAAAAAATCTTGGGAACTTTTGCAGATTTTTGTTATCTCAGATTGTATTGTGCATCAGAAGGTGAAAGTGCTCCATAGCAAATGTACCTGGCAAGCAAATGGAGAATAAAGGACAAAATCACTGTGCACATTAGCTGGATAGGGACAACTTGTGGATATACCAAGTGTTTTGCAAAATAAGTGATGGTAAATGAAGTGGAGATGATGTCTGTGTCCTGTTGAGTCTGTGTGGCTGGGGTTAGCAGCTATGGTGGATGGCTGGGTTTCTCTGCAGGTTCAGATATACTGCTTACAGTAGAACCAGATTAACCAGGGAACTTCAGAAATCTTTTCCTTTTCTTAATTTTTTTCTTTCTCCTTAGAAGCACTGCTGTGCTCTAAAAGACTACTTTATTGCTGTAATCTAAATGTGTCATGATATTACCTTAAGGTATGTGAGGCATAGGGATCACACTTAAGATAACTGACAAAACAGAAAGAATATTCTGTATGTCAGAAATTCTCATCTTGGTCTTATTTAGCCTAGTCAGTTTGGTGTTTTTTTGGGGTGTTTTTGTCTTTTTTTGTGTGTATGTTTTTAATTTTGCAAGGAGATATGAAACAGGGAACAATAATTATATTTTCACTCTAGGCAGAGTAACAAAATACACTGCTACCTCAAACCATGATTATCTACTAAGAAAGAAGCTATAGGAAAATATTGTGCGGGTGAGAGTGGAGGAAGGTGATAATGGCAGGTGTTCTTTGTGGTTTTTTAAATCGTAAAGGTGTTACTCTGCTGAGTCATTCTGCTATGTATCTCAAAATGGCTGATTTTAAAAATGTATTTCATTTGACATTTATTGATGGTCAGCAAAACCTGTGAAATTATCATATTGCTTCCTCCTTTTAATTTTATTTTTAGAGGCAATATTGTCTGTCTGTCATGTTAGAATGTGGGAGTTTGTTCCTTTCTTTTGATAGGTTATATAGGAATGGTATTTTCATTATATTTGTGGAAGGGAACTTTGAGAAACAATTTAATTGTCTTCATTGACAGATGAATTATATTTTTTTAAGGAAAAAAAGAATGGACTGGATAACATCTTAAACTTATTTAACTATAATTATTTTTATGCTTTTTTAGAGAAAAAATGTCGTCTTGAGTAAAACCGAATAGACTGAAAACATCTTAAACTTATTTAAATATGATATTCTTTACTGAGTCTTATGGAAAGAGTTTTTCTTTTAAATTCTGAGCCAAATTCCACCATGCTGCAGTCATACAGTTTATATTATTTTTAATATTAGTATATCTAATGAAAACTATACCATTCTACAACACATTTTGTATTTAAAAATAAAATATACTATCTACCTCATAATTATCCAAGGGCAATTAATAACACTTAAAATTTAATTGTCACTCTTCATCCAGTCAGATTTATTAAAACATGCAGCTTTTTGAGTCATTTGCAAAACTCAACCAAATCAAAGTTGATTTAAGTATGTTGTTTCCATTAAATGTTCTTTCATTATTTTCTTGAAATTTATTTTTGATGTGTTCTTATGCTTAATTAAACATTTTGCTGAGTTTGTTTCCTGGACAGTTTTCACTTAAGTGTGTTTGAAATGATTGATATAACTTTTATCCAGAGGAGCACGCATATATGGTAAGTTCTGGATGTTGGAGTAATGTGTATAAGCAGTACTACTTTCAAAATTACTGTTTTTCACTTAAAAGAAGATAAGTATACTGTCATTCCACAAGATACTTTTATCAGATGTCTAAGGGTATTCAAATTCATTCATGTGCAAATTATCACTGGAAATAATTTCAAAGTTCAATAGGGATAGATACATATCTGACTACCTTTCATGCAACTACATCCAATTTCTTCATCATACCAAAATTCTCCTCTTTTCCATCTGCCCTTCACTACACTTTATGCTGCAGAACCATTTGTCCCTAAAGCTCTAAGGCAGCCAGCTGGGAGATGGGCTAAGCCACCAGCATTTCAGCATCTAAGTACAAGCCAGGTCAGATACAGCTCTGCTAGTCAGACTGCACACAGAGTCTCAGACAAGTTATTTCTTACTTATTCTGCTGGGATATACCAATTTGGCGAGGTTCAGAGCACAGTTCCTAAATAGTGCATGAAAGGTCATCATAAGTGAATTGGTTTACAGCTCTCCTAATCTGGCTGACATCAAGTCTTCCCATTTCTTAGGTGTGTCTGTGAACTGAGTCTAGCTACTACTGGCATCACTGGTTTAACCATTGAACATAGCAAAAGGTAGCAGTTGTAGTGCCCATCTCAAATCTCTCTGGGACTTGAAAGGAAGATTCAAGTTCACCATGCTTTTCTGCTATTTGACTTTGCCCATGCTTTTAAAACTAGGGGCCTCCAGGGATAAGGAGAGGGCCAGAGTACCTTTTGGGGATGTTTACATTCTGGCACTTTTGGTTGAAGCTCTCAATTTTGTATCAGCATTTTCAACATTCTATGAAGAAGTTGAACTCAGTTCTGAGGGCTAAACTGAAAGGATTAAGCTGCAAAGCTGTGCTCCTTGTGTCTCTGGTTCAATGGTCAAACTGAACATACAGAAGGTACAAGACTCACCTCCAGTTTTTACTTTCAAATGGATAACATTTCCAGGCACTCAGATCCAAAGAAAAGGTGAAAATACTGAAGGGTAGGAAAGAATTTCCTTCACTCCTGCAACTTTGGGAGACAGGCCTAAGCCTCCTATTAAGTAGCTTAGGTGGATCGCTCCTCCATTTGCCTGTATCTACAAGCTGGGATTTTGGGTAATTTTAAAACTCTGTGTGTTCTTTATGGAACCTGTACATGTCAGGCAGAGTATCTGAAGGTGTATTTG
Organism: Pardalotus punctatus; assembly: GCA_013400915.1. Taxonomy (NCBI): domain Eukaryota; kingdom Metazoa; phylum Chordata; class Aves; order Passeriformes; family Pardalotidae; genus Pardalotus; species Pardalotus punctatus. Next base: position 249,394 of record VZTX01021566.1, on the reverse strand, counting down.
TCTTCAGGTGTTTGTCTGCAAAGGTTAGACCTCAACTACCCGGAAAGTGGAAAAAAAAGCTTTACAAGTTCTCTTAGCTGTTTGTTTATGCCCAGACCTTACAATTTTTAAAGTTCTCTCAGAAATCAGAGAAGTGTTTAGTCCCATGATTTATATATTCTTAAAGTTCACTTTCTATCACTGAAGCATCATGTTCTTGGCAGCACTATGCTTCTAACTTGATTAATAAAAATTCCCCAAGACAGCCTTAGTTCAAACTCAGATCTCTGACATAAGTCTTCTTCAAAAATGCTTTTCCACACCTATTTGCCAACTGTTTCTTTCTGACCTTCCTTTTGAAGCATTTATCCACCCTCGAGAAAGCTTACAGGTCCCTGGACATGCATTATCTCCCATGTTCCAGGCTTTGTTCCCTCCTGTAACCATTGCTGGGTCCCCCACCCAGCAATGTTATGAACTCCTGGGCTTTCAGGACACATTCTCTTTCCATGTGTCATTAAATTGGATTCTGGGTACAGAGTTTACTCCTATTACTAAATGTTATTCTTTCCATGATAATTTTTGGTTTTATTATTTTCTTAGAAGTAAGAATCATTATCATGATTAAACCTGATAAGGAAAAAAAAAATAATTTCTATATTCTGGGTCTCACTTGTGATAATATGTTCTGAATGAGTCCTGGAAGAAAATATCTGTGTAGAGAGAAAAGGATGATGAAATTCAATGTCCTATTCTATAATTAGGCATTCATGATGGAATTAATGGAACAGATTACTGAACTTTAGCCTGATTTTTCAGAGGACTTTCAAACCTTTTGAGTTTCACCAACAAAAACAAACGTAAGTGAACATTTCCTTGACTTGTAGGCTAATAATAAACTACTCAAGGCCATCTTCAAAACTTCCACACTGTTAATGAAATTTTTCCCTTAGAGAAGGGAATATGGTCAACATGTCTTGAAGTATAGTGTTTTTTAACTGGCTGCGTGTATAACTGTGAGAGCAGCTAATAGCAGAATGGTATTGCTGTGGCCCTGGACATTTCAGGTTTTGCTTCTCAGGGCTGGGTGGGAAGTCCAAAGGTTAATACTGAGTTATGGTTATTTCTGAAATTCTAAAGTGGTGAAAAATACCTATATTCAGTCTGAGAACTTTGTTAGGGAACAAAACAAATCACTCTAAGTAGCTCTTTGTCCTCAAAAAAAATTATTCACAAAAATTGTATTTTATCTCAAGAAATAGAAATGAGGGGATATGGTCTGGGAATATCCTGATAATCAGTTCAGTCAGGAATTGAATGTTTTAGATTAGGTAACTCTTCCTGAAGAAATCTCTTGCACCAGAGTGTCTGTTAAGCAGATGAAGAAAAATAGCTGGAACTCATTTTTCTAGAAGAATTTCTTTACATTTTTTCACTTTAATTGGTTACCTCGGTACACAGTAACAAGATATTGAGAATAGTGTTCAGAAGCTGCATCTTCCTCTATTACCTCACATAGCTGTCTCATTAAGGAGAGGATAGGGCTACAGACATGAGTCAGTTTGGGATTTCACCCATTGAATGGAACATGCTATTTTTCAAAAGAGAGAAATGGAATTTTCTCTGGTTTGCTGGTCCTTCTGGTTATGCTCCTGCACTCTAAATCTGTCATCTGTTTACAGTTTTGTGAGTGCTTGTGTGCATCTAGCTGAATCTTAAAGAATTGCAGATGTATGTGTATTTTTGAGAAAGGCATGCCTATCATTCCTCTTTGAGTTAAATGATCTTTCAAATACCCTTCAAATACATATTTTTCTCCATGGAAAGGCTTTCTGCTGCAGCAGAGTATTTCTTCGTTCAAGCTAGGTCATAGTTATAGTATTGATAATTCTTAGTTAAATAGTCTTAGAAATTGTAAGAAAAGGTCTGTATATATTATGTCTGGGATACCCCCCTACATGGAAAGAAAATAGATCATCTTGATATATTTTTTGTTTCAATAACATTCAGTTACCTGAGTGCATGCTGTTGTGGTCTAAACACAATTCTATTGGCTTGACTTTCTAGTGTAAAGCATTCCTAGATAAATTAATAATTCTTCTTTCATTGTTTATGTTTATATCATTCTGAGTTTTGGTTTGTTTTCTGAGCATCTGTCATGGCTCATTCTTAGTAACAACACCATTAAAAAAATGCATCGGGAGGACAAAATGAAATGAGGGAATGAAGCAGTCATGAGAAAGGAAAACTAAAACCTAAGTATATCACCTGCTTGGAATTAACCCCATTTTAGCATGTTATAGAGACTTATGTGAAATTTGATGATGGCATTATTTTTTCTTATTTGGAGTTGAATGCAATCTCTAATCTTTTATGCTTTTAGCTTTGGCAGCAAAAATGCCATACCAATATCTGTAGGTATCAAGTTCTGAATTCAGAACTTATTGAAACATTAGGTTAGTATTATTTTACTCAGATTCATAAAGTACAAGTGAGATGAAATTGAAAGAGGCTAACCATTAAGCCCTTTAGTCATTGAGGCAGGTTTAAGGAAGCTGAGAATTTGGCAACAAATATATTGTGGTTTAGTGTAGCTTCTCCAGTTTGCAGCAGGTAGCTGGTATTTTGTATATATTGTCTTCATATATTGTCTTTTTCCTCTACACCTTTTTAAGGTCTCTCAAATCTAAGAGTAAGAAATAAAAAAACAAAAATCAAGGAAAATGTACTATTTCTGTGATCTCGTTTTCTTCTCATCCAAAACCTCCTTGCCTCAGTTCAGCCACCTTCTTTCTATGGAATTTTATAATACTTGCAGTTCTAAGCATTGGCAGCAAAGGAATGAGCACGTGTGCCTTATCCAAGGATATTCTCACATGCTCTGGTAGCTGATTGCTTTCTTTTTTGGTGTTTCCACTACTAGTGGTATGATCACTCTGCTTCCTACTTCGACCAGTTTCAATCTCCAGATAAAGTGCACAGAAGTTTAGTCATTTAATGCACAGAAGGAAATATTCACTGAGCAGAATTCCTCTGTGCATTATAACATTCCACATAAATCACTTCTGGTATAGATTATGCATTTTTGATGTTATATAAGTGCTACAATGTGATAATGAGCACTCAAATTAAACTTTGCATTATTTTTTTAAAGTTTTTCTGCTGTGTTGCATTTTTGTAAGAAGAGAAATACTTCCAAAATAGGTAAAAATTAATATGACATAGAGGAAAAGTGATTTAAATTAAATTTTGTCTCCTGTAGTGAATGACCAGTTAGAAAAAACACGAAATACCTTTCATGCAGAACTGAAAGATTAAGGATATCCATGTATTCTGCTATTTACAGCAGTCTATACAATGTGGAAAATTCTACTGCACTTCAGCTTAGTTCTAAAAGGCATTCCTATCATTCCTGTTTGAGTTGAATGGTCTAATATGCATCATGGAATCGTAGAAAGGTTTAGGTTGGAAAGGACTCTAGAGATCCTCTAGTTCCAAACTCCCTGCTGTGGGCAGGGACACCTTTCACTAGATTGGATTACTCAGAGCTCCATCCAACCTGATCTTGAACACTGCCAGGAATGGGGTATCCACCACTTCTTGGTGAAACCCTTAACTGAAAACCTGTTCCAGTGCCTCACCACTCTCATAGGAAAGAATTTCTTCCTTATATCTAATCTAAACCTACTCTCTTTCAGTTTAAAGCCATTACCCCTTGTCCTGTCACTACATGCTCTTGTAAAAAGTCCCTCTCCAGCTTTTTTGTAGACCCCCTTCAAGATACTGGAAGTCTTCCCAGAGCCTTCTCTTCTCAGTCAGAACAATCCCCAGCTCAGCCTGTCAATAACTTTTGATATCAGTTTGTTGAGCTCCTGGGTATAAGCTGTTAAATTTGAGTTTGTTTGCCAACAAGTCAACAGAACACTTTTCAATTGACAGAAAAATCATTACTCAATGGGAGAAAAATTACTTAAGTAAATTAGTAGTAAAACCAACATGTTTCTAGATGTCTTTGTGTCTGTCTTTTTATGTACCTTTTTCAATCATTCCAGAACATGCTCTTGTGTCAGACAGATTTTATAGCAGAACTAATCACAATTTTAGCTATTCAGCAATTCCTATGTGTCAGTAAAACAAAAGCAGCAGCAGATCTTTGCACAAAAATATAGACAGGATTTCTGAAACAAAGCTGACCCTTGATTTTTTTCTTTCAGTAAATCCTGGTAACATACTGCATGAGAATGTGTGCTCTATGTGATATGAGCACATCACAGAACTGGCAGCTGGGACTCAGGCAGCTGTAAGTCTTTGATAGCACTGACTCTGGTCTGCTCTGGGACCAGCACTGATAAGCCTGGCATGATTTAGAAAGTCTTGAAAGCTAGATCCATTCTGCCCTGGAGTAGTCTATCTCTGTCTCCTTATGGGCAGGATCATGGCCCATGTCTCTGTGCCGTGAGCAGACTGTCTTGATACACATGGTGGCCCAGCACTGCCCCGAGGTAGCTGCATGATTCTTGGAGATTGTATGCATCTGTTCTTGGGAGAGTATTGCTGGTTTATGATTTATTTTATGTTTGGGATGTATAGTGGACATGAATCCAATCTTTTTTTTTAGCATTTTAAATTTTATGTTAGCACATGGCAAAGTATACATGTGTGAAAGAAAAAAACACAGAGTCATTCTGACACGTTCTTAATATGGTATTCATTGGGTATCCTTATATTGTTTTGTCTAATCTGAATTAATAGAGGTTAGCTTTAATATAAAATTATACTAGAGATACATTTGCAAGCTACTGTCTTATTATTTGATAATGGCTAACTGATTCAATTCTGTCCCTAATCCACTTTCTGTCATTCATTAAAATTGTGAGAGAGCAAAAAATAAAATTTGGAAAAACTTAGAAAGTGCTGTAGATCAGCTATTATTGTTTTAATATTAACGGGGTAGTGCATCATACCAAAGCAACTCATGTTGATTGTAAAGTGTGTTGGAAAAGATTTAAAGACATGCGCACAAAACCACCAATTGCTGTGGGCAACCAACTGTGCAAATCAGTGAATTTCTGCATAAATTATGGCATTGTCAGTCCTTCTTGTTCAAAAGTATCATTGCAAAAACTGAACTAATGGAACAGCACAGGCATACTGAATTGAAATTTGGGGGGCCTATGCTAGAGAAATGACTGGCTGGTATTTGCTAACTTCATCTTTCCTTAGCAGAACCCCAAGCAGCCAGCGTGTGTCACTCACCACATGAACTCCAGGGCAGATTGTCCATTTCCTCTTTATTCCATTATATTTTTTGAACATGAAAAAATTTACTTGAAGCAGATCCTAATCTCTTATCAATAGAAGGAATAATTGGCTTTGATTTCAGCTTCTAGGAATAAGTATAATGTTATGATTTTCCTGTCAGCAAACACATTTTTAAAGGGGGAAATACTCTAAAACTAGGCGAGAGAGAAGATGAAATCAAGCGGAAATGCATTCCTCCCAGGAGATAGGCTAGTTTTTTCTTATTTTCTTTTTTTCTAAGCAGTCGTTAAAATCTGTTTCTGAAATCTTAACTTTATCAACTGCAGATAGGAGGGTGGAAATATGTGTGGACAAATTCTTGTTTGAATTAGTTCCATTTTCCCATAACTCCAGTTGGGATGCATGATAAAATTATCAATGAAATGTCCTAATTTGATCCTTAACCAAAGGGATGTTGTCCTATGAATCATCTGTGTTTGTGGGAGGCAACTCTGAAGCTAACAGAGCAGGAATGGGACCCAGATGTTTTCTGAGAAGCTGGTTGCACTGTAGGCTGTGTGCATTACCTAACGTAGGCGACCATATGGAAGAAAAGGTTGGAAACATCCCATTACAAGTCATATATCATTGAGCTGACAGCAAGGATTTCAGCTTATTTTATTTAAATCATGAAAGCAGCTGCTCAGCTGTCCAGCTGCATTAAATTTAACCCTTTTTCTGTCAAATGGATTTTGCTTTATGAAATGGCAGCCAGACAGCTTGGTGCTCTTGCAGAAATACCCAGGTTAGAGAGTGCTGTGATAACCCTTGTCCTCTCCAGAACAGCCCCAATGGTGGCAGAGCCTGCCACTGGGTGACAGTGTAGCCACTCCATAAGCCTGGACTTCATGAAATACCAGCAAGCCTTTTCGCCTGCAAAGGAAAGGCATATGCACTACATAAAGGGAGTACCTGGAGATTTTTTTTTTTCCCCTTTTGTTGCACACCTTAAGAATGAGTAATTACAAGTTGGTTTTTTTTCATACTTGTTCTCTTCCTTTTTATATTTTTCTATTATTGCTTTTTTCTTTCCTTAATTTTCCTTCTTTTTTTCTTTTTGTCTTTGTATATGGTGTTCATCAGACTCCATCTCCGGTGGCCTCTCTTCTAAACTCTCTGCTTCTCTTGTTCCTGGCTCTACCCTTTTTCTTTTTTGCTCTCCCACATATGGTTTTCTTTTTGTCATTAGTACTTAAGTTGTTCTGAGGGATTGTGCCTTCACTACTTCTCTGTCCTCTTATATACACTGTATATTCTTTAGTGTTGGTTTTTTGGTTTTTTTTTCAGAATTTCCTTTTGGCATAGATTTGGCATTTATTTAAAAGAAACACTTAATTTGCAGAAAGGCTGTTCCCATCAGTAGCAAGCAATCTTTGGCTTCCAAATCAATCCTTCATGACGTGTTTCAAGCAGCTTATTGATTTGTTATTTTTTAGCACTCTTTTGCTAAAGAAAGAGACTTTAACTGAAGCCTAACAGTTACAGTTAAGTAACAGCCATACAATAAGTACAGACTTTAATTTCCTGTGTAGAAATCTGTAGAAGAAATAAATATAAGGAGTATCCAGCATAATACGGAACCAGATTCGTAGTTTTGGCATGCTAAAGTATGCTAAAGTAAGCTCTTACTGTTTTGGAGACTGTATGCTTTGTTGTGTGCTGTGCCCAGCTCCATGTCAGAGTCCTCTGTTTTTCTGTCAGAGCATGGAGGTTTTCTTATTTTTCATCCTTCATGTTTTATATTCTAGTCACAGGCCTTTAAGTGTACAGAATATTTTATACAGATTTCTTTCACATCCATCAATATGAGTCTTTCGGATAATGAAATGGTATGCTTACATTAGCATTTCCATTTGATACAAATATTTACATCCAGATTAATTCTCTCTTCCTTAAACACAGTGGAAACACAAGGAGCTTAGCAGCAATTGCTTCCAACCAGTGCTTTCACCCAGTTACTGCAAGAGGGCTCCTGAGCCCATCATAACCTCCAATCCAGGCACTAAGATGCAACTCAGTAACAGCATCCATCCCTATTAGCTTTAGAAAAGAGACAAGATCAGAAACTGAGGTCTTCCACTCTGAATAAGAGCAACAGAAGGTGTTGTACCTGGCCACAGGAAGATTCTTCGTGCCCATGTGCTGTGAAGGGCAGCCAAAACACTGCCCTTGCAGAAGTAACTTCTGTATAACTGTCTGTCAGTAATTCCATGTGATTTCTCTAGCTCCTGAAAGTTCAGCTTTCTTTTTATTAAAATTACATGTTTTTTTCTCTCACTTTTTCTGTTTCCACTTCCATTTCTATCTCCTTAAGCTATTCTTCTGAGACACACAGCTGTACCTAGGATATTATTTTCATACCCATAACAGGTGGTGATTTCTGCCAAACTACTGTTCCGACTTTCTGAGATTTTCCTCCTTGTTTTATATAGTTCACACTCACCCTATGTGTATAGGATAGGGTTTGAATCTCTCTATTCCATAACACTTCCTTGCATTTGAAGTAATAATCCAATTGCTAGCTGTAGTTACCTTCTGGACTCGTGCTGATCCCATTCCTACAGAAGTAGCTTTTCTTTCCTGGTGCAGCAGTGTCATCTCTGTGTGTCAGGTAGCATCTGCCCCTTTCATGAGTACACCATGACCTGGATCTGTGGAAGAATCTGATCTGCTCTGAGTAGCATTTATCTGCTTGGCCAGTTAGACTTGCAACCAAAATAAGCCTAGAATATTATATTGCTTCAAGTGACACGAAAAAAAAGGTTTAAACTTTTTTTCTGGAAAGGTTTGCTTCTCCTAAATATGTCAGTTTTGGTGAAAACTGTTTTTTTCTTGCTATCACACATTATTCTCTCACTTTCTACAAAGTTACTGTATTCGCATTATTTTAAAACCAGTTTTTTATCTCTGGTTGTTATAAAGGGCTTGTCTTTCTTATTCAAATAGCAGTAGCATAATCTTATTTTTCATCCCAAATATGATATGGGTACAATGGCCGTATGGGTAACCATTTGCTCTGTATTTAATCACCAGGGATTTTTTTTTTTGGTTTTTCTTTTTTAAAAATGGTCCAAGTTCTTGACTGACTTTTTTTTTTTTTTTTCTAATAATTTGCCACAATTTTAGGTAGTGCAACTGGACTGGAGAATTTAAATTCTTCATTTTGCTTTTGGTTTTCAAGGAGCTGTATTCTCTTTTCCTCAGCTTCTCATATATGCTTTCTAACTGAGCTAGTGTCAGACCTTCACAATTAAGACAACTAATATAATCATTAGTATGTATGCTAATGTAACAGCCAGCGTGGAGGGAAGGGGAGTTTAGGGAAGTCTATCTTCTATTTGCATTAATTACCCGTATACATGGTTAGGCTTCCAGACATCTTCCAGGCTGTCTTGGCACTTTTCAGGGCTGCCTCTTGTGGGGGACAGTGGGAAGCTGTGGTGGGGTCTCCTCCTGCAGCACCAGAGGCTGTTTTAAGTCCTGGAGACTCAGCACAGAATCCCATGCAAAGAATTCAACCTGACTTTGCTGAGAGGCCCTCCAGGTGGCAATGCAGACAAACTAACAAGTCAGAGGGACAGCTTGGAAATACTGAACTGAGATCTAAAGTTTAGATTACCAAGTGGTGTAAAATGCCCATCGTTTTGGCAGGACTTATACGTTCACTTAAATAAGAACTAGGCACAAAACAAAAGGGGTAAATTTGGTCTGTGTGATTCCATTAACACTGATAGTTGCTAAGATTAGACGATTTAGATATAAATATAAACCCCTCCCCCCAAATTAACACACAAATAACATTAAAAGACACTAAAATTAGTCACTTTTTTATTATTGGTGCTTTATTCTCTTCAGTTATGCATATTGTAGCCATTTATTCCTTGGGGAATGAATAAAAAATATTAATTTTATGATTTCATGTTATTTATACCAATTTTACAAAGTTAAAAATATGCATATAGTTATAACAGATGGAGATGGAGCTTCTAGGTAATTTAAAAATATTAACCATCAGGAAATAAAAAACTGCTAATATGTTTAAAACTTGAGATTTTCAGACAATGAATTTCAGTGTGTATATATATTGCAAATTATTTAATTATCAAAAGGGTCTAACTGGTGATATTTCATGTCCAAAGTCATAATCTTTAACTTGCAAGACAGCCAAAACCGAAGTCTTAACAGTAAGAGTACAAAAGCTTGACTTAAGTTACATGAAATCTTTAAATAAGATTTTTCTCTGTACTTGTTACAGAGACATTGCACCAGCAAACAAAAATGAAAACAGGCTCCCAGTGTCAACCTACAGAAATTGATGAGTTAAATTACTATTATTTTTTGTGACTATGTGGAAAAGTGATTAACTTTTGGAACATGTCTCTATGTCCATTCCTTAGCATACCAACCTGGCTACATTGCTTTGTCAGGGAAAAGAACTTTAAAGGGGCCTAACCTTCTCAATGAAACTTATTTCCGAGGTGCACTGATTTGAAGCTACTTGTAAAACTTCTTCAGAAAGAAAGCATCTCCAGGAGTTTTACAAACTGATATCTGGTTTCTTAATATTTTTTCAATCTGATCCACCACCTCTTTGAGCTGCACTACTAAATTCTTACTTGAAAGGAGCAAATACCTAAGTTTGAATTGACCACTCAGATGGCTAATATTGATAAACCCCCACATGACTTTTCTAATTTGGAGATGTGCTGGATTTGGTTTTTTTCTGCTAAGTTACAAAATTTAGGATTTATAGCTGAAATTTACTACATGCATTTTATTTTCTTGATATATTGTACTTTTTATGTCAATTAATTTGTTTTTACTTGTAGTTCAACGCCACACTGCTATTCTATCTGTGCAGAAAACCTTCAAAGGAAATGTTATTGACATATAGGTTTTGTTGTCTTTTTTTCTGCATTTATTAATATGGCTGCTTCTTCAGTTAAGCATTCCTTAATCAAAGATACACAATAAATCCTTTGAGGCTGATTACTGTGCCACACCATTATTTACAGAAACCACACAAATGCTCAAAGGGGTAATTAATTTATGGAAATAAATAAAGACAAAAGTTAACTATGTGGATTACTATAATACTGTGTTATTTAGAATATATTCCTCCTAGAAAATTCCAAGGCACACTCTAGGCTAAATTAGTCACTTCAGAAACTCTGATATGGGAAATATATTTCTATTTAACAGTATGTTATTAGATTTCTAGCAAGAACATAAAGAGAAAAGCTGGCTCATACACCCATGAATTTAAGGAACTGTAATTCCAATCTATGTGTACTTCTTTGAGTGTCACTGTGGCTTCCCTGATCTTTCTGTTGTATATAAGAGTTGTAGATTTTGTGATTTTATTACAGACTAAAGTTTAGCACAGCATTTGAAGAAATATTTTTAGCTTCTGTTGTGTTTTGTAGTCTTTTCTGCACAAAATATTTGTTTGCTATCACTTTAGGAACCAAACTTCTTTCAAAAAATTATTCCAGTCATGTTTCTATTACTCTTATCCCATGAAACTTCTGTACATTTGTGTTTCTCATTGTGGGATTGATATCGGTAATGGATTTCTAGAGTGTGCATGTGTATATAATGTTCTCACCATTACAATAACTGAGCAACAATAACAATCCAAGTTCCAAACTGATCCAACATGTTCCCTTTGCATCTAGGTGACTTGTAATATTCGTATTTGTCCTTTAATGCCATAGATAGAGAAAATTGCACCCTACCTCTAAGCTCCTCATTTCCAATTCATTCTCTCTGGGATTTTATTTTGGTTTGGTTTTTGGTCTTTTAACACAACCTGAGTTTTCAGTCACATTTTTCTGCCAGGACTTCTATAGCATACCAATATAAAGTAATGGCATCATTTTTTCCATATTTAAAGACAACATATCACTTATGAAGGAGTTTAATGATATAAGTATATGAATCCTTATTACTGTTTTCATTGGCTAAAATTATTTCTGACCTTTTTGCCCCATAATTTATTCTTGTATGTTATCTTTGTCCACATACTCATAGATTTGGCCCAACGTGAGCTGTCCAAAAAGGGAACTGGGTGTTTGAGGGGTGAGGGTCACTTACAGGATACATCCATGTATGCAGTTCCTATGTCAGGTGTGATGCCAGGCCAGGCATTAGTACACAAGTACCAGCAGAGACTGAGCAACAAGATGAAGTGATTGAAGAGGGGAGAAGTAAAACCAGCAGGGGGTTATTATGTGTTTTTGTGGCTCTTAGTGGTGTGATTTTTAGTGTAAGAGCAGGATGTCAAGTGTAACAATGAAATGAAAAAAGGAAAAATATAAACAGAGAGAACTATGAAAGGTGTCATAGCCATCAGTATGTGAAGAGCATTTTCCTTAGGAGAGTGGCAAAAATGAAGTTATGAGAGTTCTACTGCTGTTCTGGGGAAGAGGTAAGTGGGCTTTATGTATTCATTTGTCATGGGCCCCAGAGCCTATCTTTTTAACTTTTGTAAGCTTAACTGGGTTTTCACACCAACATTGAGATGTTGCTGACTTGTCAGCTTTTTGTTGCCTCTTTAAGAAGATATTACTAACTCAAGATATGAGTAAATAAGCTTCCTTGTGCCACTCTTCATCTATGAGGCAGGAGTTGATTCTTTCTGAATGTGCTTCTTCCACTATATGCTGGGCCTGATGATGGCAGACTGTAGGTCTTCTCTTTCCTCTGTGCAGCAACCTAACATTCCCTGAACTCGGAGCTATATTCGACTGAGCACTGGTAGAGTGGTTTGCCTGCTTGCTGTTGCTTGAGAAATAGGAATTTAGTCTCAGTCCATAAAATCATAGAATGATTTGGGTTGGAAAAGATGTACAAAGTCATGGGGACTGTTAATGCCGGACTGCCAAGTCCTACATTAAACCACGTCCATAGCCATCACATCCACATATCTTTTAAATACCTCCATGGATGGTGACTCCATCACTTTCCTGGGCAGACCATTTCAGTGCTTGACAACCCTTTTGGTGATGACATTTTTCCTAATATCCAATCTAAACCTACTGTGGCACAACTTGAAATTTTCTCTTGTCTTACTGCTTGTTTCTTGGGAGAAGGGACTGATTCCATGCCTTGCTACAACCTCCTTTCAGCTGTAGAGACTGATAAGTCTCCCCTGAGCCTCTTTCTCCAGACCAAAAAAACCCCAGCTCTCTCAGCCACTCCTCACAGGACTTCTGCTCCAGACCCTTCCCCAGTCCCGTTGCCCTTCTCTGGTCATGCTTCAGCACCTCAATGTCTTTCTTGTAGTGAAGAGTCCAAAACTGGATGTAGAATTCCAGGTGTGGCCTCACCAGTGCCGAGTAAAGGGGGACAATCACTGCCCTGCTCCTGCTGGCCACGCTATTGCTGATACAGGGCAGGATGCCATTGGCCTTCTTGACTGCCTGGGCACACACTGGCTCATGTTCAGCTGCTCTTGAGCAACATTCCCAGGTCCTTTTCCACTGAGCAGCTTTTCAGCCTCTCTGTCCCAGCCTGTAGCACTGCCTGGAGTTGTTGTGACCCAGGTGCAGGATCTGGCAGTTTGCCTTCTTGAAGAGTCATCTTATACAATTGATCTCATCCCACCAACACAGCANTTCCAATTCATTCTCTCTGGGATTTTATTTTGGTTTGGTTTTTGGTCTTTTAACACAGCCTGAGTTTTCAGTCACATTTTTCTGCCAGGACTTCTATAGCATACCAATATAAAGTAATGGCATCATTTTTTCCATATTTAAAGACAACATATCACTTATGAAGGAGTTTAATGATATAAGTATATGAATCCTTATTACTGTTCTCATTGGCTAAAATTATTTCTGACCTTTTTGCCCCATAATTTATTCTTGTATGTTATCTTTGTCCACATACTCATAGATTTGGCCCAACGTGAGCTGTCCAAAAAGGGAACTGGGTGTTTGAGGGGTGAGGGTCACTTACAGGATACATCCATGTATGCAGTTCCTATGTCAGGTGTGATGCCAGGCCAGGCATTAGTACACAAGTACCAGCAGAGACTGAGCAACAAGATGAAGTGATTGAAGAGGGGAGAAGTAAAACCAGCAGGGGGTTATTATGTGTTTTTGTGGCTCTTAGTGGTGTGATTTTTAGTGTAAGAGCAGGATGTCAAGTGTAACAATGAAATGAAAAAAGGAAAAATATAAACAGAGAGAACTATGAAAGGTGTCATAGCCATCAGTATGTGAAGAGCATTTTCCTTAGGAGAGTGGCAAAAATGAAGTTATGAGAGTTCTACTGCTGTTCTGGGGAAGAGGTAAGTGGGCTTTATGTATTCATTTGTCATGGGCCCCAGAGCCTATCTTTTTAACTTTTGTAAGCTTAACTGGGTTTTCACACCAACATTGAGATGTTGCTGACTTGTCAGCTTTTTGTTGCCTCTTTAAGAAGATATTACTAACTCAAGATATGAGTAAATAAGCTTCCTTGTGCCACTCTTCATCTATGAGGCAGGAGTTGATTCTTTCTGAATGTGCTTCTTCCACTATATGCTGGGCCTGATGATGGCAGACTGTAGGTCTTCTCTTTCCTCTGTGCAGCAACCTAACATTCCCTGAACTCGGAGCTATATTCGACTGAGCACTGGTAGAGTGGTTTGCCTGCTTGCTGTTGCTTGAGAAATAGGAATTTAGTCTCAGTCCATAAAATCATAGAATGATTTGGGTTGGAAAAGATGTACAAAGTCATGGGGACTGTTAATGCCGGACTGCCAAGTCCTACATTAAACCACGTCCATAGCCATCACATCCACATATCTTTTAAATACCTCCATGGATGGTGACTCCATCACTTTCCTGGGCAGACCATTTCAGTGCTTGACAACCCTTTTGGTGAAGACATTTTTCCTAATATCCAATCTAAACCTACTGTGGCACAACTTGAAATTTTCTCTTGTCTTACTGCTTGTTTCTTGGGAGAAGGGACTGATTCCATGCCTTGCTACAACCTCCTTTCAGCTGTAGAGACTGATAAGTCTCCCCTGAGCCTCTTTCTCCAGACCAAAAAAACCCCAGCTCTCTCAGCCACTCCTCACAGGACTTCTGCTCCAGACCCTTCCCCAGTCCCGTTGCCCTTCTCTGGTCATGCTTCAGCACCTCAATGTCTTTCTTGTAGTGAAGAGTCCAAAACTGGATGTAGAATTCCAGGTGTGGCCTCACCAGTGCCGAGTAAAGGGGGACAATCACTGCCCTGCTCCTGCTGGCCACGCTATTGCTGATACAGGGCAGGATGCCATTGGCCTTCTTGACTGCCTGGGCACACACTGGCTCATGTTCAGCTGCTCTTGAGCAACATTCCCAGGTCCTTTTCCACTGAGCAGCTTTTCAGCCTCTCTGTCCCAGCCTGTAGCACTGCCTGGAGTTGTTGTGACCCAGGTGCAGGATCTGGCAGTTTGCCTTCTTGAAGAGTCATCTTATACAATTGATCTCATCCCACCAACACAGCATGTCCAGATCCTTCTGCAGAGCCTTCCTGCCCTCAAACAGATCCAACACTGCCATTGATCTTGGTGTCATCTGCAAAGTGACAGAGGGTTCATTCGATCCTCTCATCCAGATTGTTGATAAAGATATGGAACAAAATTCACCCTAATACTGAACTCTGAGGAGCACCACTTGTGACTGTCTACCAGCTGGATATAACTCCATATTCCACCATTCTTTTTGGGACTAGTCATCCAGACAAGTGTTTTCACCAAACAGTGTGTCTATGTAAGGCATGAGCAGCCAGGTTTTCCAGGAGAATTCAATATTTATGCCAAAGAATGTTCCAAATCAACAAAGCTGTAAATTTTCGTTGATAATATCAGCTGGAGAATCAGCATGGTTGGATGCTGTTAAACCTGTGTGTGGTTTTGCTTAGTTACCAGTAGCTATGAAAAGTATTGTATTAGACTTGATGGACCAGATGGGCTCAACTGGACTGAAGAGAGGAAAGGCTGTTCTTGGAGGCTTCTCAGGGCCTTCCCAAAAGTTGTCACGTTGTCATGTTTTCACAGGGTGAAATGGCTGGAATACAATAGGATGTCTTTATATAAGATTAGATGTGTGTTTAACGAACATGAAATCAATTTCATCGTATCATGCAGGCACATCAAGGATTTATAATAGATGTGATCTGCAGGAAAAGCAGAATCCGTACAGAAATAACCAATTAATCCTGATTAATAAATCTATTGCCTAATATTTTTGTATAGCAGAAGAGTTGAAATCTATTGAATTAAATTATTTTTGTAAATCTTAACATACCTTACATAAACATAACAAAGCTTTTCGTGGAGACAAATAATTTTCAATTGCATTTTTTTTAGTCCAAAAAATCCCAAAAAGCAAAGTCAAATCCAGAGTTAGATCTTTTAGATTGATAAGTTCTTCCTTCCTTCATCTCAGTAATAGGCTTCAGTAATTGTATCAATCCCACACGAGTTTCAGTGCATTTTGACAGAATAATGGGGGATATATATGTCTTTGCCATTACTTTATAATTCCAGATATATATGTCATAATACCAATTTTATTTCATTTTTAATGAACCACACATTCTGCGCAACTCCATGGTTAAGGTTTTACATCATTAGAATGGAACTCTTATTTGATTTGTTTTTTAAATTAGTATGTTCCAGTACAGTGCTTCATAAAGAGAAAATGGTTTTATGGACATAAAATCATTAATATAGGTCTAATTTGGCTTGTATATATCTTTTTACTCTGAAATTGGTCAACTCCATTAGAGATATATAAATAAATGCTACTTCTTTCTATCTCACATTTTCCTGAAATTATGTTTCAGTACTGAGTATAAATTCACATAGGAATCAACAGACTCAGAATTCATAAGACTGACAAACCACTGGGCAAAATTATAAAACTATGAAGAAAAAATTTTTTGGTTTTTCAATTATTACATGTTCCTGTTATGAATGTGTGTGGGAGAGCAACTTTACAATAAGCCCATTCAAGGCCTTTTTTGGAAACCAAATACCATCAGAAATTGGCCTTTACCATTGTTGCAGCCTTTTGGAAAATAGTAGATCCAGGTCACCCTGTGTGGATGCAGGTAACCCCTAGGAATCACTCCTCATGCTCCAGTTGCTCAGTATTTTAGCGTGGCTAATAGCCTGATGAGCACAGTAAAGCAAATTGATCCAGTTCTCTTCTGTGGATTAGAATTAGCCCTGTAAGAAAGTCCCACATATAGAACAAACCTATGCAGCCAAATTACATAAATGTGTAAGTTTACTTAACGAAGAACTCATGGTTGTCTATTCAAAAATACAATGTCTGTGTTCAGACTTGTTTAGTTCTTCTTCACTTTTGTCTCTGTTCCTAAATGCATTTACATAAAACTATAGACTGTGATAAGCTTTTGTCAGTCTATATGTCTCTCATTCATGTATTTTTCTCTGGTTAGTGGCAGGTAGAAGTGCTTTTCAGTAACTTTTTTAACCAGTTAGCTTCTTCTTTATTCGAAAAATCTGTTCTCTGATGGTGTCATTATGGTATCAGTAGAAAATCCTCTTAGGTACAGACTAATCTTGTGGTATCTGACTACTTTCTCTAACAATCATAGGACTCAATGCCATATTCCAAGTTGTCTGTAATTGCTTCTCCTCGCGTTCTATTATCTGTCGTCACTACAGATGTGTCTGTAAGTGTTCTATATGATTATCTTGTTGATGAGCTATTTTACTCGTTTGGACATAATTTTTTATTATGATGCAATGTCTGTTCTCATAGCTGAAAAAAATAGCAGATTTCTTTCAGGCTTTCAGGGCTAATGCTGTATTTTTTTATGTTTCCTCCTATAGGCTTCAATAAGATTATTTTGTGAGTAAGGGTTGTAATATTAGTTTTTGTATTGCACATGTATATGCATATGTGAATTTGTCAGAACTGTGTATGCACTTCCATAATCCTGTTTCCTTTCACTCTGTTGCTCTAATGATTATAATGATTATAACACTTATTTTCCATATGCCTATATGATCCAGTATTTAAGTATTTACAAAAAAAAAAAAGACAAGACACTGTGTTTTTATAATACTGCTGAAAGTATGATTTGGCTGATGTATATGTGTAACTGCAAAAAGCTTCATTTCTGGGAGAGCTTGAAGGATGTAAAAACAGGAGGTAATTTCAATAAATGTGGAAAGATTCATTATGAGTTACTTTAAGAGTAGAAAAATAATTAAAAGTGCTAGCACAACAAAATATTCAAACAAAGAAAGTAAAACTAGAGATAAACGTACTATTACCTGGATTAATTAGTCATCAGAGAAACCTCTGATTCTCAAGGAAGAATTGAAAATGGTTACATTCTTATTTAAATAGGTAGTTAGGGATTGATTCTTACTGTCAAAAAGGGATGCTTTATCTTGGGCAGACACCTGACATTTTTTAAGACCTCTGTCAATTAATTTGTAGAAAAAAAGGGAGGATTGCTCACTTTTTTTAGCTGCTAGAGTATTAGCTTCTAATATACAAATAATGGGACAAGAAAGCAGAAAGGTCAGGCACTGATTCTTTTGGAAGAGCAATACATGAGTTGCAAAGGAGGAAGTGAGACGTGGTAGTTTCAAATTCTAGTGTGTAATACAGGCAGCAAAACTCCCACAATGCCTTTCCCTGTTAGAAGAATTTCAGGCAAGATGTGGCTTAAATACAGTAGTTCTTTTTTTTGAATTTGTGACTTTCTTAAAAGCTCAGACTTGCTGACTTCTCATGGTTTGGTGAAGTGAAACCACTTTCTTCCTCTTGTTCTTTCCTAGAAGGAATCATACATGATCCGTCTTGCCGGTGGTTTCTATCTCTAAGAGGGAAGCAGAAGCCTACATGGCTGAGCTATGAGATCACCACTTAAAGCGGATCTAACTTCTTATCCTTATGCTTGAGAAATATTTTATCTTCCCTGTTGGACTTGCCTTCACCAGCTTTAAAGTGCTCCTGGTTTGTAGGAGCACTCAGACACTCAACAACAGTACCTTTGTGGAAACTGTTAAGCCAAAGCTATTGCTCTGTCTGGGGAATGTACTGGCTAGGACAGCAGCTTGGCTTTTAGTGCAAGAACATTGGTAATATAGTTTGATCACCAAGCTGATGTAGAAAAAGGTGTCTGGTACCTAGGTGGCAATCAAGACATAACAAAAAAATTTGGGGGTGGAATGTAAATGAAAGGTCTTGAGGAGCAGTTGGGTGGAGAGGGATTGCCCTGAGGAGGAGTGGTCAGTGACTGTTCAAACAGCCTGATGTAAGTCTTGAAGTGACTATCATTCTGATATCTTGTGGAGAGAATGCGCTTTTGATTTTATCTTGGGAAAATTACCACTTTTATAGAGGTGCTCTTTCTCACAACACTTTCCCAAACCTTTTGCAGGCATCGGTGTTCATCTGCTTACTTATCTTGTTGATAGACAGATGTTTTTTCATTTCATAGGAAAAAAGGCTGTAACAAGAGGGGCAGGCACTGACTGCAGGTAGCAAACAGGTGCAACTGTAAAAAAGATGGACAGAGCTGTTATTAAAATAAGCAAATAAACTAGTGAGCTCTAAGCTTAACTGAGACTGCTTCTGCTGATTAACTGAACAGTGAATTACCATTATATCCAGGGGTTTGCAGTCTTATATATGTGATGTTCTGCTGTTTACTTATCAGCTATAACTATCTGCTATTCAGTTTCCACTTACATCTGTTTACTGTGTTTCAATTGGACTAATTATTCCCAATTAAATACTTGCATAATACTTCAAAAGGTAGAACTGGAGAAAATAGCTGAACAGTGCCAGTATAAAGGCTTTAAATCAGCTGTGTAACAGAAACATAGACTTTTGACTAAGTATATCTATGAGAGGATCTTTGGACATCGATATGTATGGGCCAAAAATGGCAAGTATGAATAATTATTAATAATTGCTATCATAAGCCACATCCTACTGTAATTTAGCTTCAATGAAATTTCTGAGGTAGCTGATGTAAATACAATTCTGGGTCAAATCAATGTGTAATATAACTTTGCATAAGTGTTTTCTTTGACTTCACAGTTACGCTGGGGGTAACTATGGCCCCACAATGAAAAATCAAATCCATATTATGACAATCAGCCTACTGTCTGATGGAAAAAACAAATCTTTCTAGAAAATGCATAGGATATTCATATTTTATATATCTGCTTGAATTTCTATTTATGTATATTCATATTCATGCAGATGCACACTTCATGAGTGATATCATTTCAACAGTTAAATAGTTTCTGCATTCATAACAAGGGTAATTATCCTGATCACTAAATTTCTGCTCAAAATGGGAAAATGGGGAGGACTAGTGCATGCTTTCACCTTTTTGTAGTTTGAAATCCAGGAAAAAAAGTGGTTTTGGACATTTTCAGTGTTTAGGCATTCACTACCTGTGCTGCCAAGGCTTATTGAAAGCAGCTGGATGCCTGCATCTGTCCTCCCCCTTTCTTGAAACTGCTGCCAAAACAGGTAGTCAGAAACGGAAAGTAGAGAAATACTTGAGCATCTGTGCTCTCTCTCTTTCTCTCTTTCTCCCTCTCTCTCTCTCTCTCAGGAAAACAGCTGTGTCTTCCATAGGAAGCACTCATTTTTTCCCATCAGCAAAGACTCTGGATACCCTTGGGTCCAGTTTTGGCACAGCAAGCCAAGTAGGATGCAGTTTATGGCTTAAAACTTATGAGAGAAATCATTCAGGCAGTCCCATCCCTGGCAGAACATTGAGAAATTCCCCAGGCTGCAAGCCACATGTGGGTCTCTGACCTTTTATTAGCTCACCATGGGAGAGGTTAACAATTGTTGAGACTTCAGTCCTCCCTTTGACATACAAATACAACAATACCAAGTAGCCTTTCCAAGACAAGCATATTTAGGGCACAACATGCTTTTTAATGCAGGGTTCAATGTAGGGAAGGGGGGAAACCCCAAAACAAAACCCAGCCCATAAGCTTAGAATTAGAAAAGGATATTTTGCTATAAAACTGAAGCCTGGATTGGTATTTTTTCAGCATTCTGCCATTGTTCATATTACTGTGATTTGCGACTTTTTAAAATGGCTATAATCATGAGACGGAAACAAATTCTCACACCATTTTTAGTTCTTCATGTGGTCAGTGCCATGAGTTATGGAGCTAATATTGCTCAATAGCTGGAGAGACATGAGAAAGGCATGCAATTATCTGATTGTTAAGGATGTCTGTTGTGTCTATCCGAGTACCAAATTGTTGAGATTAAAAAAAAAAAAAAAGGATTCATGATTATTGATATGAGGGTCATCAGAGAAATAAAACACACAGGGCCAAATCCTTGTCTTTTTGAAATGGCTTTGTCTTCTCAGAAATTACTGTATTAAATAAAACTATTCTTGGATTTTGATAAAACAGGGATTGGAAAGTAATTCTCTTTTGCAGAAACAGAGTCATCACCTGTTTTGCAACTAAGAAACTACAAAGACTAAATGTCTTGCTCTATGGTGCCTAATTTATGACAAAGAATGCAGATTAAATAGGCCAGCATCCCAAGCTTTTACCATAACTACTTGATTACTCTTTCAGTCTTAAAGGCAAATGATTTTCGCTATGCAGTGCCATGGCTTTAGTG
The DNA here is from genome assembly GCA_013400915.1 of Pardalotus punctatus. Lineage (NCBI taxonomy): Eukaryota > Metazoa > Chordata > Aves > Passeriformes > Pardalotidae > Pardalotus > Pardalotus punctatus. The sequence continues at coordinate 228,470 of VZTX01021566.1, read as the reverse complement.
TAGAGTGTGCTGAGTGTAAAATAGGAGCAAATTAGCTCATGCTTCTGCCATCAGCCTTTGCAGCTATCATCTGAAGAGGCAATGCAAGCTGATCTCTAAATGTAATATTCCTATGACTTCTCTGATGGGAAGCAGGTTCAGCCCTGTTCAATGCCAGAAACTGGGGGAAAAAAATTTAAAAAAAAAAAAGCATCTGATTCTGCTTTTCATACTTTTACTAAGGTGAGAGCCACATCTGAGACTGAAACTGGTGTTTTGTACAAGACTGGTTATTACAAAAAATAGTTGCTAAATCATGGCTGCTCCCTGTGCTAAGCAGTCATATCTTTATTAACCACTGTTGGCAGAGTAGATCTGAGGAAAAGTTATTTAGAGGTGGGGAATGCTTTTGTATTCATTGTGAATAAACAGAAATACCAGGTTGGCAGAGATCCTGCACTGGAGAAAGATCAAGTACAGCTGCAGGATAGACACATACCTGTCCAAACATTTACACAGCAGCTTCCTTACATATCTGATTCCAATACTATACCATCCTTATAACTGTCCATTATCTAATGAAAATTTTAGTTAGAAAAGATTTTGTTGCTGTTTCCATTACCCTAAGCACTAGCTTGTAATCTTTTTTTCTTTTTGCATTAGTTTTTTATATGTCAAAAAATTGATCTTATTGCCCTCCTGAGTATTTTTGTTTCTTTGTTTTCTCAAGGATACACAGCAGAATTACTTCAAGCTTTTCTACTGGTCCACTATTCTAAACTTTTTATAATTCTTGTACTCTGCTTCATAACTATATCCAGCTTATCTATGTTTTCCTTAAAGACTTCACCACCTTTGAGTAGGCTGGATCAATACATTAAATGCTTTTTATGTAACTCTTATATACATATATTCACACACACATAATATATGCTATATAATAGTTATCTATAAATGCTTCTGTTAATATCTTTCACTTTGATACTGGCATCTTCTTGTATCAGCACTGTTTGTGACCTGCTCTAACTCTCCAATTTTTTTCAAATGTACTCCTCTTTTATGATTATTCCTCACAGCATATTTGTGTATTTGGTTTCTCTCTAGTATCTCCCATTTCTATTCAATTACATGTTTTCTTCAGCATCTCCAGATTTAAATAAAAAACTATTATGAATCTCACATTTTCCAGGAAAAAAATAGGGGGTTTTAATTTTATTTTTTTTTTAATCCTTTAGAAATGTAATAATATAGGTGCCTGCTTTTTCATCAAAATTCTGATTTCTGTTTCATTTTGTGATATAATCTTTGATTTTTCCTTTCTGGTGTTTCTTCTCCCACTCAGTTCTGCACGCTGCATACAGAAGTTTCGTTTGGACCATAGTCCCCTAGTTTTCCTAGTAAAAAGTCTCACAGATTACTTCCATTAAGTTTTTTTTTTTCTCTAATCTGAATAAACAATACAACTATATTGACTTGACAAAATAAATAGCAAAATGAATGATTTAGCCCATTTGAATACATCTGTGGTTAATGTCAATGACAACTTCTTTTATATAATTGAAAGATGATGAGTTTTCATAATGAATGGGAGTTTCCCCAGACAGGAATAGAAGCAACAAACCACAACACAGGACGGGTGTTTTGAGAGCAGGGAAGAGAGACACCAGAGACACCAACAACCAGGAGATCTACTTTTCCATGTAAAGGGATGGACAGAGGGCTGGATCGACCTCAGCAAATTTTTCTTCTCCTTGAACTTAAAAACAGACACAGTTTACTGCCATTGGCCTCAGAAGAGGGTTGGCCAGCAGGATGGCTGTATTCTATCTTTAACTTGGACATACATCTTCTGTGGCAAGATTTTTTCTTTATGGTATCAATGAATATTAACCCATTTCCTTCATTCAGAAATTGGGCGTTTTTTGGTTGGTTGATTTTTTTTTTTATTTTTTTTTTTTAATGCTGAGAACAGCATTCTGTGTTCTCCATTTTTCAATTAAGGGATTAATTTCTCTTTACAACATGTCGGCTTTAAGAGCAATCTTCATCTAGAGTGACTTTTAGCCTTGATCTTCCCCTGTCTCTCTTGAATACTTTTCTGCTGTTTGTTCACTGTACTGGAAATCCCTTCAGCGTGTCACTCAATTGTTTCATCCCTCCCTGCTCATTCTTAATCCTTTCTTTCACGTTTGCCATTAGTCACAGTAGCCAGCTTTTCCCCATCACGTCTTTTCAACATCTGCAGCAAAGTTTTTCCTGTCAGTGATCTAATGTCTGTGGGTTATAATTAAAGTCTGGGATTACTTTTTTAATATTTTTTCCCCACACACAATGGAAAAATTTCCATTTTGGACCTCATAGCAAGTCAGTCTCCTCTCAAGAGGATATTTAGTATACCAGTGAGTGGAGATCACTTTGCAGCACCTTTGTCAGAGCTCTTCAGGCTGACAGAGCGCTCTTGGTTCTCTTCACCACCTGCCAGGGTGGTTGTGCACTACAGCCACACTCTGAAATGAAGGTATCCATGCAGAAACAAAGAATATTTTATGTCTGCTAATGATGGAGAGATTAGACACTGGATTACTTCAGTATAGTATTGGAGTAAACTTACATAAAAAATGAAAGGATTGAAGAGATTGAATTATTTATGTAGATGTTTATTTGGCAAATATTACACAGCCAGACACTATCCTGTCCAAATTCTGAAATGTTATGTTTAGTAATTTTTCTTCCATGTTCAAACTACTTTTTCTTTTTTTAAATATTTTTTTTTTTTTTTTTTTTTTTTTTTTTTTTTTTTTTTTTTCTGTAGCTGTAATTTTTCTGTACTTTCAAGCAAGGATGAAGACATAAAGGAGATCTCCCTCCTGCATCCATCCTTTAAATTAATTTGCCCCATCTTTTAAGTGAAACTTTCTTCAACACAGGAATAAGCAGTATGGTACCTAAACTTTTCCTAAAGCCATGACCATATAAAAGATATACCCTTGCTCTTATATATATGTACAGCCCATCTCACCTAGAGTACTGAATTAAAAACATCCTTTAATCCTAAGAGAACAATATAAATTTGATAAAATATAATATCTGTGCAGTAATCTATCAAGGTAAAATGAGCTTAATTTTTTTTTTTTTTTAACAAGGAAGATTAAACTGCTCTTTACATATAAATTAAATAATGTCTTGTAAAGTGAAATGTTTCTCTGCAGATGTGTGTTTTACCCTACGAGTTGTGTTTGAGCTAGGAGTGATGTGGTGGGGTGTGTGCAGTTATGCTACAGCTGCTGACAGGCATAAAAGTAAATGAGATGTTTTATCTCAATGGATACAGTTCCTGTTTAAATGTTTAAGATAATAAACAACTCTAGCCAAACTGAGACAGGACTATGTCAAATATTTCATTTCTGCAATGGATGACTATTAATAACTGTCTCGATCTCATTTGGCCTGTTAGCCTGCAACAGATTAAAATGGTATGTTTACAGGTTGAGTAAGTTTTTCATCTTCTTTTGCCATCAGTTTTGTTAACTTTCCTGAAAGACTTTTTTTTTTTTTTTAATTCTACATTTATCATATAATAATTGAGGAAATTTTCATGGCTCTTGTTTATCAAATTTGGGGGTAAATTGAGGCTGAAAAATTTAAAATACAAAAGGTGACATTTGGAGCAAAAGTATTCTAAAACTGTTGATCTTTGAACTTATTTTCAGAATTATTTTGTCAGAAAGAAAACTAAAGCAATATGGAAGAAACTCTAAAATATGGTTGTGCTCTAGAATGTGTAATGAATTGTAAATTTTGTTCACAGGTTTTACAAAATTTTTAGGCACAGATCATGGTTTATATTTTCTAAAAACTAAATTTCTTTTTTTTTTAATTAATGGCAAAACAATGCAATAGGCTTGGTTCAGAAGTTATTTTTAAATGTTTTCAAATTATAAAAAGGATTTTTCTGTTTAACATGGTTTTACTTTGGGGTCAACTTGAAATAGATAAACATTTTAGGATTATCTAGAAATTTATAGATGGAATTAGGTAACACTGTGGAAAGTATTCTCAGATGTTTCAATAAAATATTATAAGACAAATTTTATATGGTAGAGACGCAGAGTTTATATACATGTTAATGAGTATAATGTTGATACTGTCTCCAGCTTGCATTAGCTCATCACAAGGTGAAGATTTAATAATTATTAACATATTTTGGAATTCCTGTTCATATGATTGACAGGAAAGCTTCCCACCTCAGTAACATTTTTTGTCTTTTGGGGAATGAGGTAAAATCTTCCTAATCCTAGTGCTTAGGTTGTGAATTATTCTGTGACTCAGGAGAGAAGGTATTTCATAGGTAACAGTTCAATAGGATACATTTATCTACATGAGTGATTTGAGAGGCAGTGGGCTGCCTTCTCCTGAGTGAGGGACATGATGCCAGATAACATGTTGCTTGCACATAAGCCATTTTAGGTCTAAATATAACTGCAATAGCACTGCCTGTGTAAAAATCCCCATGTATTTAACTGAGGAATGTGACTTACTAGCTTATGTGCAATGCCAGGAAAGACGGAGTCAAGCTGGTGCTGTGCTGAGATTTAGCAGCTTATGTGCTTGCTAGCTCAGGCATCTCTGCAGTGCACTTGATTTCTTCTTGGGGATGTGTCCAGCTGTGAAAGCAACTGAGAAATAGATATTCTTTCTCCAGATCTTTCTTTGTCTTTCCTGGATGGGTAATATAAGCCTTTTAAGGTATGTGGGCTTTTGCAGCCTATGTTTTCATGCATTATCTAGCTTTAGAGTCTCAGACCGTATTTTAATAAAAGAAGGAATGTTTAAAACATTTAACAAAATAAAAAGGATATATATATATATATATCTTCCCTATTGCTTTCTTATTATTTGTTAATAGTGAAGTATAAAACCAATGAGATATGTCATAAAAGAAGAAACCATTGTGAGTGAACTATCAATATGCTTTGAGGGTGTTGAAGATACTTGGCTTAATCCTGTCTGTGCCAACAGTTTCTTAATCATGGAGTTATAGAATATTTAGGGTTGGAAGGGACCTTTAAAGATAGACTGGTTTCATCTTCTCTGCAATGAGCAGGGACATCAAACACGCATCATGTTCTAGGTTAGGGGCATGCTGCATCTGTGAGATGTGCTGCACCAATAGTCTGAATGTGTGTCAGGAACCCTTATGGAGAATTTCCAGACATCTGCTACTTTTACAGAAATCTTGGACAAAAGCTGTGGAGCCACTATTATCATAGTTGTCTCTGTTCCCTTGTATCCTTCACCAAAATAAAGAAAAATCAGCTTTCCTCTTTCTTCTACATATATTTCCAGGTATAACAGAGTCATCACACAGAGGAACCTTCCTGTTTCCTAGTTTTGCTTTCCAGCTATTATTATTGAGACCTTTTTGATAGTGCAATCTTCTTGATCTGTGCACTGTATAAGATTAGTGATATTACAAGATTTGCTGTTAATGTCATGGCATTTCTCTACTAACCTCAGACTGCTTGTCTCCAAACATTGTACTGAGAATGAAGATCCATGCATTTATTCTCCAAATCTTGACTTCAAGAAACAGTAAACCTCTTTCCTCACTTCTGAGACATATATTTCCTATCTCCTCTGTGTATTTCAGCACCTGTAACAGTCCTCTGTAGAAAAATGGGGGAAAAATGATGGTATTAGTGAAAAATACATTGTTTGGATACTTGTGAAATCTGGAGTAGTTTGTTCGACCATTTTGTTATTAATATTATTTTTTTAAACCTTCATCTCAGTTCATTATCTCCATCTTTACTAGGAAAGGCCAGTGACATTACCCAGACACAGGCTTCTCAAAGTCTAAAAACTACTGTATCATTAATATTGATAGTATGAAATTTTGTCTTGTGCCTGTGAAAAAACAATGTCCAAATTTGTATATAAAGAGTATGAAAAGAGCCTTAGTGATGTTTGTTTTGTAGTATCAGTTAAACAGCTCTCACATCACACTGAAAATTCTCTCCATCACATTGAAAGGACTAAATGTTAATCATAGTTACCAGTTCCAGGTCCACTTTATGATGGAAACTGCAAACTTAATGAAGTATATGGATGTTCTGCTCTTCCTGAGCCCTTTCCAGAGCAAGAATACATTATTCAGAACAGAGATGTTCATTCAATATAATAAACATGTCCATTCATATGGTGTTGTGCTCCAGAAGCTGAGATTTGTTGAACAGTTGCAGCAAAATTTGGAGTGAACGTGTCTGGGTAGAATATGAGAAATATCAGAGAATCATTGAATGATTCAGCCTGGAAAGGATCTGAGCTGGTGTAGGTTCAAGACTCTTCTCCCTCTTTAAAGTAGGACTATCTTTGGACATTTGTCTACATTTTTAGACCAATGTCTAAAGCCTCCTAATTTTGTCCAGATTAAATCTGCAGGAGGAAAGACAATATGTCGAGACATCTCAGATATACAAAGACATTACCAAAGAGAAAATGGCAGAAAACAACATTAGTGTTCAGCAACAAAGCTAATCACGCAAAAGTGGGTGCCTGAATTTAGCTAATGATTTTAAAGTACTTTACAGCCTAATAAACTTCGATTGCTCCAGTGGGAATTTCCTGTGAAGAGCAGACTCAGTCCTGCAATCTATTAGTTAAACCATCTTTGTTCTTTGTGAATAATGTTATTTGCATTTCGGTAGACTTATTCAGGGAGAGAATATAGGCTTTATGGAAATAGATTGTATGAAAGGAGGTAATGTAAATATTTTTACTCTTCCAGCAGTCTAAAGGGCAGTCTATAATTAATCTGTAGTTACTTGAACAGGTAAATGTAACAAGTGTTTATATAAAGGTGACAAAAAGTTTGCATTTAACTTGACTAAATATATGGTTGTGAGAAATTCTGCTTTTAGGCTTGTTCTATATATGACTACTGTCCACAGTAATTTTTCATTTTAAGACAGCAGTGAAACTATTGTTCTTATGTCATATTGTCTGTGGGGGAACTTTCTTCAGTGTAAGAAAGAAAAAGGTATACTACCTAATTCTCTCTTTTTATTTCAAAACTGGCTGAATTATGAAACTGATATGTGAATATTTTTATCAAAGGACAAATATTAGGGGGTTTGGACAATATAAGAAGGAATGAGAATTTTTGTGAAAATAATTTAGAAAGTGAAATAACCCAAAACCAAACTGAAGAAAAAAACCCAGCCTGTTAGTGTGTCAGAGTGTTGAGTAGAAAATACAAAATATCTGCACATAGGATTCAGGAAATATGTTTTCCCAAGGGCATTCGAAAAATACTGGTCAACTATAGTTCAGCTTGCCTGGTGGAATGCTCTTTTGCTGCTTCCTGCTGCCCACACTATTGTCTGCTCAGAGTTCTGGCACGTATTGTCTCAGCTTTCCATTCCTGACATCACCTGATTGCACAATTCGTTCAAGTGGGTCAAGCCTTGTAACTCCAAAATATGTAGCGGCAATCAAAAGAAACTGAACTCCAACCTACACAGCAAGTTTCTGCTTGGGAGCCCCATACAGCTGGCTCTGTTCAGGGCAGCTCAGCATTTCAGCAGTAGAAACAGCCGAATTGCTGTCAAGCTGGGTAGGATGTGGCCCCTTAATTTTTTATCCTGATGTTTTGGTTTTTCTTAGCCCCCCCAGCCCCCAGAACCTTGCAGCATTATTATTTCCTGAATGCATTATTTCCATCAAGTACTGGCAGTCCTGACATTGATAGGCAGTGAATCAATACTTTTATAGAATTCTGAAGCCAAACTAGTTTTGCAGATCCACAGTGTGCTGTATGTGGTTTTCCATTCTGTATATAATAACTGTGATTTGAAATACTCCCCCATGAGCACTGATTGCATGCTTTGGGAAATTCACAATAAAGAATTTAATTAAGAAAGAAGAAACTGCATCACTTCATTTAAAAAAGACAAATTCACCCGAGATATTTGTTCATTTTTGGGCTATAATAGCAATAACCACCTTTAGCTGAGGACATTTCCTGAGGCTTAATGGCCCATGGCTGTGCTTCTTCAGGTGATCATCATCATCTCCCAACAGTCATTAATCCCCTACAAATGCCCTGCACCTCAATCATTAAATGTGCTTAAATGTGCTGCTTCTGAAAATGAAATAGTTCTATATTTAATGCATCTTCCAGGAATAGGAGTAATCTTTCTGAGGTGAAGAATGAAAGAAGTTTATTAATGTGTCAAAGAAGTACTAATTATGAAAAGTGGATAAGTTCTGTTTCTGGAGATAGCATGACAAAGAATTTTTCCACAGTAAGAGCGTGTTATGTGTAAGTCATCGTTTTATATACATCACGATTTACACTCATCTCAATTGCATAACAGCCAAATCAGAAATACAGATAGTTATTGTAGTTAGATTTCTTCTGCAGAGGGTCTCAGCATAGAAATAAAGTATCTCACAAAACATGCAGAGTGTGTGACTGCAGTACTGCTTAAAAAGATTTTTCATAGCTGTAAAAATAGGGCTATGCAGTTTTACAAGGTGTTTGTGATAATGCAAAAAAATAAAAAGTTAAATCTTTCATACCTAAAGTCTGAAACTCTTAAAAATAAATCTTTTAATAAACATTTTATGAGTCTTTCTTACAAATAGGACCACAGGTACAGCACCAACAGCACCATCAGAGGTTTTAAACATAGTAGACAGCCAACCCCTGCTCAAGTAGAATTAAAGCCTTCAATGAAAATAATTGAAAGGAATTTGTCTTCATAAAAGTTGAATGAGAATTGGGGGGGGGAGGGGGGTAATTTTATTTTATTTGAATTCTACTTACTCTTATGTTGTGCTATTTTCATCTTGTGCTACTAAGCATGCATGGCGTACAGCTAACGTACACATTGTCTGAAGCCTGTACCTGTCACAAACAGATTGTGAGAAGGATCAGAGCAGACACTGCCTTCACTGAGTGAAAAAAACCAAACTTTTGGGTATTATGGTAACTTATTATTTATGTTGGACATTCCAATCCCATGCACTTTAGTGAGTGACTGTGTAGATGAAGACAGAAGTAGAAATTTGGGCCATGCATTATTAAGTGTTGAATGTTAAATTATGTTAATATTAAAATTAGAGCTTTCCTAGTCAGCACCTTTAGATTGCAGATTGACCTGAAAAAAGAATTGTTGCAACCTGACTCAAGAATTTCATGTCTAAATTTTCTGTTCCTTCAAAAAACTAAAAAATGACGTGATTAAAATATCTTTCACTATAAACAAAATGTTTTCTTTTACTCACAGAAAAAAATTCATGTCATTAACCAATAACAACTGCCTTAATTTTGCAACTTTCCAAGTTAGAGAAATTTTTCTATGTGAAAGACAAAGGTTTCTTTCAGAAAATTTTAAATACAAAATATCGTATTGCACATGTGCATACACATTTTATCTTGCTCCATTGTGGGTTCCAGACAGAACTATTACCTGATTTAGATTTTACTCTGAAATTTTTCCTACTCATCCTAAAGCGTTTGTCAGCGAATGAGAAAAAGGATTATTAGATCTCTCATTAATTTGCCAAATAAAGAACATAAAATTGTGCAGAGCGAAGGACTTGTCAATAAAGAGTATTGCACTTTTAAGTTGTTTTCAATCTACCTTATATCTCATCATAAACTGCGGCCTGGGGAATAAGTAGTGATCTATTGTACTGCAGTTTGAACACTTCTTTTGCTGTAGATCTGTTTAAGTTTACTTTGGTTGTTTTTACCCTGCCATGCAACTTACATTGTCAGCATTCTTCAGACCATTTTTCAAAATTCAACAGGAATGTCCACGATAAAGAGTAGTAGGAAAAAACCAAACATATTTTTCTAAAGTGAATTTTTCAGTATACCTAGAATTCTTGGGGTTTTGTTTTTGTTTTTGTGTTTTTTCTTTTACTCAGGTTCTCTGCTTTCACCCATTCATTATATTTACAGATCAACAGAACTAAAAAAAAGAACCAAAGAAACCTCATATAATGTTTCTCATTCTCATTGTAAATTCTGTGTTGTAGGTCTTGTTTTCCCTCTGTGCTGCATTCTGGGGAATCCAATTTATGAAGCAGATCACTTCATTCAAAGACAAACATCACTGAAAGAGCAGATCTAACATCACCTTAAATATGGAAACAGCACTTTAGAATAACCTTCGAAGTTCCTTGGAATTAATCAGCCATGAATCTTGCTGAATTGCATTCAGTTCCCTTATGATGCAAGAGTTTTGTGATTTTTGTATGAAGGTCTGAAAGATTACTAAGGGCATATTCATTTTTGTTTGATTTTTAAAGGAATATTTAATTTCTCCCCAATTTAAATAAAATATTCATTCACAACATAGATTTTTACATTCATAGGATTGCAAATTCTTAGAAAACATGTAAAACTAATTTCATTTTTGCAGTGATTTTGTTAGTAATAATATGTGAAAAGTATTTTTCACAACAGGAATAATTAAAATCATATTTGCTGTAACCTGGTATAAAGTGATTGACTGTCTTCTTATTGAGGCTAAACATAAACATATGTGAATGTCATTTTTTCTGTAATGATTAAATTACACCACAATCTCCATGTCATGCCCAATTCAGTGTTCATAACATACAGCTACATGAGGATGAGTTGTTGAGGCAAGAAAATGATTAAAAACAGCATGATAAAATAACTCAAACTAGTATGAGTTGAAACATCTTCAACAAAATTGGCTGATGAATGTGTTGTATAATGCAGACATGCAGTTTAGGCTGAATCATTTGCGGAATACACCTGCGTTGCCAACTTTAGATAGTGATCAAACACGTGGGTATCCCACTGACACTCACTCACGTGACAAAAGATTTGCAAGGCTGAGCCCTTAATTTCTGGTAATTTCCTGTCGGGTGATGTCAGGGGAGATGCACATCTTGTCTTTCAGGAGCTGTTGGAAAGACGGTTTGTACTAAGATAGGAAAATTAAATACAAATGGTAGAGGGAGTCTCCAAACAGCAGGACTGGCAAAAATACTGGATCTAGGTTGTTTTTCTTTCCTCATATTCATCCAACTTTTTTTTTGGCTTCAAGCCTTTTAGAAGTGCTTAAAGTCAAGTAGCTAAAAAATGGAGTCTTAGATACTTCAAACTAGTATTAATATCTGGATTTAAAAATGAGGTTTTGGTCTGTTTTTTTACCCATCTAATTTTCCTTTAAGGTGTTAATGGCAGTCTAACAGACATCTCAGATTTAGACAGATAGCTTACTTTTAATTAACCCATATTTTCAGTCTCTAGTTGTAACAGATGCCAGTGTCTTTGTAATTGCATATTTCCAGTAAATTGTCAGAAACACAGTAATGTTATATAAATAAAATTCTTGCAATGTCTAATGATAGTATAATCTTAATTGTAAAATAGAATAATTGAAATGCTTGGGTTGCAAGGAACCTTAATGATAGGTTATTTAATAGATTATTTAAAAATAACAGAATCTGATTGGAGAAGTACAAAATCTACAAACTTCATATGTGGGGGTTTGTGCACCTATATTTTCCGAATTTGTAATATAACAAAGAATCATATTGAAAGTCAGTTTCCTGATCAGAATAAATTCTTCAAAAAGACAGGAAAAGGACAAAAATGTAACATTTTCTGTATTTGAAAAATGACAATTTTGGAGGGACAACAGTGAAGAACTAAGTAGAATTAAATTAATTTTAAAGCTGTCCTAATGAATGACATATATTTACATATGGCAATGAAAGGTATGTGATTTTAAGGGTAAATGTAAAATGTGTCTGATGGGGACAGCCTTGTCATTAAAGCAGAGGCCAAACAAATTTCCACTTTTCCAAGGTTTTTAGATCCCAGTTTCCTACTTCCAGTGACTTGCTATTGTGTAACGCTTGTTCAAAAAAAAGGTGCAGGAAAGGAACAAATTTCTTCTGTTGCATAGTGACCAGTAGGGTCTGAGAACAGCTCCTTTGGCTGAAGGATTGAACGGACTCGTGGTGGGTGTCCAAGACTCATGTGCTTTACAATAACATCACCTGGGTATGTATAAGGAATCCTTTGGCTACAGACTGAAAGCTAGCATTTGCCCTTCTTGGAGAAGAGAGTTTAAGGGACAAGCTCTTAGAAACACCTTTGCACGATTCTTTCATCAGCTATGTGGTAAGTAACTATAGCCCTGTCAACTTGCTTGTCACAAATTTTTTAAAATATAAATTATTTCTTATTTTTAAGCACCTAACACCACTACTGGGTGTAGTTTGTGCTGTCTTTATATCCACTGCAAAAATTGAAATAATCATCCCAAAGGTGTCTGGGTTGGAGTAATAAGGAGACTTGGGAGTCTAGTTGGCCACTGAATTGAATTATGTGCAATTAATAAATATCTTGCAGTTAATTTAATTAATTTAATTCAAACTGCAAAGAATGCTCATTGCTAGCTTGTATTAGTGATATTTTGTTAAGCCACCCTTCTCCCCTCAGCTTTTTAATATTCCATTACTTATTTCTTTAGAATTTGACCATGTTGCGTGGATTGAACAGTTGTATGGGATCAAGTGAAATAAGGTGAATTATGTGAGGACAGTAATGAACAAAATAGTGATAGCGGACTGACAGTCATTGTGTGAGCAACTATCTTTCTTTTGACAAACTGCTCTTTCAGGTCTCTAGAAACAAAAATATTAGCCTCACGTGTCTAAGTGTGAAATTCATAAATAACATTTGTAATTTGCGCTATTGTGTAAGATTTCCTTTTCATCTTGTTTGTTATTAAACTCCCTAGTGATACACCTTAGGAGAAAAATGTTGGTAAGCAGAACTTTTTTTCTTCAAGACTGTTAAAAAGTGGCTCCCCTGCTCTTACCAGCTGTTATAATGTCACATCCCTATACATGGCCTTTCCTGGACTATGTACATAGCAATATCAAGTTACTGAAAACCCAGAAGTAAGCAGCTGAATCCTGTGTCACTTGCGATCTGACCCTGCACCATTCAAGTCACGGAAAAACTTGCTGCTGACCTCAGGATCAGAGCAGAGCATTCCCTCCATGAAAACAAGAATGATGCACTATTTACTGCAACTCAAACTTTGGTGCAGTGCAGTTAAACTTGATTAAAAGTAACAGAGTTGCACAATTGCTTATTCCCGTGAGGAGCTAACATCGTATTCTTTCTGGTATAATAAAATCAGAGCAATTTGGTGAAAAACTGCTGACAGCTAAAGCTGTAACCCATACTTACCGCATATAAAGGACTCAGGGCCCTTTCTCTTGTCTTTGTTGTCTTCAGTTTTCTCTCAGATCTGTGGGATTAAGGATATCATTACTCAAACCATTTCCTGAAGGAGGTAGTTGATCAGATATTTCAAAGTTACCTCTTTACAGAGAAATGTCTGTGAACCTTCAGGATTTTATGTCATGTGATTAGAAACTACTAAACTGTGTGGCACCAAAAGTAAGAGTTGCTTAGCTTCTTATTTGCTGTTTGACTTGTGGCAAAAAACAAAGCCAAGTTGCAGCAATGGAGTTCATCAAGAACAATAGTAACTCTCAGAGAATACTCAAAGCATTGCCTATTATGTAAACTATGTTGCCCTTAGTTGAAGTTTTTCTTAAAATTCTGGCTTCTGAAATTGTGTGAATAAAAATAAATTTTGCCTGATGAAAATAAGACCTGTAGAAATTTCAAAATCTAAAAGGCAAACATGAAGATTTTAATACGTAATATTTTAAAACATTTTCCCTTTTAAAACACCCTAGTGATTACATGAGGCTTGACTCATGGTTTTTAAACTCTTGGGATTGCTAATGCCGAATGGGAAAAAACTATTCTTGGTCTACCATTTTTCCACAAAACCGCTGTTTTCAGCACAGGCATATACAGTGGCTATGAGGCAGAGTTTTGCTGGATTTCCTGATTCCCTGCTGGTGTTTGACCAGCAATTCAGTTTGGAATTCAAACAAAGCAGGCCACAAGCTGGGTCTCCGAGGGCCCCTGACCCTCAGTAACTCTCAGCACACGCAGATCTCACCACAGTGTGCCCTGTTACCTTCCAGCCCCAGCAGCATGGGCAAAGCAAGCAAGAGATGTACTGTGAACTTCAGGATTTTCTCTTTCTATAGAGAAAACAAGTCCTAAAATACCACATTTGAAATTCAGGTACGAACCACAACATAAAGCAAAAATAAGATATCTCACATGCTGGAGAAGGACTTCAATATTAATATCAAGGCCAATGGAAAGCTTGGCTCAGTTCTTTGTCTTTTTTGCCCCACCTATGGAAAACAGCAGAAAAATGTGGAAACATTGAGTAAAAATGAACTGCTGAGTGTCCTTGTGTTTATGGTTTGGCACAGAAAAGTGATACAAAATGAATTCTCTCCACCCCACCCCTTGCTATATTTTTACTGCTTCCTCCTTTATTCTTTCTCTCCATTTTTCTCTTTCTCTAGTGTTTATTCATCTTTGTAAAATATCCTCTCCTGTCTTGCCTCAGGTTTATGTGTGGAGATACATCATGGCATTTTCATGTCCACAAGTTTGGTTTTGGTGGTTTTTTGTTTGTTTTTGGTTGGGTTTTTTCTGTAGTTTTTTTTTGTTTGTTTTGTTGTTTGTGGGTTTTTTGTTGGGTTTTTTGTTTGGTTTTTTGAATTTTTGTTTGTCTTTGTTGCTTTTGTTTTGTTTTTTTAAAGTTTTTTAAATTTTTTTTAATTTTATTTTATTTGATGAGAGCCAATAGTTACATAAAGGTGCCTACTTTCTACTTACATAAAGGTGCCTACTTTCTTTACTGTTCCTATCAGTCACCAGGCTCTTCTAATATTCAAAAAACATAATACGCATAATAAACTGTTAATATATTGTTAATGTTATATTTATTTATTTCACTTGTATTTGCCTAGCTTCCTGTAATGATTAATTTTCTATTTACATTCCAGTAACATGGCATTGTCCTTTTCCCAGTTTCTACTCCCTCTCCTATTTCCTTGTTATTAATTCCTTGTAGTGACTTTTTTTCCTTCAGCATGATGCTTTAGCTGTCATTGTCTCTTTGCTATGACCCACTACAGTTTTTGTGGATCATATTCTAATCTGCTGATTTTAATGCAGCAGAGACAGACAGCCCAGTAACAGCAATGTTTGATTGAAAAGGGAAATTAATAAAGAAATTAATAAAGAAAATCATGGAACCTTTTAAGCATTATGGAATTTGTGGTGTTTTCTGCTACTTATATTTTTTCCACAAACCTTGTATGTAAGTACTTAGCACACAAATTACAATTATAGATATTTGCCAGGAAAGAAAAATACCAAAAGACAATTGAACTACAATTTTTAGATTAAAAGGATACCTTATTAATTTACTGAGTGTGATCATGTCTTTTGCTGCTGTCTGTCTGCATTGAGATCATGAGCCTCTTATTTGAAGATAATGGCATTACTCTTTTGCTTCACGTAGCAGCATTTGTGATTTCAGATCTAACAGCCCTTTACCTTCTCTCTGCTCATGACTCATGGCTGACTCATTACCTTTAATCATTCTGAAAGTGAAGATTTTATTTTTGCTCTTCTTTTAAACACAGTGCAAAGAAATACCTTGAGGGAAGGTAAGGTGTTGCATACTGCAGCAGTGCAGGTATGTACCAATGTGCTTAGTTTTGTAAAACCTCAAGCATTGCCAGTTTTCTATCCATGACCATAAACTGGATTTCACAGTGATGTCTAACAGAGGAAAGATGATCAGGGTTTGGTGGAAGAAATTAAAGGCAATTTAAGGCAGGTTTCTGAGATTCTGAGAACAAAGTCTGTCATTGAAGGTCAGATCACCTTTGGTTTTATTTCATATATTATTTATTTTATCTGAAATACAGCTGTAAGAGAAAAGTAATGTCTTCATGACTTCATAGCCAATAATAAGATGTATATTTGAATACATTTTTTTCTTTGCTAACAATATTCCTATTATTCATGGGAAAATCTATGAGTGCCTCATGTCTATAGTTAATTATGGTTAATTATGCCTGATAATTGGACTGTAGTATGTGTGTAAATGGTCTTATTAATTATCAGTGAAGAATTATCAGTGACTTTAGCTACAGGAGAAGAATTATTGTTCAGTATTATTTTCCCCAAGTTTTCTCCTTGCAAGAAAGCCCAGTGGTAGAATTGGAATTTAGCTAACATAGTCCTGGGTATTATAGGACCATGGAAACTTGTATTCTACTAATGGCTTCCTCCTTGCACCTCTTTATGGAAACCTGTGGTATTTTTCCCAAGGAATTAACCAGCTCTTAAGATGCTACATGAAAAATAACTCATCTCCAAGTATGGCTGGGAGATATCTGAACTTTGGCAGAGATGGGCATTGTACCATGTCAGGCAGCCTAATCAAGGTGAGGTGAGCAGTCTCCTTTCCTCAGCATTTCCAGGCAGGGAAGCATAGATGGACTTGAGCAGCAAAACTTGCAGAGCAAGAAAGGAGCACAGGTTATAGCAGACTCTGTTGGGGCAGCCAGGGGGGTGTGCCCTGGCACAGGGGCAATTACCAGCCTGTCACAGGTACAAGCCTATCAGGCACAGAAGTGAACAGCTCAAAGTCACTGTCATTCAAAACACAAATTTAATAAGAACAGATATTGACAGAGGAGATGGTCCACAAAGAGTTCCTGTGGCCTATTTGTGGTGATGGTTGTTGTAATTATGCTTTTTTTGGGCTTTTCCTGTTTAGGAATTTCTCTGTTACACTGTGCCTTGCATAAGTGCAAAGCACATGGGTCTTCTACTACATATCCAGGATTTTGCCAACAATATTTGAAGGAGATGAAATAGTATGCTGGTGCATTTGAGGACTTGGCATGTATTCACAATAAACGTCTTTATGGTCCTGTCAGATTCTATTGCACTTATATTCAAGATAATGAAATTAAGCAAGATAGACCACTAGACATTGTAGCTGTGATAAATATATCCACTAAAGAAGATCATTTACTACATTTCCTAGTGTAATTTTCTTGTTTAGCAGGATGAATATACTGAGCTGTATACAATGATTGTGAATCACCATCAGAAACCACTTTTACTTTGTGGATGCTGAAGTCCAGTATTTTAAAAAATTTATTTCTTTTGAATTTTCAGAATGAACAAAAGTTCAGGTAATAGTTCCTCTAGATAGTATTTCTCAAACAATAAAGTTGTAGGCAGTGTAACACACAGTAGTAGCTATGAATTTAATTTTTATAAGTATTTGAAGAAATTATCAGAGATGTCTCCTAGTCAGATTTTAAAGGGAAACAGTAGTGATGACTGATAAGTGTTAATAAGGGTTATAAAATATTAGTCAATATTCTATTAATATAAGTAAAAGCAATTCAGCTTTTCAGGTTCAGTTGCACAGTCTCAACCCAGTTAAATTTGCCAAAAATGTGCACTGGGATGTTTTTGTTTTTTCTGGAAGATTTTCTGGAACTTATGGAAAATGTAGTAATGTAGTCTAAATATACTCTGTGGAAAATATTCAACTATAAGGTCCATTTTCCTGTTGAGGAGATCTCAGGGAAACAGAATTAATAGTGTCTGAGTCCTTGAGCTTGTCTGGTTAGCAGATATGTATTTGGATTCTAAGATGTAGAGATATATGACTGAATTCTGACAGAACGGGATATGTAGATGAAGATTTGTGTTTTCCAGAAGGTAACTGATCTCTAGTAACTGCAGTAATTTCTGGGTACCTGCAGTCATAATTCCATGTTTTTACTGACTACATATTCAGCAGACATTAAGGTTAAAAAGGTGCAAAATAATAACACTACATAGCTTTGTTCATACATTTGGTTCAACTAGGAGACAGCTTCTTATTAGTAGAAGTGAGCTAAAATTATGTTGAAAAATATTTTTTTCCATGGTTTCTGTTTCTTATTTGTCTGGAGAAGGTATCTTAATTTTTTAAACTATGTGTTAAAAGTCCGACTAAAATTTTCAGCCTTTCGTAGTTGAGATCATTGTGAACTTGACATTTTATTTTTATTATCTCTATAGAAAGTACAAAATCACAGAATCACAGAATATGCTTAAGGTTGGTGATCCACAATAATCATCAGAACAAAATTCTGGCCCTGCAGAGTCACACCATTTGCCCAAGGGTATTGTCCAAACGCTCTTGAACTCTGTCAGGCTTGGTGCTGTGACTGCTTCCCTGGGGAACCTGTTCCAGTGCCCAACCACCCTCTGGGAGAAGAACCTTTTTCTTATATCCAACTTAAATCTCCCCTGCACAACTTCATGCCATTCCTTCAGGTCCTGTCACTGGTCACCATAGAGAAGGGATCAGTGCCTGCTCCTCTTCCCCTCACGAGGAAGTTGTAACCGGAGTGAGGTCTCCCCTCAGCCTCCTCTTCTCCAGGCTGAGCAGAGCAAGTGCCCTCAACTGCTCCTCATACTGCTTCCCCTCAAGGCCCTTCACCATTATAGGTACAGATCTTGAGAAAATCTGATTTTTATATCTGATTATTATACTTCCATTAATGATTTTCTATGCTATGACAATTGCTATTGGAGAATGCTGCCAAAAAACTGCAGCTTTTTTTCACCTGGTTTCATTGAAAGGTTCCACTGCCTTTCTTACACCTCCTACAGGGAAAGCGCATAAATAAGGAAAGCCAGCTAGTCTGAGGACCCTCGTGTCATCTCCTATGAATGGATTATCTGTGGAAGATTGTTTAAAGAGTCAAGAAGGATGCTGTACAGTTTAAGCCTGATTTCTGTCTTCCCATTTTACAGAATCTCTGGAGGTGGTCACTCAAGTAAACTGCTTAGACACCATGTATGAGTATCAGGAGTCTACTTTTCTCTAATGAACTAAGATGAAGAGAGTCTCACAGATAAATTTCCTGCTGTCAGTAGCACATCAGAGAAGATTAGTAAGAAATGAAAGAATAACTCCTCCTCACAAGGAACAGCAGGTAAAAAGCAAATGGAAAAGGCACTTGCTGTGTTCTCTGAGAGCTAATTTTAATATGTACTCAGGTCATGTCATTTCTGGTGGGAAGAAACCTTGCAACCTGTAGTGTGTGCTCATACTTGGTGGTCTCCAGCATGCTCCAATGCTTATACCTTTTGGAGGTTCCCATCATCCCAAATCAAAGCCAGTCTTGGAATAAAAAAAAATATGATATTAGGTAGATGAGAGAGAAGCAGCAGCTTAGTCTTATGCCTACAGTATTTCACTAAAAAGAACCTGATCTTTGGCTGACATAAATTGGGTAGCTGTGCTGACCTTTGTGTTTGGTTGTTTTTTCTTTTTGTCTCATTGAATTCCCTCACATCCTAAACTCATTAAACAGTGGCTCAGACAAATTATTTTAAAACATGGTTTAAAAGGTAAGTGCAGTAGCATATTATAAATTCTGTAGCTTCAGGCATGAATTTTTACAAAGACATTTGTATTCTAACACAAAGGTTCTCTAGACTGTAAGCCACAGCCTACTCTTTAGCAGAACTGTTCAGGTGTCTGTGTCTTCAAATTAATGCATGGGTCCAAGATTCTACACAAAGCAAGACTTCCTACATGAGAAGTGGGGATCTAGGCTGGACAGGTCATCCTGCAACAAATTATTCAATTCTTTTTCATCCTTCAGCTATTTGCTTGTAAATAGGCTAGAAAGCTTTTGGGCATATTTGTTGCTCAAAATAACTTCCAACTGGAACAAGGTTCACAAACAAATCATAGGGAGCTACCAATATGGGAGCTGTTTGCACTGACATCTTGTGGTAAAATTTAGTTTGGGGATGGATCCTGATGCAGTTTTTGACAAACTTGCACCAGTGAAAATACTCTACTACTTGTTCAAAATTACATTCACCATGCAAGCTTGCAGAGATTTATAGAAAAAACCACAAGGTTTTTTAAAGATGGAAAGCCTCCCATTCCCAGGTCCCAAGAATTAGGGGCTACACATTTTTTATTTATTTTAAAATAAATAAATAATTTGTCTTAATTTTTAAAGTAGCTAGTTTTCCAAGGCAGGAGAGCTAGTAGACCCATCTCAACATCATATAATAGAGGTAACACAGTAGTTATGTAGAGTTTACCTTCTCTTTCAAGCAGTATAAAAGAGATTGTTCTGAACACTGAAGGATTCCAATAGTCATACAGAAAGTATGTGGCTCTTTCCCAAAGACTTAAGGGTTAGACAAAAGAACAAAGTATCTTCTTGGTCAGTACAAAAGCTTAAAGATTTCTGTAGCCTGGGCAAATAGCTCTGAAATCATTTTATGTATAAGCTTTACTTATCCATTTCAAGCAGTGCTGTCATGTTTTGACATGTCATTCCAAAAGCAGTAGTAAAGCTTCACAGCAGATTTTCTCCAGATGTGATTCAAAACAACAGGAAAAATGAGCGTTTGTAAAACACAGCACAGTAATGTGCAAAGTGGGCTGAAGAAAAGATAGGTCATTTTTTTGAAGTTGAATGGGCAGAGAGCAAAAAACCTAACAGGAAACTGCTTATTAGCCCAAACACCCAGTAGGTTCAGTCTTACTTTCATGTTCCGTGAAACTATTAGATATTTTTGATCTAACAGCAAGGGTTTAAAGAATGAAAAGGCATGCACTCTATGGCTGGCAGCTGCTCACTTCGATGTGTAGCTTAATGAGTTGTGCTCTCATGCTGGGATTTGAAGCAGTCCAGCAAGTGAGGCTTCCCTGCTGTGTTTCTCTTTGACTGCATTACACAACCAGCTCTGTTTTATATTTTGATAGTGACATCTATTGGAGCTTTGAAGAATAATATTTTGAAAAAAAAATCCCAATGTATATTATATTCGTAAAAACAAAATTGTTGGACGATAAAAATTTCAGTTCAAACAAAAGCAGATACATATCTGTCATCAAAACATGCACAAGAATGAAAATACTGATGCAAAAAAGAAAAAATGCAGCAGTAGTTCAAATCAGATTCAAAAAAGATGTGCCTTTCTCTTTCTTGATGATGGGTGAACTTAGAAACTTCTCCAGCTGTCTGAAGTTTGTTTAGAAGGAACCCATCAACTAAAGCTGTAACCTCAAGGTGAAACAAATACAATATTTGATTGAATTCTCTATATAGATATACGCAAGGCTTTGACAAATATTGACTGAACCAAATCTAATGGAGTGGGTACAGTAGCAGTCAGCAAAGACCTGGCAAGCCTTCCTCATGAGCAATGAAGTTTGATGTCTCTGCTGTCAAAGGCGCACAGCCCTCTGGAGTATTTGGAATTAAATTAGCTCTGCTTTTAATAAGCAAGCCATCTTCATGGATTATGCTGAGAATATGACTTGTGTCTGTTTAGGGCTTACAACAAGGATCCTAGATTTTGCAGAGATGTAAGACTGATAAACAATTACTAAGTGTGGCCAATGGATTTACATTGCACTAAATTACCCAGTGTATTTACATTTTTTTAAATGTGTATGCACTGTGAAACAACTCTAGCAGTCAGTCCATGGTGTCAAGAGTAGACAGTACTGAGTAATGCTACCGCACAAAATCTCAGGGAGAAATTAGGAGATCTGAAATGTTCAAGGAGAGTGTGCTGTGGCAAGTCCTCATGACTCTTTCAGGACCTTTCCTTTCTGTTTGTTCCTTATTCTCCTGAGAACTCCCAGAGTCCCTTACTGCAAACCAGAGAAATTCATCGCGTTTTCCTTAAGCCACCTCTCTTCATACACATCTGGCCCATGATGAATATCTTCATATGGGAGTTTCATTTTCATTTGCTAGAAATTATGACTTCGGGGCTTTTTCCTGGCTTCTTCTATTCTACAAAAATATGATAAAAAATTCCCTGTAAAAGGAGATTAATAGGATATTTCTTCATTGTGTCAGACTATAGATTTTGCTAAGGTTTTACTTTGGCTTGTGTTTTTTGCATACAATTAGATTTCAGTTAATTTTAATTTTTAAAGAAAATTTATTTTCTCAAGCAACCAAAATTTTAAATGGGATTTTACATATTCATATCATTTTGTGTATCTTAAGATTTGGTTTTGCTTTTATTTATTCTGGTGTGTCTTCACCAGTAGCAATGTGGCTATATCCTATTAACTCCATTATGATAATGAAGCCACACATCAGTCAGGGACTAGTCAGACAGGGAACTTACTATGAAATGAAAAGGAGAAGTATGGTCTTCAAGTATGTAATTGACTCAAACAATCTTGGTGCAAAAGTACTTGACAAAGCTTTAAATAACTGTTTTCTGAACTACTTGTTTTGCAAATTTCTATGCATACACTTCTGAATAAAACACATAAAATAATTTATAATGCATTCAGTTATTGTTTGCATATAAATCACATATCTGTTTGTCCTGCTGCTGAGGGAGAAATGTTCAATTTTTAAGCTGGTGGTATGTTCTCCATTCTTATTCAGCTTTTACAGAGCCTGCAGGAGAAATAAAATGTTAATGATGTTGTAAAGACACTTTTTATAATGAAAATATATCCAAATTAATCTCACCTTTCATTTATTTAAGAGGAATTCTCTCATACTCTTTGGTAGTTTCAGATTGTCTGTGAAAGAATAAAATAGGAAGTTTTAATTAAGCAGTTTAGTTAGCATATTGTGATTTTCTGTGCAAATATCACGACATAAAAATTCTCCTGGTTTGGTACTGTGTCCATTTCACTTTTATGAACAGTTTTCTTGACATTAGTTCAGGTGAGCAAACACTGCAGAATCACTTTTCTCCACTGAACAGTGCTTTCAAAATGTTTGGTTGCACAAATGAGTGTAAGGAGTGAATACTAGAAGCATCAAGTTTCTTTCTCTGAGCTTGAAGGTAGATATTCAGGCAGAAATCTTTTTAATGGAAATGAGTAAAACTCACTAATATCTCTTCTGGGTACTTAGCAGGTAGGATCACAAGAAACAGAGGGATAGGGACACCACAATGTAATTTTGTCTGTGTATCTGTATCTGTTTTCAGGTAAGGCCAGGAGCTTCTAATATACCTCCCTATTCTCAACCAGACTCTGAAAAGGTATTTAGACCTCTGCTCTTCTATCATACAATTGGGTGCATTAAGCTCAGAAAGGCTCCAGCCTAATTTGCACAGTACTGTGCTGATAAGCTTCTTGGAACATTGTGTACTGAGAGCACACGACAGAGACATCCTGCCCAAGCCTGTCCTGTCTTATTAAAATCCATCATCATCTCAGCTGTAACAGAGCCCAGCTCTGTGCAGAGCCACCTGGATGCCTGCTACATCACTTTCCCCACTGTTTAGGCCATAGGGGTAACAGGCTACTTCAGGGACATCACCAGATCCATGGTGATGCAACGTAGTAGAAAGGCACTGCTTTGAAGAAATGATCCCTCCCAATGGCACCTAAACAGCTTGTACAGAGATAAAACAAATTATTATTATTATTAATAGTAATATAAACAGAATAAAGAACATACCTACACAGGGAAAGATCTAAGCCTAACTAAATGAATAGTGTTAAAAATATACTAGGAGTAAATCTGAAAGAACTGAAATAAAGAACTCATCAGCAAAGAAAACTTTACCTAGGAAGCTAGACACTAGTAAAGATTAATTGAAAGCTGCAAAACATTGAGCTCAGAAGCTATAAAAGGAATGGAAAAATAAATTCAAAAAGTATGTCTACATAGCCAAATGAATGCCTTGTTTCAGTTTTAAATTAAGAGGAAGACATAGAACATTAAAGCAAATTGAGGACGATTCATGAGTTTGAATATAAAGAAAGGAAATAACTCTTGGAAACAAAACTAGGTAAGCTTAATGAGTTCAACTTCTGGCATTATTTAGTGTTCCAAAATAATGAAATAATAAGAATACTTTCATCCCCGGAGAACAACAGATACTGCACTTCTATTAGATAAAAGGAGAAAATAATTAAAGTAATTTGATGCTCATTAATCTGACCTTAGTAGAATTCAAAAGTGTTTAAGAAATGAAGAAAAATTAGGAATGTTCAGGTAAATAGGAAACACAATAAAATGCAGCATGGTTAACAAAAGCAAGGTCATTTCAGATTAAATTGCTGCCATTACTCCATGGAATAAGTGATTTTTTTAATACAAGAATGGTATATTTTACTATCTATCAATATTTTAACAATTATTGCAAAGTTGAGAGAGATTGTGATAAATGCAATAATTTTAAAGTATGTTAGAAAACAGTCATAATGGATGACTAAATACAATAAGACTTTTAACCCTCAAGAAAAGCCTGCTGAAAAGGAATGTGATTGTGGTTTATAAAATCACAAGTAGAAAGGGATGCTCATTAACTTTCTTTAATGAAAAGTTTAGCTAACATCAAATGAAGTTGTAGACTGCTAGGTTCAAAAGAAAATTGAGTTCATCTACCACGTAATTAAGCTGTGAACTTTACAGTTATAGAATATTATTAATATAACAAATGTTTATGGAGTTCAAAAATACTTGAATTTTGAGATTTTTAAAAAAATCTCTCATGGGCTATTCAACACAAAAATCATATACTTTCCCTAAGCAACTAGGTAAAAGGGAAATTCCAGTCTCATGCAGTTCACCTGTTCTAATTTTCTTGGAAGAAGTTAATAAAAGACACCCTGGGAGTTAATATTAGAACTCTCAGAGACTCAGTCTTGAGGTTATTATTATTTAACTTCTCTCTAATTACCTTGGCACAGAATGTTTGAGTGCAGAAATGAAAATTAGCTGATAAAGCTGAAAGACATCAGGACAGACAGATCTGGATATAGTATAATCTTAAATAAATAGAATAACAGAAATTTAATGAACTCTAGTAATGTGAACAGCAATGTCATTCACTGAAAGCCTAATGACAAAAACCTGCTGTTAACTCAGAGCACAAGTGACTAAGTGTAACTGAGAAGGAATAGCTGGGTTTGCTAGCCAATTCCAGGGGTCTCTAAAGAATTGAGAAGGGAGGTGGTGTGCAATGAGAAATTCCTTGTTAAGAGGGAAAAGGCCTCATGCTATTTTTGCAAGATGCTCATGAGACCCTCCCCATATTACCACAATATTAGATACTGTTCCAGTTACCTATATGTAGGAGCAGGCACAAAAGTCTATTTGGCGACTGCAAAAGGACTCATCTTTTGAAGAAATAAAACAAAAGCTTAAGATGCATTATGATTGTTTTTCCCAGGCTGTCCAGATTGCACGGTAGCTGGAATCATCAGGGAATTCCTCTTGTTCAGATGAGGACACACCAAATACTGCTTTCAGACTGACGTAATCGTCTGTCATAGGGAGGGAAGAAGAGTGGAAAATTCTTGCCATGTGCCAGCGGGTCATTGAAACACAACTGGGATGCACACCAGAACCTGAGAGAATAAAAAGCCAATTTGCATATAAAGTTTGATTTGAGATTGATAAACATCTTTGAGTTCTCAGGGATTAAACATTAAAGAACAGAGGCTGGTAAACTGATTGGCAAGGAAGCCTTAAAATACAATGGGAAGTGATCATCAGTAAACTCAGAATAAAAATTTGAAAGCAGATATTTTGGAATTGCTTCCTAATACAACTGGTAGTAGTATCAGTAGTAGACTGTAGTATCAGAGTTCCTTGTTCTTCCTGTCCTAAACAGAGTAATATGTGCATTCTTATGGTATAAAAGGAGAGAAAGAAGTGAAATAAACACTTCCCTTCTTATCAACTCTTGCAAACAGAAAAGCAGTTATTAACTAGCTAAAAACTCAATGAGACTGGGAGTGTAATTAAGTGCAGACACCTTGAAGGCCCAGATGAGTGGGTGACTTGATGGGGTGAGGGAGAGTGCTAGCAGAGATGCAAAAAACAAAAGTAGTGGGAAATTAAGATTTCAGATTTTGAGTATCTTTCAACTTCTATAGTAACTGAATCACAGATGAATCACAGAATATTCTGAGTTAGAAGGGACCCACAAGGATCATCTAGTCCAGCTCTTGAATGTCAATGGCCCATTGAGGGATTGA
Organism: Pardalotus punctatus; assembly: GCA_013400915.1. Lineage (NCBI taxonomy): Eukaryota > Metazoa > Chordata > Aves > Passeriformes > Pardalotidae > Pardalotus > Pardalotus punctatus. The sequence continues at coordinate 202,500 of VZTX01021566.1, read as the reverse complement.
ACCCACAATCTTGGCATTTGCTATTAAGTATCTATTTCCATATATTTGTTATTTTATATGAGGCATTTCAGAAATTTACATAGGAAATATTATTGCTAAATTGGACTTTTTAATGTTAGCACTTGTAATATCACTTGTATGCATTCATATACAAGCTTAGACCTTGATATTTAACAACAGATGTTATCAAGATAAAATATTTTGCAGATGTAATTTGGTGCTTGCAGCAAGGAGATGTTACTGATGGATGATGCACTTATATTTACTGAGTGTGATTCCATCATCCTGAGACCTGGAATGCTCTTCATTCACAATGGGTCTGTTCTCCAGTAGCTTTATATTTAAAAAAGCTTTTATCTTTACTGACCAGAATTCATGATATTTTTACAGATTCTATTCCGCTTACGTCCCAGACTGTGCTCTTTATTTGTGTGGACCAATGTTTCCTGATACAGTGTATTTTTTATGTATCCTCTAACTTGATTGATACTGATACAGTTATTGTAAATCTTTAGCAAACATATCAAACTATGTTTTCTAAACTTAAATCAGAGAATCACAGTGCTTGTTTACCATTATGAGTCATTGTTTTTCTTTCTTTTTGCAGTGTATCCTAGATGAATTATTTTGTTTTCTGGGAATCTTAAATAGTACTTCATTATGTCCTGTAACTCTTCTACTTTTTGTTTAAATATTTTAAGATAAAATTATTTATAAAAATCTGAGTTCTTGTCCTTTATTTAGGAAAGACACCACCACAATGTTTCATTAAAGAAGGAATAGAAATTTATTTCAGTTCTCTTTAACCAAGGCAAAGCCAGCATATTTTCCCCTCCTCTTGTTGATGTTGCTGTAAGATGTGTGGGTCCTTTGCAATTCATTCACTTTTTCATACTGCTAAGAACTGAACACCCTATTCTCATTCTTGTCACTACATTTCGTTCCATTTGCTACTTTGATCTCCTTCAAGATGTTGCTTGATGCTGTGTTAATCCAGCATCAGTTGTCTTATTGCTGTTCCAGTATTTCACAGCTCTCCTGTGTTGCTAAGATCCTACATAAATGAATCACATGACCTTGGCAGCTTCCCCCTGTTAACACTGCTGTTATTTTTCCTTGAAATTTTGCTCTTTGTATGGTAACAAACAACAGGTCTAACTAAGGCTCTACGGCTGGATGCTTGTAGTTAATTTGAGCTGTTAATAGACTAGGTGGGGAAATCTGGCTAAACCAAGTACAGCAGGGGACCCTGCTGCCTTTAATATAAATGGTTCAATGGGGAAAGTGTGAGGAGGAATTTTTCAGTCTTTTTCAGACATTTCACTGGTTAAATGAAAAAGTGTATTCCACTCTTGAGGTATGTGTTATGATATGCTGTTATAGTGGTATTAATAAAGAGCAATTTTGGCTTTTACACTCTTTTTATTATATACTTAAAAAATACTTTTATGCTTCTTATGGTGTTTCTAGGGTTCGTTTTTTTTGCCCTTTCCTCTCCATCTTTATGGCTTTCTGCTTGATTTATTCTCAGATCTTTTTCCTTCAGCAACCTTGAGAGATTTAAAGGCCTACTTTTAGAGGTTAGGTTTTTTGGATTTTTTTTTTGTTGTTGTTTGTTTGTTTGTTTGTTTGCTAGCTGGGGTGTTTTTGCCTCCTCTTAAAATTAGGCATTTCGTTTCCTGGAGTATTATTCAGATAGCTGATAATACAACATTTCTATTTTCATACCTGAGGACTCTTTTCTTAAAATGTTCTGTGTAGCTTTGAAGTAGCCTCTAGTCAGACATAAATCTGTAGAGAAGAAAATAGCAAAACTCAAATGCGGCGATGGTCATCACAGTCACTCTTCTGAGTCATGTTAGTGACTAGCAGGTCCAGAGAGCTCTCTTTCTCTTTTCTAGGCTATGCTGGCAGACACTCTCTCTTACTGTGTTAAATGACAGTGTGTTATTTTGTCTGTGCCACTCTGTTATCTCTTTAGGACAGGGGTCATGTCTTCTTAGAATTTAAAACTATGACTGGCAATGCAAGAATAGCTCATAATTTTCTCTCTCTTTACATATTAATTACCTTCGTATAATTTAAGTGTGTCTCAGTATGTGTCCTGAATATTATTTTTACTGAAGTGTGTCAATTTTCATTACATTAAATGAATACTCATTTAATTTCCTATCTCACCTCTGAGCCTATTTTATTAATATCAGGATTATTCTTGCATCCCTCTGAGTCTTAAATACTCTGCTTATTTTAGTATCATCTGCAAATTTAATGATCTGACTTATTACAGCTTTATGTAGACCATTGAATAAAATATGAAAATCTGCTGGTGTTAATCTACAACCCTGTGAGACTTTACTTCTCAGCAGCTGTGTTTCCACTTTGCATCCAATCCCCTGTTTTTCTGGGTATTAAGTGATACCTTGGTACAGCTCACCCCTGAAGGCAGACCACTTCATCAGATCTGGAGTCAACTCAACTTCATCATGGTCTTACAGGAAAACCAGATGCCCTAAAAGCCCAAACCCATCAAGGATGGGAAAGAGTCAGACTTCAGGATACAGACTTTCAGATGTGTATGCTGGGTCACAAGTGCTTGATATTGGAGAAAAGCTTTAATATAGCTTTACTCCATCCACAACAAAGCTTTCTTAATGATAACAATGATCCATCATTTTGACTTTCCTGTGAAGCTTTTTAAAACCCCAGCTATGTCAAGACTCTTGGTTTATCTAGGCTAATAACATTTTTCATTTTTAAAAGTAACCAGATTTCTTTAACATGATTTACTCTTTCCACATCTACAATGACTCATAATGATTAAATTGTGCTTATATAATTATATCCTCTAAAATGATCTCTAAGTGTAACATCTCTTTCTTAAAGATCAGACCCTGAGGAATAAAACTTCCTTGATTTATTTCTAGAGATAAAACGCTAAAGGTGTTCGTGGCATGATTAAGCAAGAGACTGACAGCTCTGGAAAAAAGGTTTGAAACTTGGTACTGGAAGGGATTTCCATTATTATTAGAGTAGTGGGGAATATGACACTTGCAGATTTAAGAGCAGAAGAGCTGAGAGTCAGCTTGTTTTGTGAGTGTATGAACAAACTGTGAGAAGAAAGTGTATGAAGTATTTTTCTGTGAAGATTAGAGATGTGTAACCATGGGCAAATAAAAGAAACACACCAGGCCTTGGAGCTGGAGGATGGGGGACTTGTACTGGCTGACTATTTGGTGAGCAAGAAGAATGTGAAGCAAGGGAACACTGGGTGTTCATGTAAATAAACTGAATTATCATGTCAAGAAAGAAGGAAGCTGAAAGGCTGAATGTTTTTTGTGAGTAAATTAGTATAAAGGTGTGGGGTTTTCATTTCCTCCTGAACTGTTCAGTACATAAAGTCAGGGCTTATAGCTTGCCTTTGTTTCTGGAGTCAATAATGAAATATTGCAAAACATGACCACTGTAGATCTGATTGTAAATCTAGCTATGTGGTGTAATAAATCATACTGTTCCTAAGAGCTAGAACAGTAGTGCACAAAAGTATGTGTAATTTCTAAAAATGTCACACATTCTGGTCTGGATGTGGTGGGGCTTTTGAGGGTGGTTTATTGTCTGTTTTGGGATTTTTTAATGCTATGAGTTCACCTTTGATTTACAAGTGTCTGAGTTATCTGCTGTTACAAATAGTAAAAATCTAGAGAGCTGAAGTGTTCAATCAAGTGATTGAGGGAAAGCAGACAACTTGGAGAGGAGACTTGACAGTGATGCATTAGTAGAACATAGGCTGTGAGCAGAAAATTGCTGCCATATTACTTCATTGTGGGAGAGGAAGAGCTAAAAATCAACAGCAAAAATTAACCAGTAGCTATTAAATAGTCAGAGCCAGGTTCAAAACAAAACAACAGGGATGGTCCTTCACATATGTAGCTGATCTGTAGAACTTCTAGCCAAAGAATATGATATGTGCTAAAAGCTGTTATCAGGCACTAACAATTAATGTCTCCTCCAGGAGCTTGTCGGTGTCTAATATAAAGGAACAAAGTGCATCTTGGAGGGGCTTAAAATGAAGCACTGAAGGGGTTGGAGGCTGGTAGAAAGTTAAGTGCCCTGTTCTTATATTTCCTCCTTTGACATTGACTTTTTCCTCCCTTAGCCAGAGTAGCTGCTTTTGTGTTGTGTTCAGCTGCAAAAAGCCACAGCATACCTCTTTTCTTGCCTGTGGGGAGAACAGAGATCTGGTGACTTCTTAATCTATTCCACTTTCTTCTTTGACATGACCTGTAAGATGTACATTAAGGGCCTGCAAGTGAATATTTTATAGTGCTGGTTAGTGTTGGAAATTGCCAATGTTAGATGAGGTTCATTAGTTGTAATCTTTGAAATTCTTCTGTAGTGAGGTTGGTACGTGGAAATCCTGTAAAGGGAGAAGGAAGTAGAACTGCATGTATTTCAAAAAGTTGCAGCTGCTGTCTCTGTAGGCCTTTCCTAGTCATTCCCTGAATTAGTCTTTTACCTTGAGTGCTGTGTACCGTTCTAGGCACCACAATATAAGAAGATCATAAAGCTACTAGAAAGCATCCAAAGGAGAGCAACGCAGGTGGTGAAGGATCTGGAGGGGAAGTTGTTTGAGGAGGGGCTGAGGTCACTTGGTCTGTTCAGCCTGGAGAAGACGAGACTGAGGGGAGACCTCACTGCAGCCTCCAAGTTTCTCACAGAGGGAAGAGGAGTGGCAGGCACTGATGTCTCTGGTGACAAGTGATGGGATCTGAAGGAATGGCATGAAGCTGTACCGGGTGAGGTTTAGGTTGGATATCAGGTTGGATATTCACCCAGAGGGTGGTTGGGCACTGGAACAGAGTCCCCAGGGAAGTGGTCACTGCACAAGCCTGAGTTCAAAAAGCATTGAGACAACACTCTTGGACACATGGTATAATTCTTGGGGTTATCCTGTGCCAGGCCAGGAGCTGGACTTTGTGATCCTTGTGGGTCCATTACCACTCAGGATATTCTATGATTCTTTCACAAATGCAGCTTGATAGAGTAGATGCATAAAAGGAAAAACACAGGTAATGTTGAGGGTGATGCTAACGATGTGATCCAGGCACTTCCCAGCCTTTTTAGGGAGTCAGTAACTGCAGTATTTGCTTTTCAGGTGCCTATGGAACCACCACCGCACCACCCACCCCTCCTTTTGTATCCTCCATATTGGAGAATGATGGCATGGGGAGAAAGTGGGTATTAAATCCCTGGTTTTACATCTTACACCTTGTGTCTTGAGAACTTACAGTTCTGACCGGATTTACGCCTGTGTGTGGGTGAACTCTGGGGAAAAGGTGTGGGAGAGCAATTTTACAAGGCTGGAAAACTACTGTTCAATAGCCTTTAGTCATCTGCAAGACCTTTTGCCAGCTGATATACCTTATTAACAGCACAGGCTAGGTATTTATAGAGCCAGAGTCTCTTTCATAGACAAGCTGTTCATACTCTGCAGGACCACATCACTTGGCGTAGGAGGTTGAGCAATCTTTATTGAAGCAGCAGTGTGACCTCAAACCCTGCTGCTAACAGAGGCATAACAGCAATGGAAGAGTAACTTTCTATTTCTTTCCCCAAGGGTGTGAAAGTGTGTCTCTTTTAGGTTCAGTCTCAAATCAAAGAATGGGATGGAAAAATTCAACTCTGCTTTCACTGTTCTCCAATTATTAGCTACAGAAACAATTCTGTTAAGTCAGATGATACTCAGATGATTAATCTTATATTTTTATCAACACAACATCATTTTTAAGTCACTATGGAGGAAAAAAAAAGTGTGTAAATCCTAAAGAAGAGGAGAAAAATAAGTTCTAAGATTTCATTTCTTGTACATTCACACTTGATATTAACACCTCCTGGTTATAAAACGTTCTATATTGTTTTCATAACTCCTTTTTCCAGTCTTGGTATGGACCATCAAGATAAAATAATGAGATCTGGACAAAAGGACTATGTAATACACTTCTGGCACTTAACCTAGACTTACTTAGTAGACTGGTAGACTAGCTGTAGCTAGTGAAAACAGCAGGAACAACATAGCATATCCAAATGCCGTATTTTAAAAAGGCATCGGCATAATTCAAGATACTGGGTTCATTATAGCAGAAAGTGGGAGCTGATATTTAGGAATCATAACAGTGACATAGATCAATGAACCATTTGCTGTAGCACTCAAAGATCAGTTCCTATGTGATGCTGTGGAAGCCGAAAGCTTAAATTTGTACTTTCAAAACCAATAATGCAATACTACTAATTTGTCATATTTCACTCATGTTAGTTAATATGCAATTAGTTTTGTGCTAGGAAAAGGGTAGAAGTAGAGATATTTCTAGAAAGAGCTTCTTAATGAAGTTGTAAACTTGATACTCTTTGTTTTTCACGGAGGAGATCCAAATACTCTTTACATTGTAGACCTCTGAGGCACTAGAGTCATCATCCATGGCACTGTGAGAACAGTCATGCTCCTAAGCCTTCGAGCCATTCAAGAAAGCTTTGCAAACACTGGGAGATATTTCCAAACCTCCTCAAGCAACAAGAATACAAAATTGGTCAGAAAATCAATTAATTTTGAGCTTCTGGTCTACTTAGCTCTTGGGGACTCTGAGGCCTGAAGCTGATAGTAATTCTCTGCTTCTGAAATCCCAATTCAGTATTTTTGGTGAAAGAAATTACAAAATTTTAGAGACTATTTTTCATTCCTTGGCAACTTGGTTCAGATTTGCAAAATAAGCAACCACTGCTATGAAGCACCTTGGGTGCTATTTTTTGGGTGCTAGCATAAACTGAGAGTTAGTTCTCTTGAGGTGGTTCTGTGAGGGAATAGGTATTATTCAAGATGATGTTCTTGAAGATTTCCATTAAAAACACTTTTCACCAAAGAATGATTCTGCATTTTCTTCTCTACTTTCTCTGGTAAAATTGCAAAGCAATCTTTTTGATGACTGCTTAGAGAAATGCAGTGATTGAGCTATTGGTAATAGTAGTAGTAGTAGTAGTAAGCAAATTCTTTAGGTGCTTATAATAAATATTTAAAAATTAATCTTTTTATCTATTTGTACCTAGTAGCTAAAAGTGGCAGCCATCCTGGACTCCCAATTTTCTCTATGCCTCTCACAATCAGAATCTTGTCAGGAAAAAATATTCTGCTATGAACTAGCTTGGAAGTAGATATTGTTCTATAAATGAGTGGTCATTAAATGGGGTTATCTTTAACTCTCACTCCTCACATCCTCTTTATGTATGGAAATTGCACCCCTTGGTGTAATTCCACCAGCAAAATACATGTCATTAAGATGATGCAAAGTGTTCTGATGAGGATGATGAGGTAACTGTTTTAGTGGATGGGAGTAGCATATTTACAAATGTTCCTTTCCCAAGTGGTGATACTTATTGGTGAGGAGCTGACATCAACCAAATGTGTCTGGCCTGAGATTGTATGTAATGTAATGTAATATTGATGATTTTTATGATCAGCTCCCTATTTAGCTGGTGTTAAACCCTGGCATTTTGAAACAACAGGATATTTGAAATTTTAAAAAAATGAAAACAAAAGCAAACAAAAACCAAAAACAAAACCAAAAACAAACAACCCCCCCAAAAACAAACAAACAAACAAACCAAAAAAACCTCACAACATTGTTAGCTTAGTTTATCCCTTTAACATTAAATGTAATTCCAGATCTATGTATGCTATATCTGCTTCCTCCCATCATGCAGCACGGAGAGCACAACGCCTACAAACAAAACATTTGCTTCAATCTGAGCAAACATGTCTCTTCAGGAAAAATAATTGAAATTATAACCGGTCTTTTGCTTGAACCAACATATTTACTAGGAGGTTGTTTTTTTTTTCCAATCTAAGGCTATTAGTCAGATCCCTCTTGAAACCCTGGTGACAAGTAGAAAATAAATTCCAGAGTCTCAGAAATGTCCAAAAGGAGAACTTAATTTTTTGGAGGTTTTTGCTTTAAGTGTGATCATTTGTATGGGCATTGGACTTATGCAAGAGGTATTTCTGCTTCATATGATAAAAGTAATGCTATTGTATTTTTGTCTATTTGCCTTTTCTTGTGTGGTTGTCTTAAAATGTGTTTTATTTTCTTTAGTTGAAAAACATTTTTCAAATACTTGGAACAAATAATTTTAGAAAGGGTAGATTAAAACACTGTAGTTTGGGAAAGTTGCACAACTACAACAGATACTCTCTGAAATAATGTTTCAGAGTGGAACTGATAAGAAGCTGGATAGTAGGCCAGCAAACAGGATGTCTGTAGTCCATCAAGGATTAAATGAGGTCTATATAAAGAAACAGTGTAATTGTAAAATCAAGACATGTAGGCTGGAAAAGATCCAAAAATAACATTTGAAGATATGTCATAAACAGACCATGTGGTTCTGATAAAAGACTACAATGACACTGTATTTAGCATATAGGTAAAGCAGAGAAGTCAACTCTAAAGTCTTAGTGGTTGCCTGATTACATCCAGTAAAAAACAGTCAGCATGTAAGGTACTGATTCCCTGGTTATGAAATAGAGCCATGGCTTTGATATTTTATATTTAAGCTGCAGTAGAGGTACTTCCTTGTGGTGTTTGGACCCAGTGCACAGGGCTTTGCTTATTACTTGTCATGCTGTCTGAAGAAGGAGCCCACTGGATAAAAGCAGAACCTTAAAGACAGCAGGATGAATATGGTCTGTGGTTGGTGCAGGAACAGCTTTTCCTCTAATTAAATCACTGTAGTGGATTGGTAGCGGTTGTATTGTTGACATGTTTGCGGCAAATATTGGAAAAAGCAGACCCAAGAAGCAAGAAGTAACCAAAATGGAGCATCCTTTCCAAGAACCACTGCATCTTCCAGGGCACTGTGGCTCCAGGAACAGCTTAGACAGATTAATTACTCCATATTTAGGTACCAAACTCTGCTTCAGGAAGCATTGGGAAGCCACCAGCCAAAATCTCAAATTATCTCCATGAATTAACCTCTTTTAGGGTTCTGGTGTCTCTGATCAACTGAATTATCTGTCTCACTGTGGTGAGGTGTGAATCTCCAGACACAACAGTTCCTCAAGAGGTAGCTGACTTCAAATGTCTTGGATCTCTCATTTTAGGCTTACAGCTACCAAAGGGCAGCTAGAAGACGGCACTATGTCAGAAGTCCAGAAAGCATGGGTTTAAGATAAAAACAAACCACAAACCCCCAAAATCAAACCAAAACATCTAATCATGTCAGCTCCTGTGTGAAGATGTGGAGAGAGGAGTAGATTCTGTATTGTGTAAACAGCATATACAGACAAAACAGAATGCAGTAGTTTAGATCTGTTTGAGTATTGTTTGTTCCTCAGACTTTTGAATAAAGGAGTCTGTTCCTTTAGTTAACCTTAGTCATAACTGCTGTTCTGAGTGATTCGTTCTTTGATTAAAAGCAAATCTGGCAAATGACACATGAAATTTATCATTTCAGTTTTTTGCAATTTTAGGGACCATATTTGGTCCATATTACAATTCATTAATGATGTCTCTGAAGGTTGTCTGTGTCTTATGCCAAGCATTCAAGCCCCTTCTAAAGAAGTGACAAGATATTTTGACTGGTAGAATTGAGAATTTGCACAAGTCTTAATTGAAGCCTCAGTTCTGACTTAAAGCATGACAAAAGCTATATCCAGTTATTAGATGCAGTAAATAATTGGAGGATTATCATTCTACCCAGGTATAAGCTTTGTTAGGGGTAGCTTCACACCACTCCAAGGAGAGGAGAGGCTTCTTGCCTGCTAACTGGCTTGAGAAGGAATCAAAAAGGGATTAAAATTCATAAGTATCTTTTGAATTACTATTTTTAGGGTGTATAATCTGTATTGTAACTTCTTTAGCAAAGAGCACTTGAGAAGGTCAAGATCTATTCAGGAAACGTCAGAGCTACAGTTCTCGTGGGATAAAACAAAGCAGTTCTTCCAAAAATAAACCCAGTTACAAGAAAGGGTTTTTTTTTTTTTTAATTATTATTATTATTCAGGGCTTTTTGAGGCCATCTATTAAATAAAAATCTAGTATGTTCTCTGTCTTCCAAAAGCTAAAAAAATTGTTATGGAATACATATTCTCTCTAACTGGTTATTTAAATTATGTTCTGTTTTTGAAGTCTGTGAAGCACAATGGCTTCCCATTAACTTTAGAATGTGGATATATAGCTTAAATTAAGAACCAAGTATTTTGTGATCCTGTCTACCCAAATCCCAGTTGGGCACTAAGAATAATTGCAAATATAGAACATAAATACCAGGCAAAAATCCAGATAGTGAATCTTTTGTATACAAAGTCATGAGGCACTATAGAGTATGCAAGTTCTTCAGGTATTCAATTTTAGCTGTTGTGGGACTTTTTTTTGTTTTGTTTGTTTGTTTGGGTTTTGGGGTGGAATTTTAATGCCTGTTTAAAGAGGGAGACATGTACAGCCTGTTCTGTTTCAGCAGAAAGATATCATTCATGTATTTAAATGTCTTAGAAAACATCAACCTTTTTAGGGCTTCAGTTGGTCATTGGAAAGAAGATGGTAATCTTCCTCCTGCTAATCTTTTATTCTGATGGGATTGCAAAAACTAGATTAGAGGTCATTGTTGGAAACTGGAAGTACTAGTCTTTCGTCTAGCTAATGTCAATGTTTGAAGCAAATAATTCCATCTGTTTTACCCTCATCTTAGACCAACCAAGATGTTGCTGCCAGTTGGAGAAGCCTGAGGGAATACTTACGTTACATTCAGTGAGCCACACAGATGTACGTGAGCCGCAGAGTGCAAAGTGCCTGGCAAGGTTCAGTTCTGTGCCCATCAATGGAGGAAGGACACACCTAATTTAGTCGTAGAGGACTTTGCTTCAAAGGTTTTCAATGACAAATATTTAACTCTCAGTGACAGCATATAAAACATTAGGTGTACCAGACAGGTCTGTTATCTTGATCCCAGAAGGCACTTTTGCATTTCTTCTCCCTTAATATTCAGCTTCCAGGATTTCCAGTGTTCCTGAGCACTGTGAAAGTGTAATCCATTTCCTTTTGGTAATGCAGCATATGTGGAATATTTTCATGTATAATAGTTTAAAAACCAATGGAGAACTGTTGTTTGGTTTTTATTGGAGTTTTTTTTTATGGAAAAGGTTGCTTTATAAAGGACTACTATACAATAAGAAGCTTGTGTAATAGTGTCTAAAATATATAAAATTATTATTATATAAGTGGATTATAAAAAATACTCGACATGCCACCAGTTAAACTTTAGGATCTATAGTCATTCCTGCTAAATGGAATTCAATTGGCCTAAGATTTGTCAAAGAATATGAAGGGAAAAAGATAATTTAGTACCAAAACAGCATGCAAAAATGAGTTGAATCTAATGTGATAGAAGAAAAAAATATTTCAAATCATCTTATTTTAAAATAGCAGTCAATATACTCTCATTGCAAAAAGTTATTAATAGCTACACACAGAGAGTAGTTCTAAAACCCATTTTATTTATTCCTAACACCTAGCTCTCTATGGAAAAAAATTACACTAAAATAATCCACAGAAAGCATGAGTTTTTCCCCTAGTAGTTCACAGATGGATAATTCATCAGCCAGTTGTCAAAATAAGGAGAAAGGCTTTCTTCCTTTTAATTATAATGTATCTGTATCTCTCACAGTAGCTCACATTTAGGACCAGCTTAAAACGTGAAAAGGTGCAAGAATAAAATTCCCTTTCCTCTGCCCTTTTCCCAATGTAATTACAGTGAAAATGTTTTCTGAAGGAGCTTTTAGAAACTCTTCCAAGATAAGCAATTGCCAAAAGAATATTAAATGTTTTGAGGAATTTTTAAAAGAATGGTGGCTGAACACTAAACTTTGTGTTAGGGACAAATCTGGCTGTATCAGAGTCTCTTTATGTAACTTAAGAGCATGTGCTTGTCATAAAAAACAGTCACTCATCAATCAAAAAAAAAAAAAAAGGGGGAAAGAAAGCTAGAGACTTGCATCTTAGAAATCTGTGCTGTGTTATCTATATTTCATCTAGTATTTTCCAGGCAAAAATTGTAGCAGTGGATCACTATTTGGTGATTTAAAGCAGAAACATTTCACAATCCCAGTGGGTCATAATGTTGAAATATTAATGTCTTCTTCCTTTCTGCCTTTCCTTCTCAGTGTTTTTTTGAATTGTATGATAAGTTAGACACAAAAGTCTTTCACATTTAGGAAAAGCAAAGGATCCAGCAAGACACCTGACTAAACACAGACAATATTAATTTATTTTTTGTGGTTCACTCCCACCCATGTGAGTTAATGCGTCTGTGTTTTGTCTTTGTTGATCTGTCCTCATTTAACTCTTGACCCAGTCATGTACTGACAACCAACTTTGTATTCAAAGACAGGCATTGAACTGACTTCATAACTCTACTGGAAATACAAAAGCCAAATGTGCCTGCATCAAGCGAGACAGTGATGGAGTCTTGTAACAACTCAAGCATAAAACCAGCTAGGCCAGGTGAGAAACTGCCCAATACTTTTCCCTAGACTTTAAGAGGGAAGAGGGAGGAAGGAAAGACCAGAGCCATGTGAAACTGGCTCAGCAACCAGGGCCTGCAGCTGTGTCAACACCACGTTGTAACTGCCAAATGTCTCTGTGACTGCAGAGAGCAGCTTTTATTCCATCAGGGAATAAGGAGCTATTTTTCACAAACATTGCCTCCCTTTTAATAAATGAGATATACTAGGATCTGTTTTAATGGTCTAATGGACTTATAATTTGGCTACAAAGAGTAATTTTGATCCTCTTTCGAAGACTGCTGGGGCCAATGCAGACACATTGCGCACATAAGTGAAATGACACTTCAGAGCAATGAAACCTGTGGAGGAGACACCACTGTCAGTGTACTCGTTTTATGCCTTCTCCGCATATCTCACAGCTGTATATAGAGTTAACTAAAGTTAAATAGCATGGAGCAAAGCAACTTCTATCAAATTTTGAACCAGATCACAAACACAGAATCATTGAACAGATTGTAAGGGACCTTGAAAAATCATTTTGTCCAAACTGACACAGGAAAGAGATTCTAAATGAAATGATGTAGCACCCTGTCCAATTGCACCTTGAAAACCTCCAGTATAAGGGACTCAATCACATCCCTGAGTAGCTTCTTCTAGTCATGGATTATTCTCACCATAATTTTTTTAAATAAAAATATTCTTACTTATATAAGACAAATTATAGGGACTTCATCCAAATTCAGATACCTGCTGTAACAGAGGAATCAGAAAGAAACTAGGCTTAATGCTCACTACTATTCTTGAGTCAGTAGAGTCAAGAATAACCCTATCATCTAGACCTCTGTCCCTGTAATGTCCACTTCCACAATGTTTAGCGATGGATATCAGATAATTAGGCATACATGGCACATAATGCACTCAAACATAATTTTAGACAAGTCTTTATTGAAACCACTTTACTTTCTAAGAGAAGTAAAACACTTCCTTTAAATCATCTTTCCTATCAAAAAGAGCCCTAGTAATGTGTATTCATTTGTTGAGCTCAGTGAAACTTGCATTTGCAAGATTCGTATTCCCTGAGTAGGAGAACAACCCATTCTGATATTAAGCCAATATTTAGTTAACTCTATTTAGACAATTGCTAATAGAAAGCTTCAACCTACTTATTTTTATGAAATGCTTTATTAGAAGAATACCTGCCATTCCTAGTAGTTTATTGATGGCTAACAGTCTTGAATGGTAGCAGAACATGTGATAGGGAGTCTTGAATTCAACATCTTTTGAATTATGAGTTTTCTGAGGCTGCTGTTTATGGTTAAGGTGGTGGGAGTTTTGTGTCTTAAAGTTAGAGGAGATCTGTAATGTAGTCTATGCTTCTCTGCAATGTTCTGTGGCATTTTGTGGACTCTGTGTAGCCTTAATCATTGGTCAGAAGAAGCTAGCATTTATGTTTATGCATTTTCCCACAAAAATTAACAGACAACATTCAAAATTACTTTTGTTTGCCTCAGTAAGAACCTAGTTTGTTTTATTGGTTTGGTTTTGTTGAGCTTTCTTTTTCTCAAAGAAATCTATTTGTACAATGGTGCAATGGGATCAATACAAGAAATTTCTGTCTTTTCATATACCACATCCATGCAAGGAAGGATGTGCAATCCAGCATGATGTCCTTTTTTTATTTGAGGTGTCAATTATTTGCTAAACAAGCAGTCCACTCATTGTCTCCTTCCCTTAGAGAGAAGATGGCAGCCCAAATAGAACCACTTTGGCATAGCTTTCATCCCATCATTGATGTTCAGTGTTGGAGAGCCCCAGTATAGCCCATGTTTCCAGGCTTTTTAATAGCCACCCAGCGAGAAATGAAAGGAGTTGCACTACAGACTGCATGTGGAGCACAGGCCCTCAGGGTAAAAGGACAGTATGAGCAGTGGTTTGTACTACAAGGGCAGCTCACTTCTTATTGCTTTAGAAATCTTCTAGTTCAAAGAATTGTAGTTTGAGGACCACTGAGGTTGTCCATGGAACTAGTTTTATATATTTCTATGGAACGGGTTTACACATTTCTATGTAAAAGCTTTTTAAAATAATCCTTTAAGAAAATAAATGCTTTGAAGTTTGGTTTGCCTTTTTTTTTCAGGGGCATTTGATATCAGTTTAGAATGGATAGCATATCTAGGCTTATGAAATAGAGGTTTTTCATTTGTTGTGGACTTGCTCTATGAATTTCAAGGGAATGATTTTGGAGGAAATGCTAAAATGGTTCCATCCTGGAAATATTTTTTTTTAGTGATATAAATGTTTTCAAGGGTAAAAACTAGATACATTCAACTAAAATTCAGATTTTTCTGTCTTAAAAACAAAAAACAGAAAAAAAGGTATCAAAAAGCAAACACAAAAAACCTCAACCAACAACCTCTTTCATGAGGTTCTTATTGTAAACAGATATTGATACAACTTTTTTTAAGAGCACATATTTGATTTTTTTTTAAATGCTCTCTTCAATTTAGAAAGCATGCAACTATATTGACTTAAAATACCTAATAACAATGAATTGGCTTTGCACAATAATAACTTTAAAAAGCTCTCAGAATTAGTGTTCTTGATTTTATCTTCCACTTGTAATATTCTGAAGTCTATTTATATATTACTAAATATTAAAACACCTAAATCAGCAAGTCAGAAATTTGACTTTAACAATGGGCTCAATTTCCTGTGTTATATCCAGCAAAGAATTGGTAATGAAGCACAGAATGTTTCACAAATACATACATAGTTCATAGGATTGTCTGTCAGTGCATGTGGAAAAGATAAAAGTACTCTGGAAGAAGTTCAAAGGAAATATTCTAGTAACTATGGAAACAAAAGCCCTTCTGCCCTATGTTGAGAAGAAAAAAAAGATTAAGTTAGACTAGATGAACATCTTCTTTTTAGTGCCAGTTTGGCTGAGACAGATTTGTCCTGCAGAGTTGATGAGACTTTGAAAGAGATAATGATGAGATATCTCCATAAAACTCCAAATGCTTTTCTTATGACCTGGGGACAGCCTTGAAACAAGCACCTTACCACATAATTTACTCACATATGATTGAAATCAAGCTCCATTTCAGAAAAGCTCTTCCTTCCATTTGGCTGGAATTCCAGGTTTTGTGCCAAAAATGGGAATTGGTCATTTTAGTTTTAGTATGGCTCAGGCTCTGGGCTTTTTATTAATAATTAAATAAATGAATTTCATAAGGTCAGTACTACAGAAATTACAACTCTGAGTCAACAAATGAGAAACATGAGCATCTATATTCCAGTCCTTACATAAACCTTTGGATAATATTTTATTATATTGAACATAACTGAATAATAGTTACATAAAGAGGATAATGTAAGAAAGTCTTAGAAAGGGACTGGAATCATTCAGTGTGAGATTTATACAAAAATTCTGGTCCATTTCATGTTCTTCAACCATTTCACTGCTCTAATAGCAATGGGCAGCAAAAGTAGTACAACATTAATAGTACAACATTATGTATCCCATGTTACTCTGAAACATCTTTTTTTATTAGTATTTGTTAAACACAAAAATGCAAGTTTTCCTTATAATTTTAACTCACATACCTCTCCTAAATTCATTTATTTATTTATTTCTCTTCTATTCTGAAAAAAATATGTGTGTGGGGAATGTTGTTGATTTTCATTTGAGTTACACAAGTGTCAGACCTGGGCAACTGGGAAATATTACTTGTCAAAGATCTCCTGGAAATTTGTAGGTATATTTTTTAATTTTGTTGTTAATTCCTTGAAGACAGCTTTTGAAATGCATCTGTCCTTTCTTCTGGCTTCTCTCATTTCCTGAAAGGCTCATTTGCCCATGTGTGAACTTTTATAATTTAGCTTAATCTTTCTTAACTTTGTATTTTCATTAGGTTACCAACTGAGGTTATATGTCATGAAGTGGATGAATTTCTTTTGTATCTACTGCATGTAAATAATTTGAAGCACTGAGTAATAATTTTGCTCTTTATTAATAGTTGTGTAAAAAGTATACTGTACTTAATGTGAATTGCAATATATTTCTGTAGACTCATTTATGCTTTATTTGAAAATTACACTAACTGTTTTTTAAACCTGGAGGATTCACTTCAAATTTTGAGCATTTTCTTCCTATGCTAGTGACCCAGCCATTATTGTTAAGAAGTTCTTTACAGGTAACATTTTATATGCAAGTTTTATAGTGATTTTTCTTTTCTGCTATCTCGTTAGGACTTGTAAAAAGTCCATACAGTTTTAGAGCTTTATGAGGATTGAAATGGCTGCAGGGAAGTGATGTTACTCTTTCCAAAAACCTTACCTGAGGCAGTTCGGGACACAGTTTTGCAAGACATGTCTATGCAAGTCCCACTTGTAGTTTTTGATTCTGCATTACGAGCTTACAATATGCCAGCTGTAGTCTCACTCATAATGAATGGAGTTTGCTGCAGGAAATATGTAACAGTAGGATTTACTTAAATTTATCAGAAAGGCTTTTAATTTAGCTAGCAACAATGCCTTGCCAGGGAGATTTTCTCCAAACACTTAGTACTAAGATTTCAGTAAATAACTAATGAGTTTTGGTTACCATCTTTTCTGTATGTCAAGAATAGAATTTAAGATAGCAATGAAATTCTTAGATTCCTGTGTTCAAAATGAAATCAAAGGGATTATTGTATTCTGTTTTATTCACATTTAGTTGATTACAACTACATGTCCCAATTATAACCCAATTATAACCCATGCCCACAAAAAACTAAGCAAAGTAAAAAAACCCTCCATAACATACCTTTCTGGTATTATTCTCTGTCCTTATGTCTCCCTACATAAAATGTGACTTGGTGCAATTACCAACCTTCTGCAGAAGACTTAGCAAATGATAACTCAGCAGACATAATGAATAGCTTTTTCCAGTTTGGGTCCATGGCCCTGGGGAGAGATAAAGCTCTAAGATCATCCCATTCTCATTTTCTACTACCTAATTTTTTCTGCTACAGCAGCACCTTCCAGCCATAATCAAGCCAGGGGTTTCTTGATGCTACAGAGTATACAATTACAGAATAAAAAGGGGTATATGCCTGACTGCACTGATGAACAGTAGTAAAAAGAGAGACATGAGATGGGTAGAGACTGAGGCAGGGACAGAATGAAAAAACAAGTGATATGAAAAAATCCATGACAATTAGAGGCCTCTCTGTGTACATTTTTGGCTTTTTTCACATCAGGTTAAGTTTCTCAGGCTGGTTTGCAGAAGAAGAGAAAGAGGACTTTTCAAACCTTTGTGGGGAGTTCCTCTCCAGTGGCTATGTGTGCCAAGGCTGTGATTGCACTTGCAGCTCTCCAGCAGAGCAAAGCACTTCTAGCCGTTCCAAAATCCTCAGCCATGCTGCTTTGATGGTTGGTTTCCTTAGCAAAGGGTGCTTGAAAAGCAGAGCTATTTGTAATGTATTTCCTGCATTTCAGGACTTGAAGAAAGAAATCTCTCAATTTACAATTTACTTGATATTTAAAAAGCAAATTTACTACACTTTTGAACTGTCCTTAAACAGCTTAGTATCATAACACAAACAGGGTGCTGGCTCTGTTACATACAAGATGGTGTCTAAAGAGACAAGCAATGCATTTCAAGCTCATTCAAAACTAATTGCCAAGATGAAATTCTGTTTTCTTGTATGTATGTCTCTGCATACTTTGAGATCTTGTGAATATTATTCTGTACATAATTATTCTTCCATGCAATTTCTTAATTACAGGAGGTGAACCTCTTAAAAGATAATTAAATTTATAAATTGGCAAAAAATCCCTTCTGACAAAATTGAAGTTATTTGAGTATATAATAAGATCACAATACTTCTTGTGAAGTTTTAAAGGCAAATGGACTGAGGAGGATGAGAAAGATTGTTTTGATATTGCTACTGTGTTTTCAGAGAACCCACAGGGCGTCCCATCCGTACTGTGCCTTGAATCTTTGCTTTAGTTTGGGTTATCTCAATTATCCAACAGGAGTGCACTAGGGAAGGCAGTGAACTTCTCTTCAATATCAAAATAGGATAAAAATAATCTGTGTTTTTTCCAGAGCTATTTCTTGACCTTTATTTCAGTTGACTGCTTCTATCTTCACTTAAAACCTTATTGTCAGCTGTGCTATATCTATGTGAAGAAATAACCATTGAAAACTAGACTTGATCTTTGCACTTTTTAGAAATGTATCTAATAGTCTTACTTTGGTATTACTTTCAAGTTATATTCTAAGCCGTAGTACAGAAAAATTCTATTATACAACCTAGTGACATAGCTCTAACTTAGAACACATTTTCTGCACCATGTTCTCTCACTAGTGTATTTTCTTTATGCTATTCTGGAATCTATTATAATGATGATAATATCTGGGCGCTAGATAGTGTGTGCGTCTATCCCTTTCAAATAAGTATCAATTTAGAAAAAGGTCTTATGACTTTTCAACTTATTTGCCAACTAGTCAGATGCACTATGGTGTTCCAAATTAAACTTAATTTTAAGTTCCAATGAGGGAGTTAGAACTAATAGTGAATTTAAACAAGATGACATCATAATGTATATGTTATTTCAGACAGCTTCTTCCTTAATACCTCTTTTTGTCTAAGGGGCTTCCATTCAAGTTAGGGAGGCAGGTGCTTTAAGGTGGGTGCAAAGCCGATGGGGTAACTGTATCAAGAGAGTAGGAATCAATTGCTATCTGTCCCATTGAAAGGATATATTCACTGGAGGATTTTATTGATCTTTTATTCTGCTACTGTTCTGTATTTCAACAAGGACAATTAGAATAAATTATATGTTCACTGAACTGCCCAGCACTTGCAAGCAAATAGTAGCTACAACTTTTCCAGAAGATAGATTTGTAATTCAAAATATCTTAGTAAATTGGAGAAATAATAATAGTTGGTAGTAGTAGCAGCAGCAGCAACAGCAGTATTATTAGTATTATTGTTGAAATTTCTGGAGTATTTTTGTCTTTTAAATATATGCAAAGTTCTGTCCTTGGTAGAAATCATCAAATGTGGAAACACATATTGGGGAATTACTCCTAAGTGGTACTAGTTCCTAAGAAAAGGATCCTGCTTGTGAGTTCTAACTGAATGTGAACCAAAAAATTTGAGACTGCCATTAAACAGAACGTTTTAGGAAATGGATAAAGTAACACATTCAGTGTAACATGTCTATTCTACCTAGTACTATGTCATTAGTAGCACTTGGAGTATTTTGTCCCCTTTGGGTATCACACTGAAAAAATGCCATTGGAAATTCTATGGAAAAGGGCAGCAGAATGTGTTGGAAATTTTGAAAACATGACCTTAGGGGAAAAGTTGAAAGAAATCTATATTTGGTTTGGAGAATAAAACACTACAGAGTTACAGAAGTCTTCCAACATCACAGTGTTTTCTACAAAAAGGAAAAGACCACAACATTTTCTCTCTATTCTGGTTCTGAGGAGGAATGAATAGTAGGCAGCACTATACTAAAATAAAGCAGATCCAAGCAGTTGAGATAAGCATCAAATATAACAATAAGGACAGTGAGGAATGGGAGCAACCCAAAAGTTTAATTGAAAGTTTAAACCAATTGGTCAAACATAGTGTGAAGGATTTACAAATAATTAATTCTGTCATGGAACCGGAGGTTGGGCTGGAGAAACTTATAGATTGCTTTTCTCTGTTTTATCTGTTTGTTTCTTTTCCATTTTTTGTGAAAAATTAGTGTGACTGTTTAGCACAAGGAGAGAGTAAAATAAATATAAATAAGAAGACAGTAAAAGGTAAAGTTAAGAGAAAGTAAATTTTTCTTTAATTTAAACAGCAAGTATAGCTTGAGGAAGATCTTCTTAGTTGAATGATAATTATGAAATGTGATATAATTAAGAAATTTTGTGCCATGGAAGAAAAAATATATATAAACAACTGGTGTAGTGCAGATAACAATTGTTTGCTCTGTGTGTAAAGGCTAATTGTAATTTCTTCCTTTGATAAAGACACCTAAGTGACTTTTTACAGTTTGATATTTCTAAAAACATTATAATTGCAACTAAATCCAACATATAGCACCACCTACCAGTCTTCTGTTTGCTGTAACACTTTTCAACAGTTTGGTTCCAGTCTTTTTCAGCTCAAACACATAACCCCTAAAGCAATATGATATAGGATAAAATATAGGGCATGATATAGGGTGTATGGTAAAGCTTCAGGTTTTAAGAAATGGAATAAAATGATATGGTTTCCCTACAAAAAAAATTAAGGATGGGGAATTTACAATAGCAGTGTAGGAAGTCAGTACAGAATAGCTGTTGCATGCTAAAAGTAGGTTAGCTAGCTTTCTCCACTTGTAAAATATGTTCAGAATGTCCTTGTACTGTCAATGTACATTGTAAGGTTTGGTCCACATTGCTGCACAATTCTTTAAGGATAAAGTTAAGGGAAAAAGTGCTTAACACTGGCAACTAACTAGCAGAAGAGAAAAAAACCCATAGAAATAAGTCAAATATGTCAGTGAAAAAACACAGAAAATTTGGTGAAAAGAATTATATTGCAATATCTTTGTTCTAAAAACATATGATACTAAGGCACTGAAAAAAACAGCCTGTACATGCTTACCAACCAGAAGTAAAATCTGTTTTCTAACCCACGACTTGCTCATGCAATGCCATATTTCATTCTTTCTTCCTTAACTGGTGATATATGGGTGTGTCAGTGAGCTAATGATGTTTTCTTAGAAGAGGCAGAAGGTTTTCTCTTTTAATGGGATATATAAATAAAACAAATTCAACTACAAAAACTACAACAACCTGAAAATTATTACAGAATCAAAAGTTATTTTCAGTTTTTATTTTGACTGCACTTTAAAACATTTGTAAAAATGAGCAATTATCCTCTGAAGCCCAAATGGACGTAGGCAAGCCTGCACACACATGGGCAGAATCCATCGTTGTCAATCCCCAGCTGAGGTTTGTGAATGTTCAGGAGGAAACCATACATCACTTCAGCAATACTCAGTGAGGAAAAAGGGGAAAACACACTGGCTTTGAACCAATTTGTACAAATGATCCTTTGGTTTCTCTGGAGGGCCAAAGAAAGAGAACACTTTTTCCAGTTTGTTTCTTGACAGTAGAATTCCCCAATGGCTTTCCATCAACACATTCCCAGTTTGCATCTTCTACAGAAGTTTCACACAAGTGTCAACCCCATATGGTGGCTTTGGAAAGGGGGGTCGTAAGAAGGGGAAAAAAAAATAAACTCCTGAGGAATAGTGGTCTGCTGTCCAATTTTCTTTTTCTAAATAGGGTCTGAGTTTTTTTTACGCCATTTCAGTTCCTTGCTGCAGGAATAGATAAAACCACTTGACACTGATTTGCTGATGCTTAACTATATCAAATTAGAAATCTTAGGGTTTTGTTGTTATGGTGGGGATTTTATTAGTATTTATTGCATGCTACTCTTTATTTCTTAGAGAGCTGCAGATAGGAGCTGCAGTTCCACTGATTACCCTGATGGGGGAAAATCTCTGTGAGTCAGAAAATTTTACTCTGGTGCAAATAAATGCATTCAAAGAAGACATACCTGTGCTCTTAGAGAATGGGATGTGTTTTGAGTCTTGAAGCATCGAGTAGAATTTATGAAGGCAATATACAAGTGAGGGAAAATGTTAAAAATGAGAGATATTTACTTTTATTTCCTTTAGAGCCTGCCTAGCTCCAGATTTTCTTGGATGGTGGATTTGCTCTCAGGATAACATAGAAAATCCTATAAAGTGAAAAAATTCTACTCAAGTATTTCTACTCCATAAAGTGACCTAGTAGCAACCCTATCTCTTATTCAGGAAATCAGCTCCATGTGGTTTTAGCTGAATCTACTCCCTTTCTGTTGTGAAGTCACCAAAGCAACATCTGTCCTGAATGCTACATTTTCACATGCATCACCAAAGGAATTGCAAGAGATGATAATATGCTATGGTGATGTTACAAGATAGGTAATGTTATTAGGGACACTAGAATAGAATGAAAGAACATGGGGATTATATCATGCTAGGTATGAATTTCTTTGTTTGTTCTTTTTAATACAAAAGAAGAAACTGCTTATCTTGTGGTTTAAATTGTAAAATTTGATTGTGTTTAGAAACACTCTTATTAAAATTATTGTTAAAAGTTGGTAAGAAATCAAATGATAGAAAATCCATAAATAATTTAAAGAGTCTATTATTCTTACTTGAACCATAAGTAGAAAGATAACATTTTAAAAGCTCAATGTATAATTAAAATTTTTTAATTATTGTCTTGGTTAAACTGTTGAAAACTTCACGTTTCAGCCTTTGGGTTTTGTAAATTTTTCTGGTCTTTGAAGCTTCTTTTGCTGGCAATAATTCAGTTTCTTTCTCAATCCAGGAGAAACTGAACATTTCTCTTGAACCATTTTTACCTGCTGAATTTCAATATATTGTCCATATTCAGTAGTAGGTATGTTGGGGGGTTTTCCCTTGTATGTGCTTGAGAACATATTTACATGACTGTTCTCAGGCTTCTGGAATATTATTCAAATATCTAAAGCTAGTGCAAATGATTTTTGATAGCTGGACTCTGTGGAACATGAAGATTTTTAGAGATCGTATTGGTGGAAGTTGTGCACTGAATCACAAATGATCTGATGGACACACAATTATTTAATTGTAAAAATTAAAAATTATGCTGTGAAATAATATTTTCAGATATAGGATGGCTGAATGTTGTCTGGCAAAATTTTTTTAAAATCTCCTTTTTTTTTTCTTTTTTTTTTTCTCAGCTGATTCCTACTTTAATTCTCAACTAATTATAACATGACCAGTGTTTATAAAACTGTATGGCAATAAGGCACTAAGGACATTACTCCTAAAAAATTAAGGGATATTAAACAATGAAAACTTCTATGGCAGTTTTCTGGTATTTTGCTCAGAAATAATTAGAATATATGAAATAATTACATAGCAAGTAATGTCACCAAGGTAATGACGTATGTGTTATAAGTCTCTTACTTGCTAGAAAAAAGGGACCCTTTCTTTTCTCCTGTGCAGGCATTTATACCTATATCGGGCTAGAACATGGCACAAAAGTAGGGTCAGAAGTTCCAGAGCTGTCTAAAATAGTACCAAGAAGTGCAATACCAAATTTCAGATGGCTGGGCTCAAAGGAGCTGGGAGGAACCTGCCAAGGGCAGCAGGCTTAGGGTGGGGGTAGGGCTGCTGCTCAGGACTCTATAGCAATAGGACACAGTGGAGTTGGTGGCATAGTATGGCAATTGTACCACCCTCTGTAATTGCCTGCTTTACACTGGGAGCCCATCTGGACTTTTTGAGGAATACAGAGGAAGGAAGGAACAGAGGAAAGAATACCTATTGTTCCCCCCTGTCCTGGGAACCATGCCTTGCCCAGCCCTCTGGACCATAGGCAATATTGCCAGTGTATACATCTTCCTGATTATTGTCCTAACCCAGAAAGCCACCAAATTACTCCCTTAACTGCATCGTTATAGAATGTATAAAAATGGTTAAGACGTAGTTCAAAGGAAATACTGTAATTAGCATGAAATAAAATTACATTATAAACAAATAAAAGAATCTTGATAATAAATTACAGTTTCCTTAAGTGTTGTTTGCTAGTACATAAATGGGCAAGGAGGAAAACTGTGCAAGGAAAGAGTGCATGAAATGGTGGCATTGGCATACTTGGTAGTGGAAATTTGTTCTGCTTAATAAATATGCTCTGCAGAATCAAAAAAGCTACTGTTTTTCACTGAGAAATATAGGGCTGGGTTATACATAATTAGAAGTGATAGATGACTGTATTTATTCAAGAAGTGTCTCAAGAAATCTAGATGCAGCTAAAGAGATATGGAGAGAGAGTTATGAAGGAGAGTTAAGAAGTGAATATAATGCTGCACAAGTACTCAAGTCAGTTTTCCGCATTTTCTTTTTCCGAGAGTTTCATGTTTTACAATATCTAATTGATAAATTACTATAAGGAGTAGTAACTTCTAGAAAAATAGTTTCTTGGACTCAGAGATCTGCACCTATATTTGTAGAACAAATAGCCAATTTTCCTGGCTTGGTAAGCAGTTTAACTGTTTCAAGCCCTGCATGCTCTAGAAATACAAACTAATGATGGAGAACATTGTAATTCAGTACCCTATTCCATTTAAAGGTTTGCCAGAACTATGAAGCCCTAAGGTACTAAGCAATAATTACTATTTGAAAAGAAATTCAAAGATAAACTGTATCTATGTTTATCAAATGAAATTGACCAAATTTAATGGGGTTTTTGTAAGTAAAGGATTGAATGTCTAAGGGTGCCATGTGTTTGCTTTCTTGAACAGCAGAAAACATCTGGACTTCACTTGTCTGGAATATTAGAAGAAAAAATGCTGGATGAAAGAGAAAATCAGAGACCAGAAGTTCCAGGCGTGTAGCCAATTTTGTATTATAGTCAAAGATTGTGTAGCTGATTCAAAGATCAGTGTGCCTCCAGGATATTTTCCCAAACAGAGACACTGGGGAAATTAGGAGGAATTAGCCAAAGGTGTGAAGTTAGACTGCAGTGTATTACATCTGCATGGACTTTCCTTTTCAGAAGCATGGCCTTGAGTTATTTTAGTCAAGTGAATTGTGGTATGAAATAAACAGCAGGGCAAGAATTGGATGATGCAGCTCAGTTCACACTTTCAATTAGTTCATTTTAACTTTACTAAATATCCTTTTGCAGATGGGTCCAAATTTTTGGCCAGTGATATCATAAAGACATGCAGGAGAGCAAAGATAAAAAGGCAATAGACCCAGCTGAAGTGTTCAGGGTTTAGTAGGGAACAAAGTGAAGGCTCTAAAGGTGTTGAAGATTTGACAATATAAGTGGATTTCTCCACTTTATTAATGAAAAATAATAATAATTTTTAATAAATCTGCAAAATCACACATAATTACGAAGTGTATAAGAATTTATTGCCTCTCAGGGCTTTAGTGCCCTTTGCTAAAGAAACTGAAGCACAACATCACAAAACACATCCTAAGTCATTGACTGAGGTGTGGTGTACTCCTATTGTTTCTTCTCCTGGAGTGCTGGACTCACATCCTTACATCTCTTAATGACTACTCCCATTTCATATATTTGTAAGAGCCAGATTCTCTCATCTGCAGCAGTCAGTTCATGGAGCTCAGTTAATTTAATTCTGAAGAAGTGACTACAATCACTCTTTCACTAAGCATGAAAATATCATATATGATATAATATCTTTTTCAAGTAAATATATATGTTTTCTGCTGCCTGATCTCCTTAAGCTCTGTCCAATTTTTTTTTTTTTTTTTTTTTTTACTTTGGAATCAGTTTTTTTAAATTACGTTTTTTTTTTTTTTTTACACCAGAAAAGAAACCATTTGCAACAGCAGACATAACAGCGTTTGGGTTTTGCATTTTCAAGAACATGCTATCATATACTGTAGAAACATGAGCCAATTAGGCAAAATCTATGTCTTCTTCATTTGTTTTCCATTGATTTCCTCTGTTGTCAGATGACCTTAACGACTGGGTTAAGATCAGTTATTTATCATCCAGGATTTATAATGATTTCACCTGTTAAGAACGGTAACGGAATGCAAGGACACTGTAAGATAGATATACGGGAAATGTCTAGAAATGAGTGAATGGGATTAAAGTAACTTTATGCAAGTCTTTTCTGTAACCCTTTCTTAAGGGAATTTAAAGCTGCTAAGCAGCAGTTTAACTCTGAAAATTAGTACAATCAGAAGATAAATGCTGAAGTCAGTTATATCTCCAGCAAAAAATATTCTCAAGACATCTAAAAGTAATCAGCTAGCAAAATGCCAATTCTGTATGTTAAAATACCTATAAATAACCTGGTATTTTTGTCTTGAGAAGTTTAGGAGTACCCATTTTATTTTTTTTATTTGTTTTTAATGGTCAAAGTTAAAATA
This sequence comes from Pardalotus punctatus, assembly GCA_013400915.1. Classification (NCBI taxonomy): domain Eukaryota; kingdom Metazoa; phylum Chordata; class Aves; order Passeriformes; family Pardalotidae; genus Pardalotus; species Pardalotus punctatus. The sequence continues at coordinate 175,964 of VZTX01021566.1, read as the reverse complement.
CAATTTGAAAAAAAAAAAAAAAGAAAAACAAGACAAAGATTCTAAATAAACTGACATGACCCATGTTTGTAAAAGCTTGTTAATTACTTTTACTGAATTTGCATTCTGGGTATGGAACATAAAATATTTCTCAGACATCTAACTATTGCATTCACATGAATGGGGCTGAATCAATGGCCATTAGCCCAAAACAAGACATTTGATTGAACAGTTTCTCTTCACCAGATTTATTCTTCAGGTGGGAGACTAACGGGACCTTCACAAATCATGTCCCAAATTACTGAATACATATTATTGCTGAGAAATACTATGCTTCAGTTTCTGCTTTGGGAGGTGATTCATCTCTTTTCAGGTTTCCTAACTCTGGTATGTGAGAGGAGATCCCTTATCATTCCTGGTCGATGCGGTAATATTACTCAGACAGCTGTTGGTGTTCCCATTCTCCAGCTGCACCAGTTTTTTCTCTTTTTTGCCCTTTCCTGAAGGAGCTTAAGATGACGTTGTTTATGTATTAATGCATTTTCTCTAATATAATCTTCAGTCTATTGTATTTTCCCCTGGAAGTGGTGAACCACTCATTTTCTTTAGTGAGTCATTTAGTCATTTGTTATATAGGTAAATAATATTTCATAGGACAAATTCAACATTACAAAAAAAAAAAAAAGAAAGGAAAAAAACCTTCTTTCAAAATAATTAAATAGCCAGTAATTTTCTAAATTGAGCTAAGGTATCAGTGCAGTAATCATCATGGAAAATTTGTTCTTTGGGTGCCTTAGAAACAGACATTTAAAACTGCTTTGCTCTTTTCTACATGCATTCCAGCTTTTCTATTTCTAAGTTTCTGTAAAGATGTCTGTGTGTTCAAGGTCTTATAAACTCACATATAGAGGTATTTTAGCAGCTTTTGGTTTTTCAGCTGGATATCAGACAGTAAAAGACCACACTTGGTTCTTAACAACCATACTTCTAAAAATTCTGTGGTTTGTTTGTTTTGTTTTATTTTGTTTTTGGTGTTTGTTTTTTTGGGGTTTTTTTTTGTTTGGTTTGGTTTTTGTTTTCTTTTGTTTTGTTTTTCTTTCAATTCAGGTAGAACAGGTATAAAATTGGTTGTTTCATATATATATTCATATATATATAGATACATAGATATATATTTGGCTGTATCCCACTGGTCTCTGCCTTGATATTTCAGCTCAGTTTAGATAGTGTGGGCATGATCATACCAGTGAAAGAGAATAGTCCCTAGAGAAACCAAAAAGATCTTTTCTAATAATAGATGTCTTAGTTCAGGCTGGTCCAGAAATGCTGCACAGTGAAGAAGGAAAAGGTTACAATTTTAGCTGGGGTTCTTTTCCACATGGAGTGGGAATATTTTCTTTTATTTGGGTAATTTCTAACATACTTCAGAAATTAAAAGCAGTTTAGAAATAAAAATATACTTAAGTTGAAATACCTCCGTTGGAAAATGTCAAGTGAAAAAAAAATATTATTTTAAACTCACCTACTTGACTTGTTTTTTTCCTTTTGCTCCCCTCTTTTCATTAACTGAATTTCCTGAAACTATGCCCAAATTCAGGAAATCGCATTTCTTAGAAAATTTATTAATTCCAACTGGTTTTGCTTGTAGAGTTGGAAGCTGGTTGGCTGAATCATTCACAGACTAAATGATCAAAGTGACTCTATTTCCTCCATTATGTTGTCAAAGACATTGTAGATGAATACAGTGACATACATAATATTGTGTATTACTGAAATGGGTATATAGTGATGTACTCCTAAATAAGTCTAACATTATCCCATTTTGCAACATGCACTTTTTTTCCTACATATGCACTGTAATTTTCTGTAGTCAAGAACAATATGTCCAACTATTTTTCCTAAGTTCAGCCTATGATTTTTATCATCCACTCTCTCTTACAGCTATGGAATGCCTATGAGTAAGTGCTAAATATTCAGCATTTCAGAAGAGAAATATTTTCATTGAAGGAGATGCTTCTGAGATTCTTCAGGACCCTGAAATATTTCCTGAAAGTGTTTCAACTCCTCACAGGGTGAGTAAAGACTTTAGAAAACAAAGTATTTCTTTGAAATTGATATTACTACCACTATTTTTTTCTGTGCAACACAATAAAATAAAATTACCTTTTATATGAAATGGGTAATTAGTGTACCGAAGACATTTATTCCTTCAAACTAAACGTTCTATTACAATCATAAAAATTACTCTGATATTCAGTAGCTTGTTTATGTGAACATCTGATTAATTGCTTTCATCACATCAACCTTCCTACTACAGCTTTGATATTTACTAATGAGTTGGTTTTTTTTAAATTTTATAAGTGTCTGAGGAAATACTAGAATATGAGACCCTATCAGTAATATTTGGAAAATTTCATTGAAATGAAATTTATGAACTAATCATTCCCTGTGATGGCATTAATCGTATGACAGATTCTTGTGACATTTAACTGGGTTTCATCTCCGCTGTGGGTACTGCATGTTTATGAGTTGCAACCCATTGAAACAATATGTCTTTTACACAAAGATATAATATTTAATTAACTGAAAAGTAAATGGATTTTTTTACAGAATTAGCCATAAGTGATGTAAAACATTACAAAAGGAAATAAATGAAGTTCAGATTATGAAGTAGAGAGTCAAAACCCATTATCATGTAAAAAGGAAAAGGCCTAGAATATAAAGGCAATAAGGAAATAGTATAATAAGTTTTGTCGCTGTTCACTTTGGTAGTTCTACTGAAGCCATTGCCTGCAATATTAGCTAGTGGTCCTCTATCAGACACACTGCATTAGTTACCTTTTTCAACCTCTCAAAACTACTTGTAGTAAACACATTAAAATATCAGAAATAACTCCCTTACAAACTGAAATGTTTACTTTACTGTCATTACTGTAATTCAGTCACTAGATTCAGACTCCTCCTTTCTTTGTAGACACCTTAGTTTAATTGAGAAACCATAGAGGTTTCAAACCCATAGAGGCAACAGCCTTGAACCGTGAATGAAAACTACTTTTGTAACTACTGGCATTGCACTGCTGAATAGTGTGATTATATTAGAGACCAACAACAGCTTAGACAGAGGCTTGAGTATAAGCTTCTGGCTTACCCTGGAAAACCTGTAGATGTTTTCTTCCCTTCTTTTTTTCTCCTCCTGCCCCCCCGCCCCCCCCCCTTTCTTTTTCTTCCCTTTTTAATTTGTATTTTCTCAAAGTTACTGGTAAAATATGCTAAATTCTAACAGCAAAAGAGGAATTTTATGCCTGGACTGCTCTAGGGCCAGTGTAGATGCATTAATTACATTAATTGTAAATTGACAATCCTAGTCCTTAGCCGTCTGGGGCCTTATCCAAGGCTCACTGACGTCAATGGGAACATTTCCACTGCCTCCATTTTGGCTCAGGTCCTAAATTTCTGTGGCAAAATATATTGCTGTGAACTAAGCTGTCACAAAGAAATGTACTGCAACTCTTCGAATCTCAAAATAGCAGAGTGTGTACAGAATTCACGGTAAGAATTGTATTACTGTTGTTCTGAGATGCTTAAGCAGAAGAGAGCACTGCTGCTTTCACCTCCAAATTGGTGATTTTCTTTTATAGAATAAAATAACATCAGTCACGTGTGTTCTATATTGGGAGAACAAATTCAGTTTAAAACTGTTCCATGATGCTGCTTCTTAGGCAATTCTAATGAGATTAAGAACATTGAAAGGGTGATGAAATAACTCTTGTGCTACTCAATAGTAAATTCAGTAGAAAAATTAGCACAAATACTTCTCTGCTCAGTTGCCATAGAGCCATTTCACAAAAGTGAAGTGAAATTTTTCCCTCGCTGTTTCTGAGTAAAATGATTCATGCAGTCAGAGAATTTAAGGATAACATGGATTATTGGGAGTGTAGCTTCCTGAGTACTATACCATTCTGCATAGAAATTCCTGCTTATTTTCTTTTTATTCGTTGGAACTTTTTAATGACTCATCTGATCTGCTCAAAGTAACAGAGCTCCTTGTGCTGATAGTTGCAATCTAACATGGCCTGCCTGTTGCATCAGCAACTGTTAATTAACAGTAATTGTTCTTTATTAAAAGATAAAACAGGAATACACTGAAAAGGTCAAAAAAAGATAATTACAACTTAGATAATATATATAATGATAGCTTGTTAATGTTTTAACATAAAGCTTACAAAAATGTAACCTGTTCAGCTCACTCTATGACTACACTTCTATACTGTACATATCTGGCTTTCAGGAAAGACAGAACAGATATTCATTTGGAAATGAAGCATTTTGGGATGAAAAAATTTTAGGTGAGACATTTTTGTCTGCCATTATAGTAGGTTTGAAAGACAGGTGCTAAAATTGGATCTGCCAATAAGTCACATTTCTTTCCACTTTGGAATGGCAGCCTTTTGGAGTCAGTGAGTAAAACACAATACTTACCATAGTTGAGAACCTTGCTATCCTCTGGGCTGGTAAAAATTTATTTAATGAACCTCAAACATTGTTTTATCTACAGGAATACTATTTAACGTTATTTAACAAACTGGGGAGGATAGCACCAAAAATGGGAAATGTTACAAAATGGATCTGGAGGAAAAAACCAAGGTTGGAGTCTCAAATTTCTGCATGATTTGGGAATCTGGCATAAGACTCGCATTTTTTACAAATGGAGACAAATGGAGTTCAAGAGCTAAACTCTGCACATGATGACTTGGCATCATATTACGCACAACCTGTGACTCATGAGGTGCTATATGAACCATTTTTAATTAAAGTTAATTATTCTCCACTCACAGTGTAAGAAACTTTATATTTTCAGAACATGATTCACTCACTTTCTCCACAAAGGTAAACCAAAAATGCAAGGTCTCATAAAAAGATCAATAATAGCAAATAAGGAGACACAGTTTCCCTGGGAAAAGATAAAAGAACTCCACAGATATTTCCTGTGAATATTTTTTCTTTTTTCTTTTTTTTTTTTTTTTTTTTTGTCCTTTTTCTATTTTAGGGAGTGGGTTGTTTGCAGGGCTGTTCATTCACAGGCTGTGTGAGCTATATATAGCAATTTTACTGCTATGATAACACCTCAGCAAGCACTTTTTTCTTTGCCCATCTAAGCCTGTCTGGCCAATTTTAGACTACAAATAGCTCTGCTGCAGCTGTTGAACGTGGCCAGTTTGTCTCCCACGCACTCAGCTCAGAAGTGCAAACTCTTCTCTTTCTGCAGAATTTCCCCGAGATAGCAGGCATTAGTACATTTGAAATAGGGATACAGTGTCTCAGAGAGGGATGTCATGGATAAAGTAGAAGAGGATTTATGGATATGAAACTTTGTTTCCATGAAATACCTCAAAATAATAACTCATGTTACTATTAGTAACTCATGTTCCGTTGTTTCTAATGGGAACAACGTCAATTCAGGTTTATGTCTTTCAGAAAAGGTCCAGGAACAGCATCTGTAGTTTTAGAGCAGATCCACAGAAGTCTGCTTTCAGAAGTAATATCTTTCAGTGTGTTTTCTTTCTGTCAGTAAGAATATGTAAGGGTCCAGTCTGGTGCAATAAAAAAAGGAAAAAAAAAAAAAACAACTTTGATACAGAAGTGCTTCTTCACATAAGAATGTTGATCCTTTTGTAAAGCAAACAAATAAACACTCATCAGAAAACAACTTAAAACAGGAGAATAGCTTACAGGGCAGGAATTTTTTTGGGTCAATTAAATCAGAAGACTCTATGATTATTTGTTTTGGTTGAGGTTTTTTCTACTTGTTCTCAATCTATGTGAAAAAACTAGACTCTAAAACCAAGCTTTAAGTCTTTTCAAATTGAAATGGAAAAGTGCTTTTTAATGATGGCTTAATGTTACTGAGAACTCATAGGCATTAAGGATGCCCTTTTCCCCTGGGAGAAGATAAATTCGCGCTGAAATCACTCTGTTTCTAACCAGCACAAGTGTATTGACTTCTGTTTATTTAATCCTGATTTAGGTGGTTGTATCCAAGATTATGGTCATATCCTTAAAAAATAGAACTGCAGGTAAATCTAAAGCTTTAATTTGAAAAGTAAACACTAAAAATTCAAAGCACAGATATAACAATTATATATTCTGTAGATGTGGAGTAATGGTTTATGAATCTATAGACAATCAAATATGACAAGCCTCAAATTTTAGTGTCAAATATGCAGCATTGAAGACACAGTATATTGATTTGCATTCCCAGGCTCTGTAAGTCAAACTACAGGAAAATTACTGCTGATTGTTTAAGGGCTTTTTGTTTTCAAGCTAGCTGCTAGCATACAAAATCAACTCTTGATTGCTCCTCTTGATGCTCCACTTGTACTTAATCTTTCAATGAACAGCAGTATACATGCAAAGTAATGTGGGGAAAGCACTTCAGTGATTTATCCTGTGTTCAGAAATGTGAGATTAAAAAAGAATTACAGAAAACATTTGCCTATTTTGTGGGATGACACAGTGATTTTAAAATCACAAGTCTTTTGGAGAAGATAGCAATATTGTATATGTCAGTGTTGCTTTTATTCCCAAAGACCTAAATATAAGAACACTATTTTCACCATAATGAGTTTTTGTCTTTATATGAACTCAATTTATAAACAGTAATACAAGTTTTTGCTGAACATTCTTGTTGGGTAAGATTGGAAGAACCTTGAACATTTTTTTTATGATGTAGTTTGAACTGATGGGACAAAACTCAGGTGGCTTAATTTTATATTGTGAGATTCTGAACTGGAAGATTTGCAACTGTCCAATAGTCTGACTGAATATCAGTCAATGCATTGGAGAGGGTATTTTTCATTTGCATCCAAAACCAAATGCACAGATGGAATGGCAGTTTGGATATGTGATTGAAATGCCATTTTGAGCCTTCCACACAGGATCCCTCTGTGGTTTTTAAACAAATTTCATTTTAAACAAATTTCTTCAATTTCCTGAGATTTCTTTTAAAATATATCCTGAAGTGTTGTTTCACAATTGAGTTACTGATCAAGGTCTGAAAGGATGATGTTTTAAGAAACCTCTTTTACTTAATTGAAAACTGTTAGGAAAGCTCAGGTTCCTGTAAAACAAAATAATCCTCATATAGGAGCATTTTTCTAGTGAAATCTGAGATTTGCCAGGGGACACGAGATTAATGTGAACTGAAGATAACTAGATAAATTTTAGAGAGGACTTCAAGAGTTACTGTGAGAAGGAAAAAAATACTGCATTTTTACAAGCAGAAGGCAAACCTGGTCCAAGAATAAGTTTAAAATACTCTGTGGTGCAAATCAAATATTTCACACAATGTATTAAGTGCTAGTGGATAGACCATGATGGAAGTGAAAGGCTCACTGTGTTCTGAGTCACCCAGGCTCGTCAACAGCTTGAAGTGGTGAAACGTGGCAACAGCTGAACTTTGGGGCAGGAACTTGTTTGTCACTGTCCATGGTGCTGTTGGACAGCGCCTGGACACGTCAACTAGGAGGATGGCAATCATTGTTAAGAACAGTAATTATTATTTTCATTAATATATTATGACTACAATCTTCAAATAAATAATACATTCCCACCAAAATATGTCATTACCTTCCTTTTAATTCTTTTCATGTCAAACATACTACCAGACACAGCATTTATTTATGTATATTCAAAACACTGATTCTTTATGAAAATGTCTAAGTTTTCAACTTGAATGCTTTTAAGGGTAAATATTAGAACCAAATTTTTGAATATAAATAAATGTCCTTATTGACATTTAATATCTTTAAATTTCTGTAGAAAACATATCTCTTCTGAACAAGGAGAAGGCAAGAAAAAGTGGAACAAGGATGGCTGGGAGTTAAGTAAATGGAGACTGAAAAGAGGGAGATACACACAGGAGAAAGCATAGGATGAGGGAAAAAGAAAATAGAAAAAAAAAATCAAGAGTAATGAAATGCTAGGAAAATAAAACAGAAAACAAGAGTGTACTCCTCTGCCTAAGTACCAGATTTCTGCTGGTTCTCTTTTTTTCAGTACCACCCATCTCAATATCTCTTTGCCCCTATCACTTGTCAACACTACCTCTCTGCACCATGTTCTACTTGATTTTTCTGTCCCTTTTCATTTTCTTCCTAGTTCTTTCTATCATCTATTTCCCTAAGACAGGTTAACTCTTCATCAGAGCTTCTTACCGTGTGACAAACATGGAGACATACATAAACACTAGACTTTCACTGAGTTTGGGCATGTTGGTTATATGGGGCAGTCACCATGCTCACATTGATGAAACAGATGAGGGATCATGTTCAGGAAAAAACAGAGTGGAATGGGTATGTTTTCCAGAGAGCCTGGTATGTAGAGCTCTTGGGAATGATTTCTTGCTGCCCATCTGTTTTGTTGCCAAGATGGCAATTGCAGTAAGTTTCTTCTGACTGAATTCCTTCTAACACTGTGAGAAAAAGACTAAACCTTTCAGCTTACTGGACTTTCCCAAACACAGTCAGATAGTGAGACTTCAGTATGAGCTTGTGCTGATTTGTCCAGCAAACAGACAAGTGCAGTTTTTTGTTACTGTGGGGTATTACTCATGTATACATTTTTCTTTCTAAAATCTCTCATTATTTCACTTTGGATTCTTGAAATATATCTTACTGATCTGACAGCTGAAAGCCAGTTTTATACCCTTTGTGATCCTCACTGTCTTATATCAGTGAGCACTATCAGTAACAGCTTATTTCTCTTTCCCACTAGCCTAATTTTATGGTTTATGTCTTTTAGATGCAAATCTTGCTGGCATTATGTTCCCTTTTAGGTTCTTAGAAGCAAGCAATTCAGAATGTGAAACATTTAGAGTCTTAAGGTTACAAACATGACACATTTGTAAGATCTACTTTTCCTTTGAAACAGCTCAATTTTTATTAGATTTCATTAAGCACTTGGAGCCATTTGAGAGCCCTATGTAACACAGCTGGATAGTACCTATAAAATCAGAAGATAAATGGAACTGGTTCCAAATATTCCAAAATTCATTCTGATATAAAATTTATCTCTCTAAAAGTAAATTATTAAAATCTTGTAACCTTTCAAATATCTACAAGGACATGTAGAACAACAGCCTGTTTGAAAACTGTATGTTATTGAAAAATGTATTTCCACCATTCCTTACTGGAAACCAGAGCCAAGACATCCCTGAAAATCACACCAGTAATAAATTTAGGGTTCTTTTTAAATGTTTTCATATATTACTGATTGGAAAACTTGTAAAATGCAAGGAAATTTCTATTTTGTATCTTGTGAGAACAGAATATTTCAAATTTGTGATACTTTATGCTCCACTGGACTGTATTGCATTGCACACTGTGTAATTATGACATGGATTAAGCCGTGACATGTGGCAGTAATAAAAATTTCTTACTCTATTGTCCATTTTGTATTGCAGCGTAGTCTCAGAGGTTCTCATTATAGAAACAAAGGCTTCTCTTTTGCCTGCCATTTAGTCTTCCAAAACTCTTAATTTTAAAAATAGCTGCTAAACAATAAACAGGTTTTTTTTGAGGTTAGGTAGCCCAGATGGTAGCCAGTTCTAAGTTATGGCAATTTTCCTAAGTATCAAGGTCAAGGATTGAAGCACAAAAAGAAAGCTGTTTGTTACGCATTTCAGAGTTTTGTGAGACATTCAAAAGACAGACACACCTGACACATTTGACAGCATCAGAGGAAGTAGAAAATGGGATGAAAAAATGTGTCAAAGAAAGCAAAGAGATGCTGTGGAGTTTACCTCCATTTCTTCACAAGAAAACATCATTTGGGAGCATTTTGTATAAATGCTAAAGATGTGCTGAACTTTGCCTTACCGCTTTCTTATCAGAACAGTTACTTATGTATGAGGACACAAAGTTTACTGCAACTCAGCTTGATGACTATATTAAGGACAAAATTCTCACACCTATTTCTTTCCCAAAGTTATTTGTTGATTTAGTGGAAATACTACATTTTTTCACTATCCAGGAGACAACCCACACAGATGTTATCTGTCACTCACTTACCAAGTGTTTCCAGAGGAGGACATAACTGCAGTACTGTGACAATTCTCTCTCTGGCAATGAGAAGGATTGGTTAAGAGGTGACAAACAAAACTGTGAAGTGCATCACAAATGGTAAAATAATAAACATAAATGCTGTTTGAATCTGGACAAAGTAGCCTGCAGTGAGGTTGAAATCATCTGATTCCTAGTTATCTTGCCTGATGGAGCTGTCCTTGCCAAAACATATAAAGGTGCTTGCAGATTAGGTGCACATTTCAGTGTAGAGAGGAAAATCACAGGAAAAAGGTATTTGACCCAACCCAGATCTGGGTACCGTCATATAAGATGAGAAGAAAAATATGGAAAGAAAAGGAAGAGGGGAAATTGCTGAAACAAATAAAAATAGACTAGAAATTTGGCTGGGTTATAATTCATGGCTATTCTAAAGGAGCATTAGTTTTAACAATAACTGTCAGAAGCCATTTGTATACCTATGTAGCTCAAACTGAAAATATAACTGAAGCTGAAGAAAAACTGAATGTGGCTTGAGTGCATGTTTCAAGGGGAATGTTTTCTCCAGTTGTTACTGCAGTTATGGTGCTACCCAATTTACACCCCCCCCCCCCCCCCCCCCCCGCCCCCACCCCCTCCCTCCCATACACCTCCTCTT